>CM052704.1:21490997-21620700 GCA_028551405.1 Uromys caudimaculatus | reverse complement strand
GCAGTGGTGGCGCACGCCTTTAGTCCCAGCACTTGGGAGGCAGAGGCAGGCGGATTTCTAAGTTCGAGGCCAGCCTGGTCTACAGAGTGAGTTCCAGGACAGCCAGGGCTACACAGAGAAACCCTGTCTCGAAAAAAAAAGAAAAAAAGAAAAAAAAATGCATCTGTTTTGAGCATGTACCTTCTTTTCCTGCCATCATTCCCCCAAACACTATAGTGTGATAATTATTTGCAAGGTTTTGTTTTATATTTGATATTTTAAGTAGCCCAGGGATGGTTTAAATACCACAGGAAGTGATGATACACTGGGCCCCTGGAAATCCAGCCCCATTTCTTCGGGATTCCTTTGCACGTTCTCAGATGTCCATGCCCACGAGCGCCTCGGGAGCTAATTCCCCACAGATAACATGGCTGACTGTGGGTTCCTGTGGCCAGAATTCAAGCCTCTCCTTCACACCCTGACCCTCAGTCTATGAGCTGTCTTTCATTCTCGGAAACTATGGCTTCTTTTGAATACTTTCAGAGATATTTTTTCCCAAAAAAAAGAATATAAACATCCAGACAGCCCCCTCGTTGGTATTCAGATGACTAAGGACTTCACAGTAGCTACATTTAATTTTTTACTTAATGTATCTTTGCCATCCCTTATATTATAACTATATGAAGACAAATCTGCCTCGTTATCCCCAGTGGCTGCACTGCACACATTCCACCATCTGGATACACCAAACTCTTTGGCTTGTTCCCTGGATATTGAGCTTGGTTTTGTTCTAGGTACAAACTAGTTCATTGCAAGCCGTGGTGAGGTGCCGATCCTTTTTTGAAGTGGGTGTTTCATTTTAAACCTAAGCCAGGAAGTTGGATTTAAATTTCCAAACCACATACAAAATCAGACTCAAACTTTCCATCCTTCCAGAAGAAAAGTATGGGCATTGTGAAGTAACTCAGCTTTCTCCAGCTGACTGAATCTTCATCAGAATAACTTCAGAAAAGTTGGGCCTTGACACCAGCTCCTGAAAGCCCAGGATATAATTGCTGCTAAGTACCCTAACAGTCCGGACATGGTGACACATTCCTGGAATGCTATCTCTTAGAATCTGGATGCAGGAGGATCAATTCAAGGCCATCCTGGGCCATGTAGTGAAATACTGTCTCAAAAACAAATTTAAAAAAAAACAAAACATATATATATATATATACCATAACAGAATAATTCTTATAATATTTTTAATTCTTAAAACATTTTAACTCTTAAATTTTAATTTTTAAAATATAATAGAAAACTCTTTCAATTTTTACTAGAAGCAATTATTAGGGAGCTAGAGAGATGGCTCAGCAGTTAAAAGCTCTGGTTGCTCTTGTAGAGGACCTGGGTTCAAGTCCCAGCTTACAACAAAAATCATCTGTAACTCCAGCCCCAGGGTATCTGGCGCCCTCTTCTGGCCTCCACAGGCACTGCATGCATGCAGTGCACAGACACATGCAGACAAAACACATGATGTAAATATTTTTTTAAAAAAGCAATTGTTAGGAATTTATGATGATAGCATTTCATAATAATATTTACATCTGTATAGCATTAGATACTATCTTGTTTTTACTTTTTAACACTGGATACTATTCATCAACGTGTTTTTATTGTCCAACAGGGTTGAAGAAAGTTTCAAGACTCTGTTTTGGTCCATATTTGGATTGTCTGAAGTGACTTCTGTTGTCCTCAAATATGATCACAAATTCATAGAGAATATTGGATATGTTCTTTATGGAATATACAATGTAACGATGGTGGTTGTTTTACTCAACATGCTAATTGCTATGATTAATAGCTCATACCAAGAAATTGAGGTGAGTGTTGCAGCCCTGTGTGTCTCAGAAGTTTTAAGACTATTGGCGAGAAGTGTTGGCTGCAGGGGGACTATTGCCTACTAGGTCATCTACTCTGATCCAGGCGGAAGGTATAGCAGTCGAGTAGACTATGTTCTTTAGGCAAAATGCTCAGTGTCTGGAAACCACTCTGCTTTGGATTTTGGATTTGTTGGTTCTTCTGCTTTTAGATTTACTATCTTTGCTTAGCTGTGTGTTACCTCCACCAAATAGTGATGCTTGCCTGGGTTTTTGAAGACAGGGTCCCACTCTAGAACTAGGCTGCCCAGGATATCACTATGCTGCCCAGACCTCCAAGTCATTGAGCTCCATCTGCTTCATGTTCTCAGGTGCAGCACCATGCCTAGCTTCTAAGTGTATTTTGGTAATGGATCCCCGTATGTAGTGTCCCCAGCACAGGCTGTATTGGTTGTTTTGCTTGTTGCTATGACAAAGCAAATTAAGGAAGCAAGAGTTTAATTTTGGCTGACAATTCAGGGTACGGTCCATCATGGCAGGAACTCAAGGCAGCTGGTCATGCTTCATTCTCAGTCAGGACACAGAGAAAGATGGATATTAGTCCTCAGCTCATTCTCTCCTCCATATGTAGCCTTGGATCCCACCTACCCACATTTTAGGGTAGGTTATACCACCCAAATTAACTCACTCTAAAACTCTCTCACAAGAATGCCCAGGGGTTTATTTCTTTGGGGATCCTAGATCCTGTCATGGTACCAATCAGAATTAACCAGTACAATGGATCCCACAAAGACCAAAGGACAGTGCTGTGACTGCTTGTGTGGTGACATCAGTGGAGGTGGATACTGAGAACTGAAGGAGCTCATTTCCTATACCTGTGGCCCTGTCTCATGTCCTTTGTCAATGAGGATGGTTGTACCAATCACCGCGGGGAACACTGGGAACAGAAAAAGATGGAGACAAGTCTTGGCCACTGTAGGATTCATGTGACATTTGGAGACATGTAGTACAAATACAAACTTCAAAATGGAATTGATCCAGTGAAATGTGTTGGCTTATGCCTGTTATCCAAGACTTGGGAGAAAGTGGCAGTGGGCTAGCCTAAGCTACAGTGTAAGTTCCAGGCTTGAGTTTGTGCTCGTGTGAAATCTTCAAAACAAATTAAGGTGAATGAAGAAAAAAAAAATCAATGTATCTAAATACCCGTTCCCCATTTGCCTTTAGGATAAGACACATGATATCTACAGCTTGTTATGGGTGGGTCTGGAGGAGCCCAGAGGGTGGCAGACAGTGAGAAACAATGATGGACGTGAAGAGGTGGTGACAGAGGGAGACTGAGATTAATAGTTTTATCCTTCTTTGCCCCTGAACTTTTCTTGTTTTTTGGCATTACCTCGGAATGAGGAACAGGAAATGCTGGTTGCATCTCAGTGGGTGCAATCAGAGACGTGTGGAGAGAAAGCATTTGGGCATCAGTATGTGAGTACTAGGTAGACATGTCGGAATTACACGCAGATAAACGCGAATAAGTTACTGGATTGTTTAAAATATAATGTAATTACTTTAAGAATGCACATCGGGTCTAGTGTCTAGTTTAAAATGTAGTAACTGTGGGCCTGGAAAGATGTCTTAGAAGTTAAGAGTCACTGTTCTTGAAAAGAACCAGAGAGTTTAGTTCCCAGCACCCACATCAGGTGGCTTACAACTATGCTGTCGTAACTACAGTTCTAAGATACCCGATTACCCTCTATGGCCACCACAGGTATATGCCCACACAGACACACACACAAGCACACACACAATCACACACACATTTGCACACATACATACTCACATACATATACACACAGTACACACATACATACACACACACACAAACACATATGTATAGGAAAGCACACACACACACACACTTATACACACAAGCACACATGCTTAAAGATAAATTTTTTTGTTGTTGTTTTTACTTTAACAATGAATTTTATTTTGTAACAGGATGACAGTGATGTAGAATGGAAGTTTGCCCGTTCCAAGCTTTGGCTCTCCTACTTCGATGATGGAAAAACATTACCTCCACCCTTCAGTCTGGTCCCTAGTCCAAAATCGTTTGTTTATTTCATCATGAGGATCACTAACTTTTCCAAATGCAGGAGGAGAAGACTTCAGAAGGATCTGGAACTGGGCATGGGTAACTCAAAGTCCAGGGTATGTATTGAAAAGATACCAAGATCGTAAAATAAATGTTCTGTCTTTTCTTTTCCTGGCCTTTGATATTTGTTCATTAATTTCCATGTGTGAACTTAGAAGATACTGAGTGTAGCTGTCTATCCCGTGGTCTTTCATAGACTAATACTATCTGCAGAGTGTTTCAAATAGTCACTTAGTCTATGCCCTATTTGGGGTCAGCCTCTCATGTAAACGGCCGTAATATAAACAAGCAAATTAAAGGCTTGCTAAACATCAAAAAAGAAAGTTGTTGTAAAAAACGCTTTGTATCTGTGTGCCCCATGCTTTAAACCAGTTATTCTGAAGTTAAGTAACTTTAACTTCAGACGTACCCCTTGGCGTGCATAGCTCACCAGCACCATATTTGGAGAGACAGCAGAACGATCTTTCCTTTAGTATCAGGCCATGGGTGGGAGCCTGAGCATCTTCCCGAACAAAAGTAAATCTCTTTACAAAGAAGAATGCTCTGCCTTGAGTTGACCTAGATGTACGCCTCATGGTGGCTCTTCATCGGAATGAACTTGGTTTCTGTATATAGAATTGGGGTAGGAGACACAACATTATGGCTGTATTTAAAATAACAGGGAAGGAGGCAGACAGGAGCAAATGTGTGAGATTCAAGTACTGTTTCTGCTAAAATTTTAAAAATGGAGCCTGGCACAGAGCTGCATGCCTGTAACCCCCAAACTTGGTACACTGAGGCAGGAAGATACCGAGACTGAAGCAGGTTGAGCGACATTGAGATTTTGAGACCAGCTAGGACTACAGAGTGAGGTTTGGTCTTTTAAATACATATGAAAATAGTCTCCAGCTGCAGTATTCTAGAAGCCCAGGGAAACATTAAACCATGGGCCTTCTTGTGTAAAAATAGAAACCTTTCCTCAATGGAAGCTAAGGCTGAGGGAAAGGCAGGATCGATGCAGTTTAATTCCTCTTTTTTTTTTTTTTTTTTTTTTTTTTTTTTTTTTTTTTTGATGTAGACCTGTGTTTCCAAGATTTTTTAATAGCCCTCGAATCTTACCTTTATAGACAGTGACCCTGTGCAGGGAGTGTTGCTCAGTGGATAGTGCCTCCTGGCATTCCCAAGACCCTCAGTTTGAACCACAGCATCGAAAAATAAGTTTGAAAGCAAGTGGCTGTTTAAGGCTTTTTGTGTGGTGTCGATGTGTTCTCTCATGGCCATTAGACTCCACAGCAGTGACCGGCTGTCCGTGCCTCGATCAAATAATATCTCTCTCACTCAATGAGAAGCCGTAGGGCAAAAGGAAGGGTAGCCTCTAGGTTAGACCTGGGTCTGAACTGGCTCTTAAGACTGACTAGCAAGTTACACAGATAAATTGCCTCACCTAAAAGAGGAAAGTCACAGGGCTTCTATGGGGGTTACATGGGATGTACTCCACTCCAGCTCAGCAAACATCAGGGCCCTTCCTCATCAGAGTCCATACTGCTTGCTGTGTGTTTAGACCTGGCTAGAAGACAGTGCAGGATATCTATGGGTCAAGGCTTCTGGCAGTCTGTGCTTAGCCCTCCTTATGCACTGGGGAATAACTGGCTCCTGCTGTTCTAGGAGGCTCTGCCTGTTGTGAAAATTGACAGTATGTTGATAATATTTTGTTTTTCTAGGGAAGCGTAGCTACTTAAGTCTTTGGCCTCTGAAGTGTGACCACTTTCCACCTCTTGTGCTTCAGAGAACAAGCCTTGAAACTTTCTTTCTGTAGCTATCTTTGCTAGGGTTTCCATTGCTGTGAAGAGACACCATGACCAAGCCAACTCTTAAAAAGTTAAGATTTAATTGAGGCCAGCTTACAGTTTCAGAGGTTCAGTGCAATATTAACAGCATGGCAGGAAGCACAGTAGCATCCAGGCAGACATGGTGCTGGAGAAGGAACTGAGAGTTCTACATCTTAATCCAAAGGCAGCCAGGAGGAGTCTCAAAACCCACCTCCATAGTGACACATTTCCTCCAACAAGGACACACCTCCTAATTGTGTCACTTCCTGTGGGCCAAGCATATTTGAGCCACCACAGTAGGCAACAGAGTTCATGGACTTTAGACCCCAAATAGTCGTAGTGTAGGTAAGGGCCACCAAAAGCCAGGTGGACAGGGCACTTCCAGCTGTTTAGACCTCTGTGAAGGCATAGGTGGACAGGGCACTTCCAGCTGTTTAGACCTCTGTGAAGGCACGGGGAGAGCTCTCCACAGGACATCCACTCCCACCCTGTTACATCATTAACAGGAGGAAGAAACTTTTTTCTCAGCTAAGAGGACCTGCCTGGGCTTCCCCTTCTTTTTAGATCCTCTTAGATTGCCCAGGCTGATCTCAGACTTGTGATCCTCCTACTTAACTCTCCCCGGCATCTGGGCATCTGGGCATGTGCCATTACACCCAGATAAAGCTTCTCAACCTTACTCGTAGGCATAGACTTCCTCCATGAAATGAATTAAATAAAAAGTGGAAGAAATGCCAGTGTTGTTGCTCGTTTTAGAACTTTGAGACGCTTCTCATGCTGAGGCCTCTGAGCTCAGTCAGCAGGCCCATTACTGACCCCCAGTGGCAGAGGGAAAAGTCACATCCTCAAGTGCAGGGCCTAGCAAAACAGTCAACTAGAGGCCTGTCCAGTCTCGTCACCTCTGCCCTGGCCTGCCACACCTTCCTGAATTGTCACAGGGAGGCTCAGGAGGTGGAACGACTACAATTTGGGGTGGGAGCACTATTGAATCATATACATGCCAGCTTGCTGGGGGATGATGCAAAGTTCCTGCTGATGTCTGTGTCAGTCGTGGACAGGGCTAAGCTCTCAGCTAGCTTTCTGCTCCTGCCTACTCAAAACTCAAGCTGGGGGTGGGAGTGGGGATAGGTAGATAGATACAAGATAGATGATAGATAGATAGATGATAGATAGATTGATAGATGATAGAGCTACAAAATACATATAAGGGTACCCAAACCTGTGGAATCCTGTTCACTTTAAGAGAGGAGCTAGGGCTCAGCAATCAATCAAACCACTTTGGAGGCACTTGGAGTTCTGGGTAGTAAACATTGCCTGTTCCCAGGAAAACGTATATTAGGTAGGGGCCAACTTCTAAAATACATTCATAGTAACAGCTCTGTTCCACTGCCAGTGCTTTGATGAAGGTGAACATGTCTCTTACACAACTGTTTGCCTTCAGAAATATTTAACCCCCTCATACGAGCCAACTTGCACAAAGTGTTCCTCAGAAGTGTGGACTCCAGAAATGCCATCCAAGAGAATCAAATAATCTCTCTCTCTCTCTTGTTCCAAATGAATGTATTCTCATTTACTAGGTTAATTGTATTTTTTCCTAGTTAAACCTCTTCACTCAGTCTAACTCGAGAGTTTTTGAATCACACAGTTTTAACAGCATTCTCAATCAGCCAACACGATATCAGGTAAGCCCTTGCTAGCCAGTTCTCTACTGTGTGTGACTCCTTGTGTGACCCTCTGTATGTGTGGAGTGGTGCAGTCTTCATATACACCGTGAAGTTGTACAGGGCAGCGAGAGTGGGGTGTTAGGGACTCCAAAATCAGAAGAGTTCACCCTCTTCCTTGTTGCTGCTTCTGTAGCTTTATTTTTATTTTCTTGAGATCGAAGTTTGACCCCACGGTCTTGCCTGTGCTATAGTCCTAAGCTACTCTATTTTAATTTATTATTTTGAGACAGAGTTTCATTAAGTTTCCTGGCTTGAGTTCCAACTCACTGTTACCCATGGACAGCAGGGCATGGATTGGATTCTCATTCCTCCTATCTTGGCCTCTCAAGGAGCTGAGAGTACAGGCCTGTAGCACCAGGCTCAGCAAGAAGGATTGCTTTTGCAATGTTGAAAACAAAGTGTTTCTATAATTTTTTATGTGAAAGGCTTTTGCCTATATGTATGTATGTCTACCACATGAATGCTTGGTGCCCACAGAGGTCAGAACAGAGCATTGGATCCCCCTGGAACCAGAGTTACAGATGGTTGGAAACCACCATGAGGGTACTGGGATTCGAACCTTGATCTTCTACAAGAGCAACAAGTGCTCTTAACCACTGAGCCATTGCTATAATTACCAAAGAACAAATATTTGCATAAACTCTGCCCTGGAGAAAGAGTGGAAGATACTCTGTGTGAGAATAAGTGGTCCTCTCAGTGTGATATCTGATATGTTTCGCTAGGTTTTATTTCCGTGAAATATATTTTGCAAATGTTTTGTCAGTATAACTTTAAAATACCTTTTGCATGCTGATGTCATATGCAGATTTGGATACTACATGTATATCTAGCAGAGACGGTTGTGGTTCTTGGTTCCATCTGGCTAGTCATTTGGACACCAGATCTTTAAGTTCTAATAGGTTCTTTGCAGTGTGGAGAGGATCGTGGCATTTATACCGCCCACGGTGTTAGTTAATGGGTTTGATCCACCCCTGCATGCCGTTTCCTTAGAAGAGGAAAACCTGGCAAACTTGACTGACACGCAACGACTGTCGAAGCCTTTCTTTATTTGACAACTTGACGTCTGCTCGACTATGGTACTTCGTTCATTTCATCTCCCATCTTCCACCGATAGAAAAAAAGCAGGGATTTTTATTTCAACCTAACAGAAATAGTCAAGTGCTCTTACTGTGAATTTATCATGAAAGAACTTGGCCGTGTATGCTTAATGATCTATTTAGAAAAATCTCCATTTGCCTTTCTCTTTTTATTAATCATTTCATCCATTTACATTTCAAATGATATCCCCCTTCCCAGTTACCCCTCCACAAACCCCCACCTCATCTCCCTTCTCCTCCTCCCCCTTGGCCTCTATGAGGGTGCTCCTCCACCCACTCACCCACTACCATCCCACCCCTCCAGCATCCCCCTACACTGGGGCATCAAGCCTCCCTCCCCTCCCACTGACATCAGACAAGGCCATCCTCTGCTACACAGCAGCTGGAGCCATGGGTCCCTCCGCGTGTACTCTTTGGTTGGTGGCTTAGTCCCTGGGAGCTCTGGGGGGTACCGTTGGTTGATATTGTTCTTCCTCACTTGCCTTTCTTGATGACTTTCTGTTATCAATTAAGAGGAATTTTAAGAGTTAAAGCTGTTGGCCTTTGCCAGGGATCCAAGTTGAGGAGGTCTTTATCCCAGTGCACTGAATACCCTGAACTTAGAGCTGTTATTTCCTATCCTGGACTCTTTCGTTTTTGCAGTCAACTTGACAAGGCTTTCAAAAGGCTTTGGGATTTATGTGCTATTTTAGAAGACCTATGATGTAATAACCTTTAAACTTACATGTTTTTAGTTCTTTCACTTTTCACATGAAATATTCACCCTGTGTAGAATGTCCCTGAGTGTGGTGACAGATGAAGGCCCAGATTTATTGTTTCCAGATGATTATGTTCTTCTGTGTCCAGTGTGCTGAATACTGTTTTGGGTTTTGTTGATTTTTCATTTACTAAATTCCTATAGCAAATTGATTTCTTCCTATTTTTTTCATGTTATGTTCCATTGTTCTGTCTGTGAATGCTCTATGACCATATATAGTTTAAAACAAAGCCAAACAAGGGCTGGAGAGATGGCTCAGCCATTAAAGGCTAGGCTCACAACCAAAACAAAGCCAAACAAAAACCAGATGCAATTATCAACCTTACTTTAGGACTTTTATTTTGCAAAATTGCCTGGTTATTCTTTTTTATATTTTTTTCTTAAGTTTGGAGGTTTAATTAGCCTGTCTTGTTCACAAAATTTCTGGCTGGTGTTCTTATGTAGATTGGGCTAATGTTTTAAGACTTGACCTCTTCCTGATGTCCTTTCTTTGGTTGGTTGGTTGGTTGGTTGGTTGGTTGGTTGGTTGGTTGGTTGGTTGGATTGTTTGATGGATTTTTCTGCTGTTTGTTTGGTTTGGTTTATCTGTGATAGGGGTCTTCTGTAGCCCAGGTTGTTTTCAGACTCAATAAGTGGAAGTTAGCCATGAACTTCTGGTCCTACTGCCTCTCCCTCCGAAACGCTGAGATTTGCAGGTGTGTACCATTGTGCCCAGGTTTGTACAGGTCCTTGTGTCTGGTGTCATTATATTTATTATCTTCAGTTTGTTAAAAAGCCTCTGGAACTACCAAATAACAACTACTGAAGGGCTAAAAAAAGATAAGCCTGTATTTCTTCCTCACATTCAAAAGTCCAGGTCGCCAGCTTTCCTGGAGTGTGACTGAGGGTCCCTGGGAGCCAGGCCTTCTCTGTCTAGTGCTATTGCTATGACAAAGGGTGTGTGCCACTAAGCCTGGCTTTAAGCACAGCACCTTTGAAGAGGAAAGTGTTATATCTATATACAGAATTCTCCCTGAGAATAAAGGGAGGCAAGTGTGCTTGCTTATTTCCCCTTAGGTGAAGTTTTGTTAATGAGAGACTTTGTTCAGATGGCTTCCAGGAAAATTTGAACTCCAGGTGAATTTCCCTTTTGGCAGTAAGTATAACGTAGACCTTTTCTGAGCATAGTTTCTAAAGACATGTCAATACCTTGCAGAGTATTACATTAGAGGATCTGAACATTAGAGTTTCCCAGCTTTATTAAATAATACTATTAGGAGGTAGCTAACCTTATCTAAGCAGCAACTATGAGTCTACGTGTATTTGATTATTTAATCTGAGTAATTGTTTATGAGCTGAGTTTTGTGACCCTTCATAGAGTTGAAAACACAGACACTCATGAGTACTTTAGGATTGCTCATCTGGTAAAGACCTTTATTCAAATTCAGAGACTTTTTCTTCTCCCAACACATCTGCCTCACCTTAATTATTATTTGCGCATTGTATTGTATGTTCATGAATGTATGTGGATGTAAAAGTATATATGTATATGAATGTGGAGACCAAAGGCCAATGCTGGGTGTGGTCCTCAGTCACTTTCCACCTTTTCTCCCCATGAACCTAGAGCTTGCAGATTTGTCTAGACTGGCTGCCCAGTGAGCTCTAGGGGCCCACCAGTCTCCTCCTCCCTAGAAATGTTTTTATAAGGTGTATTTGCCTGAACTCAGTTCCTCATTATTCCCCCTCCTCCCCCTCCCCCTCCTCCCCTCCCTCCTCATCCTGCTTCTCTTCTTCCTCCTCTTCCTTCTTTGAGACACAGTCTTGCTACAAAGCTCTGACTGTCCTGGAACTCATTATATAGATAGACTAAGCTGGCCTCAAACTCAGAGATGTGCCAGCCTCTGCCACCCAGTGCTAAGATCAATTGTGTACACCACCATACCCAACCTGGGTCTTCATTCTTACACAGCAAGCACTTCACCAGCTGAGCAGTGCCCACACCTTAATTTTTAAGACATTTTAGGCCAGGCATGGAAGCAAGTACACATCTGTAATTTCAATATTTATGAGACTAAGGAAGGAGTATAGTGGATTTGACGCTAGCCTGGGCTATATATCCAAGACCTTGTCTCAAAAAAAAAAAAAAAAAAAAAAGTTGTATTTTATTTTTTGGTGAGAGAAGGTTTCTACAGAAATCCTTTTACAGATGATCATTTTAAGTCAGCATTATTCTCACTTTCTTTGGCAAATAAAGTGCTTTCATCACCATGGAAAATGTTTACTCACTGTGACATATTTCTGCCATACTCCTTGCTTTGATAAATGCTAGTGTCTGGTGTATTCTTTTGTCATTTAGTCACTGATGCAATTAACACAGCCCATTCTGCCACGCTTGCCTTTTGCCTACACAGGGAGCTTCACCTCCTTCGGGCTGATGTGTGCTCTCCTCAAGCCCACTTGTTTACATTTACCATTCCGTACGTAAACACGTCCGTAGCATGATTCGTTAGCTTTCTGGGGGTGTTTGCCTGCTCGGGCTGGTTTTAGAACTTATTATTATTTCTAATTATGTGGAAGGGCTATGTGTACATTGAGTACTGTGCCCGTGGAGACTAGAAAAGGGTGTCAGATCCCCTGGGTCTAGAACTAGGTGGTTGTGAGTTGTCTAGCATGGTTGTGGAGAGCCGGACTCTGTTTCCCTCGAAGAACAGTACATACTCTTAACTGATGAGCTATCTTCCCAGCCCCTGGCTAGGGTATTTCCTAAGAATGTAATAACATATTTTAAAAAACGGTTATAGGTAAATTTTTTTTTTGCTACCAGGAATTTTTCATATTGCCACTTGGGAATCTCATTCTTAATTGTTGTGTGATATCCCATTGTAACTACAAACCATCTTGTTCATTTAGTTCATTTCTATCGACTATTATAAACAGTGCTCTAGTGTCTTATGACGTGTTTGTTTTAACATTATGAGAGTTTTTTCTGATTCCGCACTTGAGAGTGGCTGCATTTCCAATTTCAGCAGCAGGTACGCATAAGGATTTCTTGGCTTCCTCACAAGCATTTGAACTCAGAATTAAAAAAAAAAAAAAAAAAAAAAAAAGAATGCCAACTACGAACCAGCTAGCCTGTATGATCCAAAATGAAAGACCAATGAAAAGCGGGCATGATGGTGCACAACTATAACCTTAATACCCAGAAGGTTAAGGCAAGAGAGTGCCGGGAGGCGCTAGGGAGATTGCTCATCAGTGCATCCTGCTCTGGCTGAGGACCTGAGTTCAGTTCCCAGCAGTAAGGTGGCTCAAAACTGAAGTGGTGAATAGTTAATCCCCTCTGGGCTCCTGATGGATTATATGTGCTCTGCACCCACCCAAGAACTCTGGACTCATGAATGAAAGACACACACACACACACACACACACACACACACACACACACACACACACACACACCCTTTATGTTTTGGTATGCCTTGCTTAGCTCAATGACTGGGCATTTCCAAAGCTCCCCTGGGGTAGCACACCCTCCCCTCTGTATTCTTGAATTAATACTTGCTAAACCTATCTCTGCCACTGCAGATCCAATCAGGGGAGTGGCCCCTAGGGCCACTTTCCCAGATCCTTACATTTCTTCGGGTCTTTAATTCTGATCTTTCTGCTTCCTCCTCATGGTGATTCTGTTCCTTCTCTCCTCTGCATTTCTTGCCAGGTATTCTAAAAGTCCCACCTTTTTCATCCTGCCCAGACATTGGCCATTGGCTCTTTACTGATTATTCAGAAAACCAACTGGGGACAGGGACTCTCAGCATCTGGACATGTAGATTCCCGTGTGATTGGGGAACTGAATTAAGACAAAGCATTAGAACAAATCCCCAGCACATAACCATCTATAACTGCAGATCTGGGATCTGACTCCCTCTTCTGACACACACCCCCTCATATACAGTCACTTGCAGACATATATATATATTTAAAAATAAAAGGGTTTTTTTTTCTAAGAAGATCTCATGAATCTTCTACAGAGTGACACTGTGTTGGGGTGAACACTGGGCTGGGAAGTGATTCATTGGATAAAGCACTTGCTACCCAAGCATGAAGACTTGAGTTTGGATATCCAGGACTCATAGAAAACTGAACACAATTGTGCTTGGCCGTCTGTGAACCCAGTCCACTCCAGTGAGATGGGGGCAGAGAGGAGACTCCCCAGAAGCTCAGGCCAGCTGCCCTGCTGTATGCAGGGACAAACAGAAAACCTCCTCACAAGGTAAAAAGCAAGGACCCTCCCCTCTGGCTTCCACATGCACACTGTCACGTGTGCTTCACGCAGGCATGCGTACAGACACACAGACATACAGATTAACTTGTCAGATAATTAGTAAACAAATAAATGATGCACGATGTCCAAAAAGAACATTGTCTCAATGTAAATTGAAATCTGGCTCCTGCACATGAGGGAAATCTTCAGTTTACCACAATGGTCTCCAGTTCTACTCTTTGTACTCCTTGGTTGGCTGTTTAGTCCCTGGGAGCTCTGGTTGGTTGATGTTGTTGCTCTTCCTATGGGGTTGCAAACCCCTTCAGCTCCTTCAGTCCTTTCTCTAACTCCTCCATTGGGGACCCCATGCTCAGTCCAATGGTTGGCTGTGAACATTTGCCTCTGTATATGTCAGGCTCTGGCAGAGCCTCTCAGGAGACAGCTATATCAGGCTCCTATCAGCATGCACTTCTTGGCATCCACAATAGTGTCTGCTTTGGTGATTGTCTATGGAATGGATCCCCAGGTGGGCAGTCTCTAGATGGCCTTTCCTTCAGTCTCTGCTCCACACTTTGCCTCCATATGTCCTCTTGTGAGTATTTTGTTCCCCTTTCTAAGAAGGACCGAAGCACCCACACTTTGGTCTTCCTTCTTCTTGAGCTTCATGTGGTCTGTGAATTGTATCTTGGGTATTCCGAGCTTTGGGGCTAATATCCACTTATCAGTGAGTGCATACCATGTGTGTTCTTATGTGATTGGATTACCTCACTCAGGATGATATTTTCTAGTTCCATCCATTTGCCTGCAAATTCCATTAAGTTATTGTTTTTAATAGCTGAGTAGTACTCCATTGTGTAAATGTTCCACATTTTCTGTATCCATTCCTCTGCTGAGGGGCATCTGGGTTCTTTCCAGCTTCTGGCTATTATAAATAAGGCTTCTTTGAACATAGTGGAGCATGTGTCCTTGTTATATGTTGGAGCATCTTTTGGGTATATGCCCAGGAGTGGTATAGCTGGGTCCTCAGGTAATACTATGTTCAATTTTCTGAGGAACAGACTAATTTCTAGAGTAGTTGTACCAGCTTGCAATCCCACCAACAATTGAGGAGTGTTCTTCTTTCTCCACATCTTCACCAGTATCTGCTGACACCTGAGTTTTGGATCTTAGCCATTTTGACTGGTGTGAGGTGGAATTTCAAGGTTGTTTTGATTTGCATTTCCCTGATGACTAAGGACTTTGAACATTTCTTTAGGTGCTTCTCGGCCATTCAAGTTTCCTCAGTTGAGAATTCTTTGTTTAACCCTGTACCCCATTTTTAATAGGTTTATTTGATTGTCTGGAGTCTAATTTCTTGAGTTTTTTTGTATATATTAGATATTAGCCCTCTATCAGATGTAGGATTGGTAAAGATCTTTTCCCAATCTGTTGGTTGCCGTTTTGTCCTATTGACACTGTCCTTTGCCTTACAGAAGCTTTGCAATTTTATGAGGTCCCATTTGTCAATTCTTGATCTTAGAGCATAAGCCATTGGTGTTCTGTTCAGGAACTTTTCCCCTGTGCCCATGTGTTCGAGGCTTTTCCCCACTTTCTCTTCTATTAGATTCAGACTTTCTCTTCTATTAGTTTCAGTGTCTCTGGTTTTATGTGGAGGTCCTTGATCCACTTGGACTTTATTTAGCTTTGTACAAGGAGATAAGAATGGATTGATTTGCATTCTTCTACATGCCGATCGCCAGTTGAACCAGCACCATTTGTTGAAAATGCTGTCTTGTTTCCACTGGATGGTTTTAGCTCCTTTGTCAAAGATCAAGTGACCGTAGGTATGTGGGTTCATTTCTGGGTCTTCGATTCTATTCCATTGATCTACCTGCCTGTCGCTGTACCAATACCATGCAGTTTTTATCACTACTGCTCTGTAGTACAGCTTGAGGTCAGGGATGCTGAGTCCCCCAGAAGTTCTTTTATTGTTGAGAATAGGTTTTGATATCCTGAGTTTTTGTCAGTCCAAATGAATTTGCAAATTGCTCTTTCTAACTCTATGAATTTCTCCAGGACCTCCACACTGATTCCCATTGAGAGACTAGATGTTTGTCAGATAATAAGAGCACAAGTTAGTTCATGCTTGTTCCTGTCTATCTCTTGGGTCTTTTTCTCTCTGTCTTAGTCACCTGAAGCAAGCCTGAGAGTCTCTAGAATTGTGCATTTAGTAGAGAATAGGTCACTGGGCTCCCTTTCTCCGAGACAAGCACAGTTTTATAAGACTTCAATTCCTCCCTTCCCTCAGCTGGGAAAGAGGAAGCACTCCCTCCCTTTCACATGGAACAGTTGGAGTTTAAATAAAGGAGTTGTAGGACCAGGCGTTCTTGTTTCTCAGGCCTTGGTAGAGAGTGGGAGGTAAACTCAGTACTGATTTGAATCTCAGCGAGCCGTGTGGGAGTGGCATGGCCCGGATGCTAGTGAAAACGCGTCCTTAGACGCTAACCGGGGTGCTTTGTAACCAGGTGAGAGCTTATCATCAATCCAGGAGTGATAGGGGGAAATCTCATTTGACTTAAGATGACAGTTCACTGACATCTTCCAGAGCATCAAGAATCTTTCCCTAGAAGTTTTAATTCACACATTTATGTGTTCAATCCACTTGCCTCATTTGTAAAGACTGTGAGGAGAGGACCTAGTTTTTGGCTTTCCTATAGGATAGTTCATGTCTCAGCACTGCTTGATAATGGTCTTTACCCCCATCTCTTACAAAAAATATTTGTTGTTTGATTTATTATTGCCATCCTGAATCATTTTATTCTATGCATATGGATATTTTGTTTGTATGTATGTCTGCCTGCCATATGCATGTCTGGATGCCCGTAGCACTCAAAAAAAGGCACCAAATGCTCTGGAATTGGTGCTACAGACAGTTTTGAGCCATCATATGGGTGCTGGGTCCTTGGCAAGAGCAGCCAGTGTTCTTGATTGTTGAGCCATCTCTCTACCCCATTGTTTATTTATTGTGTATATGTGTGTCTGTGTGTTTGTGTGTATGTGTGTGTGTGTGTGTGTGGTGTCTGTGTGTGTCTCTGTGTATGTGCATGTGGTGTGTGTGTGAGAGAGAGACAGAGAGAGAGAGAGAGAGAGAGAGAGAGAGAGAGAGAGAATATACATGCTATTGTACAAAACTGGCTCTCAATAAGTAGTTGGTAAATGAATCACTGAGCCTAAGACTTGTCTTTTCTGGTCTGGCTTCCCTTGATTGAAGAGTCAGTTGGATCCAAGGCTTTCTCAGGGGCTCCAATGAAAAGACAAAATGAAGACTAGTTCTATGTCCTTGCCTGAGGCCACAGTTGGCAAGGTTGGGGTTGGAACTAGGGCCAGGGGAGGCTCAAAGAAGTTACGGTTTCAACTCCTGGGAACCGAGCTTTCCCCTCTGAAGGGTTGGAGTTATTATAGTCTAAAGGCAGCTGTGTCTAAGCTAGCCTGTGTTCTCATTGCCAGCATTGTTTGACTTAGCTTTCTGCTGACCTTGGCCCATTCTTCCCTTATAAATAGCATAGACAGAGCTGTACTTCTTAATAAACATAAACCCTCAGATTGTGCAAGATTCCCTGGCCCCATCTCTCTCTGTCTTCTATAGCTTCTCATCCCTAGCCCCGCCCACCTTGCAACTGGGGATGCTTGTTCCTGCAGGTTTCGGTAGGTGTGTGACTGGGAAAACAGGCTTTTTAATAGCGTGGGACTCTCTGTTGTCACATGGCTATAGTTTTCCCCAGCAACAGCATTCAAGATTATTCTGGAACCCCTTTTATTTGCTTTAACTGAGCTGTTTTTTCCATTCTCCCTACAACTACCATTTAACTCCAGCTTCCCTGCCACCGTTTTTTCTGAGTTCTCTTTTAAGTGTGATGTTTACGTATGCACAAGAGTGTGTACAGAACTACTGAGGCGGGAAGCAAATCACAAACACACACAGCCACAGCTGAGTTTGCTGTTTGTGGCCTCCAGTTGGCCTTCCTCCTTCCCTCACACCTCTGCCAACATCTAAGAGGCCATTGCAGTCCTGCTGTGGGTTCCTAGTCCTCTTGCTTTTCTTTCAGATGGAGGTTTACGATGCATGTGGATATTCCAGGAATACATACGGGCCAGCTCTATAAGACCGTTTTATATTGTGTGAAGTCTTTCGCAACTGGACATTTTCACTGAGCTTCATGCTTCTTATTCTGTTTGCTTGTTTGTTTGTTTTTATTTTTGCTTTGTTGCTTTGTTTGGAGACATGGTCTCACTCTGCAGCCCTGGAGCTCACTGTGTAGACCAGGCTCTCCCCAAACTCACAAATGTTCCCAGATGCTGGAATGAAAGGCCTACACCACCGTGCCTGGTTCCAGCATCATCCTTCTAAGATTCATCCCCATGGATGTGTGGCTGTGGTTAACTAATAAGATTAACGAATGCAGGGAGATCGATTGCATTGCCGGAGGCTGATTTACCTGTCCATCGTCATTGTTTTCTGATACTTGTGCAGACTATTCAGTTCTTGCTGTCTAGGACAACATTGTTGCCTCTTGACTGTATGTGTAGTTTTTGGGCTCTGTAAGGAGTGAAATTTCTGCCAGTGTTGAAATTAGAAGATAATGCCAAATTCTTTCCAAAGCATCTTATAAGAGTCTCCATTGGCCCATGGCTTTTCCAGCAGGTGTCATTATCAAATTTATGTCTTGTTCATTTCCTTTATTAAGTGCCAACCTACACCTCATCTCTGTTATAGTATGTGTGTCCTCAGGAACAGACTATAAGATTGTTCCATAAGTTGTCACTATTTATGATTCTATTTCTGTGGAATACCGAGGTGTCTTTTTCCTGTTTAAAAATGCTGATAATTTTTTTTTTTTATTATTTTTCAACAGTATCTTTAGAAGAAGTTCTTAAATCGTAATGAAGTTCAATTTATCATTTTTATGTTGTAATTAGAATTTTTATCTTGTTTTTAAAATATAATTTGAAATAACTATATTCTACGAAAGGATTAAAAAGCTTTGTCTTTCACATGAAAGTCCAACTGGAATTAATTTTTCATCCATGGTATAAGGTTGGCATCCAAATTTTTTTCTTATGAATAAACAATCATTCTGTAAGAACATTTATTTGGTTTGGAAAAATAGTCACAGTAAAGTTTCTTTGGGGACAAACATGCAATGCAGCAAAATATATGAAGTCCAGAAAACACTAAATGTAACATAATCTACCCCCCTTCTCCCCCCCCCCCAGAATAGTCTAAGCCCAAATAACAACAGTAATTATCTTTTGATGATGGGATTATCAGGAATTTTGCTTATTTCTCTTGTTCTGTTTTCCAAATGTTCTGCTCTGACCCTGTATTCATTTTTTTTTTCAAATAGAGAGGAATAATGCCGTGTCTATGGTGACAATGTAGCTCAAAGACTAAAGAGAAACTATCAGTTTAAAGATAGCCATTGACATCTTCCAACCCAGCTCTTAAGAAAAGCTGTTTCATTCTTGAGATTGAAAACAAAAGAATGTTGGTTGGGTTCCAGCAGAAAGTAAAAGACAGCTAAATTCCGTGGCTTGGCTGATTCTTTGTAGTTTGATGTATGAATCTCCGCTCCGCATGCTGTCTGTGTCGCAGGCCTGTAAGGCTCTCTATAGAGTAGACTGAGCAGCCTCATATACGTTGTTGGTGACTTAATCATTTCTTTTTGCCCAACAGCAGATAATGAAAAGACTCATAAAACGGTATGTTTTGAAAGCACAAGTAGACAAAGAAAACGATGAGGTGAACGAAGGTAAGCATCTTCCACTGAGAAACGCCTTTCTTCATAGCTAACTTAGTGAACATGGGAAGCTGAGGCATGATTGTTGCTGCAAGCTCAAGTCTGACGTGGGCTACAAAGTCAGTACGAGGTCAACCAGAACTCTAGAACTTCAGAGCAAAACTACTGTCTCAGGAAAAGGGGTTTAAGCTCCAAACTACATAAACAAATAAAGATTGGAGGGTAGCACCACAGCACAGATCTAGAATCAGAAAGAAATAACCCTGGAACTGGAGAGGTAACTCAGTGGTTAAGAGCAAGTGCTGCCCTTACAAAGGACCTGATTCCTGTCATCCATGTTGGGCAGCTCACAACTGCATGGAACTCTAGAAGGGTCAGATGCCTCTGACCTCTACAAGTACCTCTACTCATGTGCAAACACCTACACACACACACACACACACACACACAGAGAGAGAGAGAGAGAGAGAGAGAGAGAGAGAGAGAGAGAGAGAACTAAAAATAAATGGAGGCTCCTTTTCAGCCCAGATAAGTTGCCTCCAGATATGTCTGTCCTGATACAAGAAAGGCTAGCTTAGCGAACGCTGTTGATGAATAGACTTTGAACACAGTGCGTCCCTTTCAGATCAACCCAGCAGTGTGTGTTCATAGAAAAAATCTATTAATATAGAATGAAGAAAAAATCCTATTATGCTGGCCTATAAATAGGCTCAAGAGGACAGCATTGGAATGGAGTTACAATGTAGGAGGTGAAATGTCATCAGTTGTCTTATAGCCTCCCTGGCGTCCAGGAGCTTGCTAGTGGACATGGGAAGAATCATGTGGCCGTAATAGCGCCAAAAATGATCAGCATTTGAACCCGTGCCCCACGGAGGGATGTTAGTGAGACTCAGGTTCTTAATAGGAAAGTTGACTGCAGAGCATGTAAGCATATTAGATGAGATAATTCTTCATCCAGGAAGCCAGAGTCCAAGGCTGAATCCTACATTGTCTGAAGTCACAGAATTCAGAAGCAAAGAAAGATGGGCTGGGGATGAGAACTCCCTGGGGGGCCTTAGCTCAGGCCAGAGGAGCTTACTTGTGGGACTCCTGCTGGGCAAACCCCAGGTTTAACCCCCAAGCCAAAAGAGGAAAACAAACTTAAAACCAAAGCTAGACTTGTTTCAAACTAGACTACTTCATTCTCTACTTCCCCACATGCCACAGGAAGCACATTTTACTATCTTATTTTATATTTTGCTCCAAAATGAATCCTCAAATGATCAGTGTAGATTTTTGAAGAAGAGTTAAGAGTTTCTTAAAATGAAAATATGCTTTTGGTGTCTTTAGGTTTTTGTTTTGTTGTTGGATTTTTTTTGTTTGTTTTGTTTTTTGCTTGGTGTGTGTGTGTGTGTGTGTGTGTGTGTGTGTGTGTGTGTGTGTGTGTGTGTGTGATGGTAAGGATTGAACCCAGGGCTCCACACATGCTAAGCACATGCCCTACCATTGAGGTATATCCTAGCTCGATTGATTTGTATATAATAAAAGCATGTGTATTCTGGAGCATAGTAACATGTGCCTGTTATCCCAGAGTCAGGTGGTAGAAGCAGGAATACCGGGAGTTCCAGGGTGGCCTTAGCCTCACAGTGGTGTTGATGCCTGAGTTACATGAGACCCTGTCTTTTTTTTTTTTTTTTTTTTTTTTTGATACTTTATTTACATTTCCAATGTTTTCCCTTTTCTGGGTCTCCTCTTTGGAAGCCCCCTATCCCCTCCCCATCCCTACCTCTATGAGGAAATTCCACCTCCCACCCACCCGCCCACCCATGCCCCTATTCCCACCTTGACATTCCCCTTTACTGGGGCCTCTAACACCCTCAGGCCCAAGGGTCTCTCCTCTCTCCCTGATGGCCATGGAGGTCGTCCTCTGCCTCATATGTGGTCCGAACCATGGGTCCATAGATGTGTATTCTTTGGTTGGTGGTCCAAACTTCAGGATGACCGGGGGGGAGAGGGGGGTCAGGCCCATTGGCGCTGTTGCTCCCTCCATGGGGCTGCAGACTCCCTCAGCTCCTTCAGACTTTTCTCCAACTCCTCCATCTGGGACCTCACTCTCAGTCCAGCCGTTACTGTTAAGTGAAACTTGGACATTCTGAACTTTTGGGCTAATATCTGCTTATCAGTGAGTACATACCATGTTCCTTCTTTTGTGACGAGACCCTGTCTTAATCATACAATCATAATCTATGATCATACAAATTTTGCTTTAAAAATCATAACACTATCATGATAAAGGTCTCTCCTACACTGTACCCCATAGGTATATATGTCTATTTAAAAAGATTATTAATAAAGGGAACTATCCTAAAAGATTCTATTACTTGTTTAAAAAGTCTGAGTACCACTCATTTTCAGAATTTATCTTAGGCTCTAGGTAATCTTCATCTCAATGCTTCTCTCCGTCACAGTTAAACAGCTCCGAGAGTAGTTCTGCTCTCCGTTGCAATCGGTGTCCGAGGGTAGTTCTGCTCCGTTGCAATCAGTATCCGAGGGCAGTTCTGCTCTCCATTGCAATCGGTGTCCAAGGGTAGTTCTGCTCTCTGTTGCAGTTGGTGTATGCTTAGGGTGCTGCCAAGCTGAATTCCGAGAACAGCTGTGTTTAAACTCTAAGAGAGGTTAGACAGGGATCTCTTGGAGATACGGGAGTCTGCATGCTGCAGGAGTGCGTCTCCACTGGCTTCCCCTCACACCCTGCCCTCTGTACCAGACAGTCCCAGCCCCAAGTTCCTGCTACCGTCTAGTGTTCCTTTCTCTTTGTAAAATTTCACTTAAAATTTACTTCTGTATATTTGCACATTCAATCAATTAATTTTTAGTAGTGCAACGGAGAGAGCATGAAAGTGTGTCAAACCTCCGCCAGAAGGGAGCCTGAAGACTCTTTGTGTCTAGCAAGGGAACAGTGTAATTGTTTTGAGGGAGGAAGGTTATGTGGGTTTGGTTTTGGTTTTTGGAGATAAGAGTCTCTCTATGTAGCCATTGCTGTCCTGGAACTTGATATGTAAACCAGGCTGGTCTCAAACTCACAGAGATCCCCCTGCCTCTGCCACCTAAGTGTTGGGATTAAAGGTGTGTCCCTCCATGCACTGCGAAAGTGTGATTTCACAGGTTTCATCATTTGAAAATGCATCTTAATTGTTGCTTTAGCATTATTCGCAATGTTGTAGTTGGCTAACCCTATGCTGAGAGCCTGGGCCGTAACCCAGTGGCAGGGTACTCGCCTAACCTACACAGGGGTGTGGGTTTGAACTTACACAGCAGAAGACACTGCTTGAAGCTGAGTTTCACTGTTACAGACACAGCTGGGATACCTTTAGTGCTTTCTCAGAGGTCAGTACGCTTTCAAAGGCTGGCTTTGTGCACGCCTTTAATCCCAGGACTTGGGAGGCAGAGGCAGGTGGATTTCTGAGTTCCTAGGCCAGCCTGGTCTACAGAGTGAGTTCCAGGACAGCCAGGGAAACCCTGTCTCAAAAAACCAAAGCGGGGAAAAAACATCTTAAAGGAGAATTTGAAATATCTACCCGGGAGACTTTGTGAAGCAAACATATTCAGACTGAGTGAATTTCACTTTGACATTTATGTATAAATAGAAAGAGCAAATCACCATTTACATGTAATTTTTTTTTTTACACAAATACCCTAGGTGAATTGAAAGAAATCAAGCAAGATATCTCCAGCCTTCGTTACGAACTTTTGGAAGATAAGAGCCAAGCAAAGGAGGAATTAGCCATCTTGATTCATAAACTCAGTGAGAAACTGAACCCCAGTGTGCTGAGATGTGAATGAGGCGGCCACCTGCAGTCAAGCTTTGACTATAGCACAAACGTGGGCAATAATATTCCTAAGTACGAAATACTTGAAAAACTACGGTGTAAAGCTCTAGTGTTCACTCCCTTTATCACGCGAAACTTTAAAATTGAGCTAAGTGGCCATGATTCCCATTCCATGAAAATGGTTCTAGCAGCTGACCTCGGCATTGTAAGCAGTGACATGCCATTGTACTTAGAAGCCCAGTATTAATGTCACTGACAGTTTTTGTCATTTTTGTCTTTGTCACCTGTTGGCCTCCAAGAGTTCCTTGGGAGACAGGGACCACATCAATCTCATCTTTATGTCTCCAGCATTTAGTGCAGTGCCTGATACACAGGGGGTGCTTGGTAAATGTGAAACCCGAGTGGCCTGAGCAGCCAATAGTATCCAAGAACAGATGAAGGACCATCGCTATGTAGCATACCTTCTCATCCAAACGCTGCAACGATTTTTTAAAAATAGAAACTGAAGATGTTTTACAACCAGCTATGACTTGTGGAGATTTTTCTTAGACTTTTAGACATCACTGACAATTCTAGGACCTTGGAAATGCAAGTGAAGAACTTAACAGTGAAATGAGCTAATTGAAAATACGGTTATACTACATATTTAAGTTTCATAGAGTTGTTCAAAAACAATCATTAAAGACTTTTCTAAAATATATGCTGTGTCCTTTCTCTTTGTATTTGTGGTTTCATGATGTGAATTTAGTCCATAAAGAATGTTTTTCTAAGTTGGGTTATAGTAGGCTATTATTTTGTTGCAATCTTCTAATGTATACTTCTGATGTTTTAATGCTAAAGAAGATCAACAAGTAACCCCTTGTCTTGCCTTCTGGTCCTTTCTGAGTTTTGGATCCATGGGAGTGTTGACGAAGACAGTGTCTTAGTTAGGGTTTTACTGCTGTGAACAAACACCATGACCAAGGCAACTCTTACAAGGACAACATTTAATTGGGCCTGGCTTACAGGTTCAGAGGTTCAGTCCACCATCATCAAGGTGGGAGCATGGCAGCGTCCAGGCAGGCATGGTGCAGAAGGAGCTCAGAGTTCTACATCTTCATCTGAAGGCCGGTAGAAGACTGGCTTCCTGCAGCTAGGAAGAGGTTCTTAAAGCCCACGCGCATAGTGACACACCTACTCCAACAAGGCCACACCTCCTAATAGTGCTACTCCCCTGGCCAAGCATATACAAAGCATCACAGGCACTGTTCTATTACTTTGAAGAGACACCATTACAGAGAAACTTTTATCAAGGAAAGCATTTAATTAGGGGCCTGCTAACAGGTTCAAAGACAGACAGCACTCGCTATGAGCAGGGCAGTACAGGGCAGACATAGTGCTGGAGAAGTAGCTGAGGATTCAACATCCTGATCCACAGGCAGCAGAAAGAACACTGGGCCTGTTGTGGGCTTTTTGAAACCTCAAAGCTCACCCACAGTGACACACCTCCTCCAACAAGGCCACACCTCCTAACCCTTTCAAATAGTGCCACTCCCTGGTGACTAAGCATTTAGCAGCTCATTCCTGTCAAATCTCATTGGGACATATATTGTGTTCACATGAGTTACTAGTCTTACAAACCAACTAAACAAATGAACAGTATTACTATCACACAGAAAGACTTATAAGACACGAAGACAGAAGAAACACCAAATGCAGCTTCTGAAAGCTCTTATAGACTACTTAATTTCTACCTCATTGGAGTTAAGAAGACCGTATACATATTTTGCTACCATGGTAGCAAAGAATTAATCTTACCAGTTTCTGTTTTAATCTTATACTACGAATCTTAAACACTTTTCAGATTTTATGCATTTTATGCCATGTCTCTGAACAGAGCAAAATTGATTTTTTTTTTTCCATTGTGACCTGTTACTCTGTTTTGAGACACTGGTGACAAGGACGTTCTACAGTAGACAATGCTCCTTTTCATATCATTGTAACTTTCCCTGTGGCTAATGACTGCCTGGCTGTGGGCACAAAAGGCTGTCCTTCATATCAGTGAAAGGCTAACCTTTTGGCACAGTCCTTGACCAAGAGCACTCCCAAAGCAGAAGCCAGACTGAACCTGATAGAAATCCTTAACTTCCCACCCTGCCTTTTCTTACCCCATCTTGCCTTAGCTCCGAGGAATCACTGCACTCAAGCCTGATTAGGTTTTGCTGTGGAAACACACTGGAAGGCATAGGTCACTGTGAGGGTTAGTTAAAGGATTACTGTCAGCATTAATATTTCTTCGGGGGTTAAAGAGGACTGTGTGTCAGCAAGCCTTGGGAGCATCTGGTGTATAGGCAGAAGACTCTGCAAAGCAGGGCTCAATGATGCTGTGACGAAGCTCAGAGAGGACACATATTAACAACACCCAAATCACCCTGTCCAGAAAGTGACATTTAAACGCTTAAAGTTAGAGATTTGTCACAGACTCATGACTTCTATTTGTCATCTCTTGCTTTTTTTGTGTTTACTTCTGTTTCTTGTTCCTTTCTCAGTCAAAACCAAGATAAATGTAATGCTCAGATCATGATTTAAATAGTATGTATAACAAATTTCATAGTTTGTAAAGAAATGTGTAAGCTTAATTTTGAGAAATTTCTATTCAGATTTTAGAATACATTACTAGGGTCTTTTGTTGAGAGGTTTTTATTGTTGCTGTGTGTGTGTCTGTGTGTGTATGTGTGTGTGTGTGTGTGTGTGTGTGTGTGTGTGTGTGTGTGTGTGTGTGTGTGTGTTCTTTATATTGTTGATGCTCTCACTTCAAAGAAAACATGGCCCAGGAACTTTTGTTGAGGATCAGTTGGCTGTAGATGCTTTGGATTATTTCTAAGCTTTTTATCTGGTTCCTTCTGTCTATTTGTAGGATTCAGGTTGGTACCAAGCTGGCTCTGTTACTATATGGCTGTGGTGTATCTTGAGATCAGGCACTATAATGCTGTTAGCTCTGTTCTTGTTGGTATTTGGGGCTTTTGTTTGTTTGTTTGTTTGTTTTTGTTTTTGGAAACAGGGTTTCTCTGTGTAGCCCTGGCTGTCCTGGAACTCACTCTGTAGACCAGGCTGGCCTCAAACTCAGAAATCCACCTGCCTCTGCCTCCCAAGTGCTGGGATTAAAGGCATGCGCCACCACTGCCCGGCTATTTGGGGCTTTTTTTTTTTTTTTTTTTTTTTTTTAATCTCCATAAACATTTAGGATTTTTTCCTCTAGTTCTTTGAAGAACACCATTGATATTTTGATGAGATTGTACAGAATCTATGTATCTCTATAAGTCAGCATGGACATCTTATCAGTATTAAGTCTTCCAATTCAAGAATATGAGGTGGGCTTCCTTTTTCTTATGTGTTTCTGTGGGTGAAAAATGAACTTTTTCATTAGTTTTTTGTTTATTTTTTGAGACAGGGTCTACTGTATAGCTCTGGCTGTCCTGGAACTTATTCTACAGATCCGGCTGTCCTGAAATTCTCAGAGATCCACCTGCCTCTGCTTCCTTGGTGCTTGGATTAAAGGCGTGCACCACCACACCTGGCTACTCCCATCCTTAATACAACGTATCCCTAAGTTATAGTCACGTGACTCACAGCCAGCGAAGCAGTGCAGACACTCTAGCCTAGGGCTTTGTGAATGGAAGCCAAGCACTCTTCCACTGAGCCACACCTCCAGAACCACTAGACTATTTAGTAAATAAGTTTGTCTCAGAAAGTTTTGTGCACAAAATGATGATTTTTATATGTTAATTTTGTACACCTCAATTTTACAGACTTAATTTATTAGTTCTAACACTCTTAGTGGGGTCTTTAGTTCTTTCTATGTATAGTTCATATCATCTGCAAACAGAGACAATGTAACTTCTTTTTCTGTTCTTATTCTTTTATTTCTTTCTCTTCCTAATTACTTCACAGTCCAGTACTATACTAAGTGGCGAAGGAGGATGCTCTTATCTTTTTCCAGATCTTAGGAGAAATCCTTCCAGATTTTCCCCTTCACTTTGACATTGGCTGTGAACTTGTATTATAAAGCTTTTATGGTGATACATTTTTTTTTTTATTTATTTTGTATACATCAGTATTTTGTCTGCAAGCATGTCTGTGTGAGAGTGTCAGATCCCCTGGAACTGGAGATTTGAACCCAGGTCCTGTGGAAGAGCAGCTAGTGTTCTTAACCACTAAGCTGTCACTCCAGCCTGGCTCACGTTCTTTATACAGTTGGATTTGTTCAAAGTTTTTGTCACAAAAGGATGTTAAAATTTTATTTATTGTTTTTTTGAGACAGGTTTTCACCATGCTACCCAGGGCTTTTAATTAATGACTGCCTTAACTAGACCTAAGAGTAGCTGGAATTACAGGTGTGCTTTACTGTACCTGGCTGGAATGATGTCTTTGTTGTGCTGTTGGAATTCTGGCTAGTTTGTTTGTTTTGAAGTTTTTAGTCCTTTGTTTCATCAGTGATCTCTGTCTAGACTTTCCCTTTCCTTTTTTCCTTCTTTCTCCTTTTTTTCTTTCTATTTTAGAGCAAGTAAGTTTATTTTTGCACATAATTCTGGTCCATACCAGTTGGAAGGATTGCACCTGGCGTCTTAGTTAGGGTTTTACCGCTGTGAACAGACACCATGACCAAGGCAACTCTTACAAGGACAACATTTAACTGGGGCTGGCTTACAGGTTCAGAGGTTCAGTCCATTATCATCAAGGTGGGAACATGGCAGCATCCAGGCAGGCATGGTGCAGAAGGAGCTGAGAGTTCTACATCTTTATCTGAAGGCTGATAACAGAATACTCCCTTCCAGGCAGCTAGGGCTATAGTAATAAAGCCCACACCCACAGTGACACACCTACTCCAACAAGGCCACACCTCCTAATAGTGCCACTCCCTGGCCCAAGCATATACAAACCATCACAAGTGGTGATGACTTTTGTTAGCAGAATCTGAAGGTAGCACAAGACATGTGGCAAGAGGCTGTGTGTGCGTGTGCATGTGCGTGTGCGTGTGTGTGCGTGCGCGCGCGTGCGTGTGTTTCTCTTGTGTCCTTGCCTGGTTTTGGAATGAGAAAATGCTGGCCTACAAGGGTTTGGAAAAGCCCCATCCTTTTCAGTTTTAGGAAATAGTTTGGGAAGAACTGGTGGGTTTGCTTTAAGTCGACTGTCCTGAACTTCTCTTTTTAGGTGACTTCTCGTTACTTGCTATTGGTTTACTCAGATTTTCTGTGTCGTTATTGTTTAGTTTGTCCATTTATTCTATTGTTTCAAACGCCTTTCTTTGGTATTAGTGTTATGTTTTGATCTGATTTGTTCGACCCAGTCTTGTACTGTGGCCCTGGGAGAGGGGCGCATAGTTGGAGAATGGGAGGAAGGGGATCGGTAAGATGGCCCAGCAGTTTAAAGAACTTGCCAGCAAGCCCAACGACCTGAGTTGTATTTCCAGATTCACAGGGTGGAAAGAATGACTCCTAAAAGTTGTCTCTGACTTCGGCATGACCTCCAACACACACACACACACACACACACACACACACACACACACACACACACACACACACAGGATAAATACAGTTTGTGGGTTTTGTTGTTTTTAAATTTGTGTACTGGGCTGGAAGGTGGCTCAGTGGTAAAGAGCACTTGCTGCTCTTGCACAGGACCCAAGATTCGGATTCTCAGCAAACACATGGGAGTCCCAAGGCCCTGGCCTCCTTAGAAGGCAACAAGCATGTGACACACATAAATACATCAGGCAATATTCATATACACACAAAATAAAAATGAATCTTTAAGGGGAAAATTTGTATGACAAAGCCTAAAACGAAGAACCAGGAGGGGAACAAGGCGCAAAATATGCGCTTCTGGAGAGCTTCTTTCAGAGCTGAAGGAACATGCACGCAGAGGGCAGCACAGAGCTGGGAGGCGGAGGACGCGCCCTGGTTGTCCTGGAAACCGGCCAGCGTCTGAGAACCGTTCCCTCCGCCCAGCTTTCTAGGGGCCGCTCTCCGGGAGTGGGCGGGACTTCACCGTGAGCTAGGACTGGTCACGTGTCGAGCCGGCGTTGCTGGGCGCCGATACCCGGACGCAGGCCGGCTCGTCCGTTTAGCGGTGGGCTCTCGGAGGGAAGGCTTCCACCTCGGCAAGCGGGTCCGGCCCCCCGTGCGGCTGCCATGGATCTGACCTTAAGCCGGGCAGACTATCTCCAGGTAAACCGGTCGACGGGCGCCCTCGTGGGTGGACGCGGGCCTGGGGAAGCCCAGGTCCCTCCAGGCCCGGGTCCTGGGGATGTCCCAGCAGCTCCCAGTGGTCTCAACTGCCCTGTCACTCCCCCTGGGCCTGACCACACTATATTTCAGTAAACCATCACAGCCCTATTGAGCTTACTAAATCATCACAAAAATTTACCACTAGGTAGTTAGTGCAAGTGAAGAGTCAGGGGCCCAGAGAAGATAAATACTTTGCTCCATAGTAACAAATAATGTAGCTGCTATTTGAATCAAAGCGCCGGACTCCAGAGTAGGAATCCCTTTGGTGCATGACTTGTTCCGTCCCTCATACCATCTCTTAAGAGTTCTTCAGTGGTATAAACATCCGCTTAGTTTCCCAGGGGATTGGGCCAGACAATTCGCTTTAGTGTCTTATGGAAGCTCCGCCCTATTAATATCTCTTGGATCTGTCCAGTTAGTCACCATCTCTGTGATACCCAATTTGGGTTCTCACCTTTAGCTTGGTTGGATAGGACCTACAATCTCCATGTTCAACGTTCCCAAGCTATGGTTCAAATCACTTGACGATGTCAAGCTAAACAGATTGCTTAAAATTTTTAACAGCGTGCCTAAAAATTCAGAATAAAGTCATACCTGCACTACATCGGTTTTCCCATGATTGGTTGTTTTTAAGTTCTGGTGCAGTCACCTCTGCTGAACAAGTCATACTGCTTTCCTTCCCTGTAACTTTTGTAAAATAGTTGTGGTCAGTAACACTGGAATTTTATGATGTCAGCAGGTATGTTATTTCATCGAAAGTCCCAATCACTAATAATTGGGAAAGGTTTCTGAAGGTATTTTCTGAAATTCCTTGCCAGTAATGTTACACAATTTTTTTTTTAACGTTTTGGGTTGTTTCCTGTATTCTGACTTTCTCTGACATATTTCATTAAAATACAAGTTAACTGATAAGAAAATACATTTCAGTGTAAAAAAAAAAACTAAACTAAAACTCACCATGATCTGATCTGTTCTTCTTAAATTTCCTATGTAAGAATTTCAAATTACAGTTTGTGTGAAAACATTCACTAGTTGGCTGTTTGTTCTGTTACCTTAGGTAGGAGTGACCTCTCAGAAGACTATGAAGTTGCTTCCTACCTCAAGACAAAGAGCTACACAAAAGGTGCTGTAGACACTGACTTCACCTTCTCCTGCCTCTGACAGGACAGGCTCATGTTGCCATCCTTTTTGGTAATGTGGTGTGTAACAGGTGCTGATGTTAAGATGGAAATGAACAAAGTTGGAATAGGAGCAAACGTTTACAGAAGTCATGTTCTTGGTCATTGATATTACATACAAGTAGTAAGTCGTGTGAGAAAACTTGGTAGGAATCCATACACTGTAAGCTTCAGTTGTAGTTCAGTGGTAGAGACTTATTTACTTGTTCAAGACCCTGAGGTTAGTCCCTAGCACTGAAACAAAACAAAACAAAACAAAACACTCCATTTTTGGTAATAATTTACTCTGTGTACCATATTGCATAGTATATGGAAAAAGAAGTGTGAAATACAACAGAACATTGATAAAATAATTTCTTTAAACTTTCTATTTTGTTGTTGTTTTGTTTTTACTTATTTTATTTTTGATGAAGCTGAGGCTGACCTCGAACTCTTTTTCTTCCTACCTCAGCATCAGAAGTTCAGGGCTTGTAGGCATGTACAATCATGCCTGGTTTAAATCTTTTCTTATTCAGTTATTGGTTTCAATGTTGAGCTTTGTATTATCTTGACTTCTTATAGACAGAAACTAATTACTTTGTAGAATAGTAGGGTATTTTAATAGTTGCAAAGTAAATATATTATCTTAATATATTAACATTTATCAAGATGAATTACAAGATTTTTTTCTTGATAAATTGACTTAAATACATTATTTGACCTTTGGCTGCATTTTTGAAGTGATTTGAATAAGGGCAGTTCTTACAAATAAGGCATTTAAGTATGTGAGAGAAATCTGACATTTTAAACAGAATTTTAAGAATAATAAATTATGATTCTTGTTTATTATATTCTAGATAATAGCACTTCTCAAAAAGTTTACTCACTTAAATTGTTGAAGATCTGAAAGATCTTATTTTTGTACATAATATCAGTGCTTACTATATGAAAATTAAATCTCAGAAATTCTTAAAATATTAAAATCAAATTCATCATGTTTACATGAAAGCCATATTTTTGTTAAAAGTATATTTTCAAAATAGGATAACTTAGAGATAATAGTGATATTATGTTATATTTTTGCAAATTCTTAAATGTGTTACATAAGCCAAGGTAGGTGGCCTCTTTTGTCTTCTCTGCTTTTGGTCTGTTGTGATATTTTGTTTTGGTTGCAATACATAGGAAAAAACTCATTAAGTCAGTTTACATGGATATATAGTTGAAAATAGAGAAAGATCTTCAAGTAGCTTTTTCAGATAACTGTAACTTTTGATGCTATATTTAAATTTGATGAGGCTTCTTGGGTATTCCTGTAGTGTGTAATCTGAAGGCACTGGTGAACGTTTTAGCATAACAGTAACTTTAGACTCTGAATCATGTATTACAGGTGGTTATTGGAGATCAAGATGGGGTAGTGATTTGCTTCGGCATGAAGAAAGGCGAGGCTGTGGTGAGTGGAGCTGTTTTAGGGCAGCAGCTTTTCCAAAAGACAGGTGCACTACTTGCTGGGTACCCCTAAGTTAATGTCTTCCTAAAATATAGAAGTGGAAAATAAATTGTAACATTGTATACGTTTAAAATCATAGCTTTTATAGTACAGGAAAATATTTACAGTGAAATAACTTGCACACTTAACTTTTCCCCCAATTGATTTTTACAGCCAGTGTTCAAGACTTTACCAGGGCAGAAGATCTCGAGGCTGGAACTAGGAGGGGCTCTGAACACGCCTCAGGAGAAAATCTTCATCGCTGCAGGGTCCGAGATTAGAGGCTTTACAAAGAGAGGGAAACAGTTTCTCTCTTTTGAAACAAACCTCACTGAAAGCATTAAAGCTATGTATGTTATGTTCTCTTTTATGTTTATATATGTATCTATAACAAATTGGGTTGAGGTAAAACATCTGATTAAGTTAGTATACATTAGTAGATTTTCTAGAAAAGAAAGTTGGCTACAGGTCATTCATTACTCACAACCTGGAATCAATACACAGTTGAAATGTTTTCAACTTCACATTGTGTGTGTGTGTGTGTGTGTGTGTGTGTGTGTGTGTGTGTGCATGCATGTGTGTTTGTGTGTGTGTGCACTCACATTCACTTTTTGTTTTGCGAGCATTTCTAAAAATACATTTTATATTTTTCATAGATAGTAATTGTATGCATTTATAAGTCACAAAGTGACGTTAATACATGTATATGATGTGTGATGTCAGATTGGAGTAATTTGCATATTCATCACCTCTGACATAATTTATGTTAGTAACATTCTAAAACCTCTCTGCTAATTATTTTGAAGTGTAAAGTGGTATCCATTCAGTTTTCACTGTCTGGTTCAGTGATGATTATGATAATGATAAGCTATATGTAAAAGGTTTTAAAGAACAACCTAGGTACACAGGTTCCTGCTGCTCAAGTGTCTTTAGTAGTTCTGGCTCTGAGGTAAGGACGTTATGTTAAGAGGATGACTGGTCCCTGAATGTGTTGGCTCGTGTCTGCAACGCCCATACTTGAGAGACTGAGGCAGAGGGTTGTCACAAATTTGAGGCCAATCTGGGGTGTACAATGAATTCACCATCCATATGGGCTACAGAGTGAGACCTGGTCTTAAGAAACAAAACCCGGCCTTTAAAGTTGACAGCCACTAATAGATGTAATTTCTGGTGAGGTAAGACTACGTGAAAAACTGCAAGGCTTCCTGGCATGTGAAATTTCACAGTTAAAAATTTAGACTTTTGTTTGCTATTGCGTGGTGGGGCAAGAAGGTAAGAGACAGAGATGGGCCTGCGTTGCTATGGTTTATGGGTAGAGATCAGGGGACAACTTCGTAGAGTGACTCTCCTACCCTATGTGAGTTCTGGGGAGGGAATTCAGGTCGTCAGGCTCTACCTGGCAAGCTCTTTACCTTCTGAGACATCTTGTCTGTCCTGAAATTTTAGTCTTGGGGCCATGGGGGCTAGAGAGGCCGTAAAGTTCATGTAACTTCCCTCTTTTTTTTTTTTTTATTTGTATTTATTTATTTATTTATTTATTCATTCTATTTGCTGTCCCCTCCAGGTCCCCCTCACACAATCCCGCCCCCAACCCCCCATCTACCTCCTTTTTTCCTCTGCTCTAAACCCTACTAACCCAGGAGCTTCTTGGGAAGGCTAGCAGCAGTAGCCTCCCTCACACTTGATAAACAGAGTAACTAGGAGTGGCTTTTAAGTCTCTGCCTTTGCTGTGATGCAGCCAAGTTGTGCATGTAGCCAGAGGCCTGGTTTAGACACTACTAGTTGACAGCATCTTTCTATAGTGGACAGATATTATGTGTCATTCTGTGCAGTGCATAGCACTTCTCTTGATTGAGGACTTTTAAAAGTCTGGTTTGGTGAAGTGAGACAAGAATTCAAACAGCAACAAGTGAAAATGATTTCAAATGGTTTTTAAATATATATAATGTGTTTGAAATGATCTTGTAGATCAAGAATGAGAAACTCGCTGTGATTATTAGCTACACTTTGTTAAGACTCATTGTAAATGAGCTCATTTCCAAGATAACATTCTCCTTTTTTTTCTTTTTTTTTTTTTTTTTTTTGGTTTTTGGTTTTTGGTTTTTGGTTTTTTCGAGACAGGGTTTCTCTGTGTAAACCTGGCTGTCCTGGAACTCACTCTGTAGACCAGGCTGGCCTCGAACTCAGAAATCCACCTGCCTCTGCCTCCCAAGTGCTGGGATTAAAGGTGTGTGCCACCACTGCCCGGCTCCAAGATAACATTCTAATGAAAACATTTCCATCATTCATCATTTACTTTAAAATCAACTGAGATGTGCTTTTCTAGGCACGTTAATTACACTATGAGCTGTTAGCCCTGGGATGATAGCATTCTGTAGGATTCTGAGTGCTGATTTGAGATATCAATTAGAACAGTGCTTGGCAAAGGGTACACACTAAAATAGTTTCTCTTTTGATGTTGTTTTAAAAAAACAAACGAACAAATGAAGATATCTGTTCCTAGTTTTTCTGAACCTTTTATTGAGAAGCCTAACTTGCAGTCCTCACTTGCAGTTTTCAGAATCAGAAGTGTTGTATGTCTCAAATGGCTGAAGAGTAAAGCTGCGTGGTTTGTGTCTATAATCCCAGACTTAGTGGGTAGAGTCAAAGGATAATGGTTATTGGGGTGAGATTAAGGACAGCCTAGAACTGCTCGAGAACCTGTCTTTAAGGAGGGGGGTATAGAGATTAAGTGGGGGAAATGAAAAAACTTACCTTTATAAAATGTAAGTAAACTGTTTTCACCTGTAAAAAAAAAAAAAAAAAAAAAGTCAGTTGCCTGTGCTTTGAAATATGAATGTCCTAAATTACCATTTTTCAGGTACATCTCTGGCTCTGACCTCTTCCTCAGTGCGAGCTACATCTATAATCACTACTGCGATTGCAAAGACCAAAATTATTACCTTTCTGGGGACAAAATCAATGATGTCATCTGCCTTCCTGTGGAAAGGTTATCTCGCATGACGCCGGTGTTGGCCTGCCAGGACAGGGTGCTCCGGGTCTTACAGGTGATGTCCTTTGAATTTGTATGACTCTTCATTATTACAAGTGCCATATGCTTTGAGGTTACTTTAATGTTTCCTACTGTAAGTACCCTATGTAAAGTTGAATGTGAGAAAATATTCTTACATTTGATAATTTCTCCCTGTGAACGGAGGGGAAAGAACTTTTTCCTTCTGCTGGGCTCCGTCCTTCTGTCCTGCCTTTGAGAGTCCTCCATCCTCTGAACTTGCCTCTATTACACTGTGGGTGTTCCTTTTTTACTTGTAGATAGTTATAAATTTTAAAATTATTAATAAAGGATACACATATGCCTTTTTTCCATGTTCTACATCTACATTAAAATCTTGTAAGTGGTAAATTCACTGAATTATTTAAGTGGCAAAATTGAAAACAAAACAAACACAAGGCCCCAGATCGTTTTCTTACCTAAGCAGTAGACGACTCTGCCTCTTTGCTGCTGTGAGTTTGGAGAATACCAAAAGGCAAAGCCTGAATTTTCTTACGAGTGGCTTTGGGGGTGCTCAGAGTTCGGAAGGTATTCTTTGTTAAACTCCAGTCAATACCAGAGAAGACAGAAGAAATGACACTTGTTTCTGGAAAGTTTTGAAAGGGGTTCACCAGTCTATGGTTTGCAGATAAGCAACATAATAGAAACGAGAACTCTTCTGTCTAGAAATTCATTGAATTGTTTGGTCTTTGGATCTGGTTAATTATGGGTTTTCTTTTTCTGATAAAGTTCAGTTATCAAAAGTAGAGAATATATTATGTACTTTTCTCCTTGGCATATTTCATTTCCAGTGTGTTAATATATGCAAAATTATTGACAAGCACATTCATACTTATGACCTACTTTCTTAAAGCACTTTTACTTTAAGTGTTTTTATGAGTTATATGTTTAGATATTGATGTTTTTAATCATTGCCTATATTCTTTTGAATGTTTTTCAGTTTCTGTTTTTAAAGTTCTTGTTTTCCTTCAGGGATCTGATGTGATATATGAAATTGAGGTCCCTGGTCCACCCACCGTCTTGGCACTCCATAATGGGGATGGAGGTAATCACACTCAGTATTCACAGCCAGCCATGCGTGCAAAGAGGAAGTCAAGGCAGGGAGCTGTTACATAGTATAGTACTAGTGTATTCTCTTCTGTCATTTCCTTATCAGTTACGAATTACAAAGCAGTGAGCTTCCTCATCTTGAAATCAGTTGTAGGGAATACGCTTCACCTTGTGACTGCATCGTGCCTGTTTGAGTCTGATTTCTATAATCATAACTACACAGTGTAGGGCACATGTTTGGTTCTCTTTGATGACATTGTTGTCTTAATGAGAGCATAGACATGAAGGCCATACTGTTAGGATTCCATAGGAACTACCTCAAAGCAGAGAAGTAATAATGGTTTCAATTCTAGACACTTAGAACCAGCTTTCTTAGAAAGAAGAAATGCTAGATAAAGTCATCTTAGTTCAGAAAAATTAAATGTAACCTAAAGGTATAGAGTCAGCATTCTGGCATTTATGGAATCTTTTTCTATTTTTTATAAGCTTATTTTTCTGATACATAAAAACAAAAACTACATATGATGGTATTATGATGCTTTGATACATATATACCTAATAGTTTCCCTTTAAAAATTTCCCTTAGTATAGCATTTGAAAAATGAGATTTTTACATTAAAATGTTTTTAAAAGGTACTTGTATGTTTTTGTTTGTGTATTTGTATGTTTGCTTTAATTTTAACTAGGTGACTCTGGAGAAGGTCTTCTGTTCGGCACATCAGATGGAAGACTCGGGCTTATTCAGATCACAGCATCCAAACCAATACACAAGTGGGAAATTCGAAATGACAAAAAGCGGGGAGGTAGGCTTCCACGCAGTTCAGGTTATGAAAAGTCAACAATCATTTAACACAGTAGAGTGTGCAATGTATTCTGTTTGATTTAGTTCTATTAGACAGCAGGCTTAGTGGTTTACAGAACCACCTCTGATTTACCTACTAATTTGGTTATGGCAACTGTTATACTATAGATATAATTTTTAAGATAAGAAATGCTACTTGTAGTTTGGGGTAGATATACAGGTTAATGCCCTTTAGTCCATGTTAAACCTTTTAACTGGCATAGAGAATTAATTGGAATCTAGGATATAAAGAATGTAGTAGTGGATCAGAAACTAGTCCAAGTTTTTAAAGACTATAGATTTCCAAGACCTACACCCAACTTGGCAGCCATGTTGGTTTTACCAACAATTTACTCAGGGGCAGGGACAAGGACGCAGGCACTTGACGTCTTGGATGAGGGATTTCAGTTAGAGTGCTGTGGGCATTCTGGGGGAATTGTATGTGGAAGGTGGGACATGGTCAAATGGATTTGGGAAGAAATAGCCACATTGGAAACAGAGAGAGAAGTTGTCGCAGTTACCATGGTTTACTGTAGTTCAGAGCATCCTGGTTCATCCTTCCTATTACAGAAGTAGAAAGAAGAGAAAGTCGGTATAGATGTGGAGGCCGAGGGTTTGGTACAGAGAGGGAAGAGTGATGTCAGAGACAGAGCCTAGAGTGGTTTCGTCTGTGCAGCTGAGTGGCGTGAGGTACTGAATGGAGGACGGCCGGAGAGTGAGCAGTGCTGAACCCTGTAGCAGCGTGGTAAAGAACTGTGCTTGGGCAAGGAGAGTGGGAGGTGCCCATGTTACAGGAAGGTGCCAAGCTGGACATAAGCGCCTGGAGCTTACTGAGGGTCACAGCTAAAGGGAGATGTCAACATGAGTGCATTGCTGTGCAAATTGTGTTCAAAGCTTTGGAAAAGAGAGAAACACCCAATTATGTGCAAAGGTGTTTTTTTTTTTTTTTACAATAAATTTTTGATGACTGTGTGATATGAAGATATATGAATATATGTCTACACTGCATCTATCGGCTTCCTATCTCACCACTCTCATTACTTGTAACTTCCCCCTTTTATAGGTATCTTGTGTGTTGACAGCTTTGATATCATGGGTGATGGGGTGAAAGATTTACTTGTTGGGAGAGATGATGGAATGGTGGAAGTGTATAGTTTTGAGAATACAAATGAACCTGTGCTGCGATTTGATCAGGTAAGTTAATTTAGAAAGATTTGTGTGCGGACTGGAGTGGTAGCTCAGCATGGGGACTTGCCTGGTGTGTGTAAAGTCCTTGTTCTGCCCCTAATACTATAAACCAGAAGCAAAAACAATACAAAGACTATATACTTACTGTTGGTTAGTTATTGTAGAGATGGTCGATAGTTTGAATTTTGGTAAATTAAAAATATAGTACAATATTGTTTTTTAAAAAACAAAATGGTGCTATTCTCTCCCAACCTGGTGGCGAGGCCTCTGAATCCCAACAAGAGACTGAAGCAGAAAGATCAGGAATTCACGGCCTGCCTTGGAAAGTGATCAACTTCAATGAGGCTCCGTCCCAAAGCAGAAACAAAGAAGGGCCAGGGCACTGCTCATTGGTAAACACTTTCCTAAAGTGCCCAAGGCTCTAGGTCTGCCAGCAGGACAAATAAATAAATACTTGTAAAAATGTTGCCATTATCAAAATCTCTAGTCTGTTCTCGTGTTTAGTGGCAGAGTGTTGCCCTTAAGCTGAAGAATAAATTCCCTTTTCATTATCACTCCTAAATATAATTTTAAATTTATTAGGTATTAAATATTTTATTCTAGCATCTATAAATCATAACACAGTATAGGGGAAACATATGTTTTGTTTTCATTGATGAGATTGTTTTGAGGTAATAAGCGCGTAGACATGTAGGCCGTACTGTTAGGAGTCCATAGACACTACCTTGAGGCAGGTACTTCCTAACAATAGTCTCCTGTCTAGACACTTAAGGACCTGGTTTCTTTCTTTTAAAATTTATTTATTTTATTTATATGAGTACACTGTCACTGTCTTCAGACACACCAGAAGAGGGCATCGGATCCCATTACAGATGGTTGTGAGCCACCATGTGGTTGCTGAGAATTGAACTCAGGACCTCTGGATGAGCAGTCAGTGCTCTTAACCACTGAGCCATCTCTCCAGCCCCCAGGACCTGTTTTCTTAGAAAAGAAGAAATACTAGGTAAAGTCATTCTAGTTCAGAAATTTTAAGTGTAATTAAAAAGTATAGAGTCAATATAGACAAGCATTCTGACATACATGGAATTTTTATCTATTTTTTTATTAATTTATTTTTCTGACACATAAAAACTATATATGAATGGTGGTATCATATGATGATACCAAATATTTTCCCTTTAAATATTTTAAATTACATTTATTTATAAATTTATGTATTAATGTTTGTGGAGCGGCATTTGTGTGTATGTTGTGTGTAAGTGCACACCACTGCACACATGCGGAGGTCAGAGAATCACTTTCAGGTATGGGTTCTCTCTTTCCGCCATGCGGGTCTCAGGAATCAAACTCAGGTTTCAGTTTGGCAGTAAGCATCTTTAGTCACTGAGTCATCTTTCCGGTCCCTGAGTATAATGTTTAAATAGCATTAAACATATGTCATAGGTGAAAATGCTCACGATAGCTTCTTGTAGCCCTTTGAAACATATGATAGATGGTTGCCACCTGCAGTCGCCCTGTGCAGTGGCAACCACTCTTCCTTTCTGTGTCATGATTCACTATCAGAACTTCAAATAAGTAAAACTAAATCAAATGTCCGAACTTCATCATATGTAGCTATACTGATGCTCGGTAACCAACGGTCCCTCACTCGTCCCTGCCTTATTCCTCAACAACTACAGTACCCACCATGCTGTCCTTACGTCCTGTGAGGTGAGGATATTCTGCGTACGAATGAGAACATGTGTACTATGTCTGGCTTATTTCAATTCACATGATTTCCTATTCCACCTGCGTTGTTTCAAAACACAAGGTTTCCTTCTTTTGTGGCCATATACTATTTTGTTTTGTAGACTGGTGTTACTACTACTGCTTTTGATGACTGTACTGAGGTCTGAGAGGGCAGGCTGCTTTAGAGAGAGGTTCGGTGTGGCTTTAGCTCTTAGGTGAGAGGCGTAGGGTCATGGTGTTCCTGCTGACAGACTCCCAGTCCTGCTCTTGCAGAGGAACGACACTTTATCCCCTATATGCATGGCGATGGCTCACAACAGCCTGTAACTCTGGCTCTGAGATGTTCTGAGGCTTCAGGCTTTTTTGGGTGCAATCATGTGCACTTACCTCACCCACCAAACACATATAAATTTATAAACATGTTAAAGGAATTCCATCTAATTATATTAAAATGCATGAGTATATTACATTAAAATGAAAATATGTGGGGAAAGTGGAATGAAAATAAAAGTTGACACACACTAAGCATGTGTGCACGTGCACACATACACATGGGGGGGGAAGAGAGAGAGAGAGAGAGAGAGAGAGAGAGAGAGAGAGAGAGAGAGAGAGAGAGAATGTTGACTCTTAAAAGCGGTGGAGCTGGCCAGATGGTTTAGTGCGTAGAGGGGCCACAGAAGCCTGACAGACTGCTTTCAGTCCCCATAGCCATGTAAGATGGGACAGGAGGAAAAACTCCTCAGGGTTGTCTTCTGACTGCACACTCACACTGGAGCATGGGTGCCCACACACTTCAGATGAAAGTGAAAGTTTACTGAACAAAAGGAACAATGTAGCATTTCTCTTATGTTCAGTTATTCCAGCTGATGGTTCTTACTTTCAGTGTCAATGATTTTGTATATAAATTTTTCCTGGTATTTTAGAGTCAATAGGTATGATTTTTTGTTTGTTTTTCTTAAGATTTATTTATTTTATGTATATGAGTGCTCTCTCTGCATGCCAGAAGAAGGCATAAAAACTCATTGTAGATGTTTGTGAGCCACCATGTAATTTCTGGGAATTGAACTCAGGACCTCTGGAGAAGCAGCCAGTGCTCTTAACCGCTGAGCTATCTCTCCAGCTCTGGGTATGATTTTTAAATGTTATGGCTTTATTTTAAAATATTATGTACAACTTCCATAAGGTTATGATAAAAATTCTAGAGTTAACTTAAGACTATGCAGTGAAAGCATAGATTTTTTTTCCATTAGAGAAAAAGAAAAAAATCCTCTGAAGAAATTTACAGACTAGATTGAATGTACTAGCTGTCTTGTTTATGTAATTTACCAAACCTCTCTTCTTTATGTAGTTTTATCACAAATATACTAGTCATTTTGAATCTTTTGTCCTGTATTTAAAAATGCTGGGATTTTCTAGCATTTGTCCGGGTTTTCTCAGTGTCTGCACATGATGAACATACAGTAAGTATGTACTGAATAGCTGGAGACAAGAAGCAGAGTTTTGTGGCTTCTTTTAACATGTCTTTGAAATGTTTAGATATTACTGAAGTAGATTTTACATTTACTTTAGATGCTGTCTGAAAGTGTCACGTCGATCCAGGGTGGCTGTGCAGGGAAAGATGGTTATGACGAAATCGTGCTGGCCACATACTCAGGTAAGGTCATGACAGTGGGTGGTCGAAGAATTAAAACATTCTAGGTTTAATAAAGCTTTTTTTTTTTTTTTAACTAATTTTATTACATCTGTGTGTGTGTGTGTGTGTGTGTGTGTGTGTGTGTGTGATATGTGAGATTTGGTATATGATACACGTGCTTACAAAGCCTGACAACTGAGTTCCATCCTCAGATGCCATGTTGGGAGGAAGAGAACCAATTCCTGCATGTTGTCTGACCTCTTTCTTTCACACAGGTGTCCTGCCATATTTACCCTTTATGCCACTCTCCCTATCCAAATAAATGTAGTATTAAAAAAATAAGGAAAATGGCTGGGGATATAGCTCAGTGGTTTTATTGCCTCAAATGTGTAGGGCCCTGTGTTAGATCTAAAATTTGAATAATATTTTGAAGACAGCTTAGCCTGTCTCTAGTACCTTTAAAATTAAATTATGTTGTTCAATTTAAAGAGGAAATATTTACTAAAATCAAGACTACATTTTGGCCTAATGCATTTCATATAAAAACTTAATTTTGAAGTTTAAAAAATTCTCACAGTAGTCATACCAGTGCAAATTTCCATGACAATAATTAGCAACAGCCAAGTCTGCTTTGTCAGCCACATTTGGGTTTGCTAGAATGTACTGACTTATACCATACTTGAAAATTGAAGTTTTTAAGAACTGAAAGATTGTAGCACTTTACGGAAAGTGTAGTGTCATGAAGTGCTTGAGTACTTCCTTTATGGTGTGAATATTTTTCAGCTTGAATTTTTTGTTCCATTTTTTAAGAAGCCTTGGGCTTTTAGGTCAATGGTGATAGGCAAAGGGGGGTATAATGAGATTCTACCTGCTGTTACACTCACCACTAAGTCAGGCGTGCTTGTAATTCATCTTTCCAGGCTGGGTGACAGGGCTGACCACAGAACCCACTCAGAAGGAAAGTGGGCCAGGAGAAGAACTAAAACTTAATCAGGAAATGCAGAATAAGATTTCTTCTTTAAGGTAATTTTTTTTCCTTGCTGTTTCCATCTCATAAACGTTTGTACTTGTTTCTTCTTGTAATCATAGGACCATGTGCTTTATTTTATTGGTAGGAAAGATACATCTCATAAAAGTTATATAGACTTGAGAAGATTAGCCATAAGTGCTGATTAATATTTTGAGTTTCAAATATACCTTCCCAATGCATTATTCTTTTTGTTTTTGTTTTGTGGGACAGGGTTTCACATAGCCCAGGTTATTCCCTGACTCATTCTGTAGCTGAAGATGCATCCTTGAACTCCTGACCCTCTTCTTTCTGCCTGCTCGGTGCTAGACCCCAGGTGTGCTGTACCACACCCATCTGGGGCATTATTCTGCCCTAATGATCCAGAATTGCATTGTTTTCATTTGCTTAGCTGTAGGTAGTTACAGTGTTTTGCTTCTCTTTTCCCAAAGCATTACAAATAAATGAACAGAAGTGACTGGAGTGTTTATCTCTAATGTTGACTCCTGTGAACCCCTCTGATCTGTAGACCTGATAATGATGATCCCCTTCAGTTCTGAGATTGCTTTCATGGCCCACTCAATTTGATATGTCTCAGGAAAAGTTGACCCCATGCTCACATCCAGTAAGGAAATGGAAGTTGGTAAAGCTTTTGTTGACTGAGCACCCTGTAGCCCTCGCTAACTTGTTAGGGAAGTGAAAGCTCGCCTTTTTTGGCATAGTTGAAGGCTGCAAGAACCTTTAAGACAACTGATGCCACAATTACTAGTAGTATGTTCTTGATTGTAAAGACCACGAGGAAATCATTATACAAACTAATATGCCTGATTCATTCAGGGTATCCTAGTTTCTGCAATAGGAAATAGGAAGATGGCTCAGTAGGTAAAGCACTTGCCAGGAAACCATAAAGTCCAGAGTTCAGATCCCCAGAACCAATGGAAAGAGCTGGGCAGGTGTAGTGGCCTACCTATAATCCCAACACTCTGGAGGTAGAAATGGAGGCTTGCAAGCACTAACTAGCTAGACTAACTGCAATTACAAACCCAGGTTCAGTGAGAAACCTTGCCTCTATAAGTAATGACCAAGACGGCCCTACACCAGTTTCTGGCCTCCACACACATATGACACACATGCATATACACCCATACACAATGCATCTACATGCATGTAAACATGTGAAGACACATGTACACCACACACATATGTAGTGAGAATTCTGAAATTTTGTTTTATTTAAAAAACACAGAAATATTATATTAAAATGTGCTTCCATTTTAATCCCAGGTGTAGGATGTGGGGTTGCTTTGGACTGACTGCAGCAGTTGACTATGATTTGCCTCGTGCTCTAGCAGAGGTGTGGTTTTGCAAGCTGCAGATAATTTCTGCAACTGTGTGACATTGGAATTCTGGGAACTTTTCAGAGTATATATAAATGCTAGGGGCCCTGAGATGCAGGTTGGTGGTTGGTGGGTGGTGTGTGTGTGTGTGTGTGTGTGTGTGTGTGTGTGTGTGTGTGTGTGTGTGTGTGTATGATATTTGTTAATAGTCATGCTCAAAGAAGAAACAAAAGAAAAGAAATTAGAGTCAAGGATCTTTATCTCTCTCTCTCTCCTCTCTCTCTCCTTCTTACTCTCCAGTCTAGTGATAGAGGGTAAAACTGGGGGATAAAGAGTGGAAAAAAGAACCCATCAAGTGGCAAAGACCAGCTACATACATATGGGATGGGGGGTGTCATGGAGGGGTAACTGGGAAGTGGGATATCATTTGAGATGTAAACAGATGGAATGATTAATAAGAGGGAAAAAAAAAAAACACCAAATAGAGCTAGTGACTATTATTAGTTCCTCAGTGCAATACCTAGAAGAGAGTGTCGGATCCTTTGAAACTGGAGTTACAGTTGTGTGCTGCCATGTGGGTGCTAGAATTGAACTTGAGTTCTCTGCAAGAGCAGCCAGTGATCTTCACAGCTGAGCCATCTCTTCAGCCCCTGATAACCTTTTTAAATAATGTAATCTTCCCCTTCTTGATCATACTAGAATATAAGCTGTGTTACAAATTTTTATTCTTTTGTTCATTCAGCACATGGAACACTGGGGTAAATGTGTAATATTGATTAGAAATACTTCCTGGATAAATTAACATTTTCCTTTGTCTATTTCATACATTTCATTCACTCTCCTCAGACCTTTCCCCCTAAATTTGGGCTAGCTACCTTCATATTGACCCATTTGTTACTTCATTTGCATGTAACCTTTCCCTTTAACCAAAACACCCCTTGACAGCACTCACAGAGAATCTGCTGCAACAGTTGATGGACTCTCAGTGGCGCCAGTGGTTCATCATCCTTGTCATCTCCAACATGTTAATATTTGGTGACCTCCTCCCTCTTTTGTACGTCTACCTTGTTGACCTATAGAAAAGTGTATGTTTAACTGGCTTCATGCTTTTGTTTGTCATTAGGTCTCCTGTGTGTTCTTGTATTAGTTTCTCTTCTGATCAGTGCTGTGTGTACCTACCACCATGGTAATGTTTTGGAGTTGGTAATTTGCAGCCTGCCTTGATATAGCTCTATTAATGTTACTGTTACTGGACTGAGTGGATGGTTTAGCTTTTGGATCAATGATAAATGATGTGGAGTCATTTGGTCAGTCATAGAAGCAAAAGTGTTCTTGTTGGCTTAGCCTCTAAACCTTGTCTCTCAAAAGGAAATATCTCACTTTTTTTGTACACACATTGCAGGGATCTCAGATGTCAGTGGGAGATAAGACTGTGTGTTTTCCTGCAGGACTGAATTAGAACATCTGCAGTTTAAGGTGCTTCAGGAGAGAGAAAATTACCAACAGTCTTCACAGTCAAGCCAAGCAAAGTCAACAGTCCCTTCATTCAGTATAAATGACAAGTTCACATTGAATAAAGACGATGCTAGCTATAGCCTCGTCTTAGAGGTGCGGACTGCAATAGATAATGTCTTAATACAGGTAAGCACAGTGCCTTGTTTCTTGTTAGGCTAGATCTGTCTTTTTGGCAAACCAGTCACACACACTTATTATTAATAAACATTTTTAGTTCTAGACAGTAATTTTAAATGTTTATAAATCTTCTGTTAGGTAGTCAGTTTATTTATAGGTTATTTGAGTTATAGCTTTACCTTTTATTATATAATCAAAAGATGAGTGAACTTCAGTTTCCAGGAGGAATAGAAGGGACTACAGGATTTCTTTCTTTGGCCACCTTCTAGGAGAATCTTTTTGTTGTTGTTTGATTTGTTTGTTTGTTTGAGACAGGGTTTCTCTATGCTACTCTGGCTGCCCTGGAACTCACTCTATAGACCAGACTGTCTCTGCTTCCCAAGTGCTAGGATTAAAGGCATGTGCCACGACGACCAGCAGAATCTTACCCATGATGTGGCTAAGAAACCTCCAGTATCTGCCAGGTGCCGCCGTGGCTTAGCCTGTGATTGCAGCACTCTCAGGGCTGAGGCAGAGGGACTGCTGCAAGTGAGACCTGGCCTCAAACACTAACAGACAAATCAGGGAAGGCTCCAATATTTAATGCCTTTATTAAAATGTTTTCTGAATCTCTAGATACTAAGATGGTAGCTTACTTATTAACCCGGTAGATTCCAGCTAGGCCAGTAGGCAAAGTGGATAATCTCAAAGGGTAAGTTTAGGGATGATAATGGGTAACTAACAACTATTTTTTTTTTAAATTTATGTTGGAAGATAGCCATGAAATAGAAAAAAATAAATGGAAAATAATTAGATGAAACCCCATAAAATGAGAGGGTATTAAGTTGGAGGAAGGAAATGTATCTGTCAAAAAGATGCAATAGAGAAGTCGAAACCTTGTTCGGCTGTGTTAGTTCACAAGCTGCCACACTGAACCAGGGCAGCAGCTTTCTCTTAGAAACTGCTCTGCTGAGAAGGTCGAATGCCGTCTATGTAACAGATGAAAATCAGCTTGGTAAGAATGAGCCGTCGGCTGGGGAGATGGCTCTGTTGCTGAAGTGCTTGTCATGCAAGCATTAGGACTTGAATGTGGCTCCATAGGTGGCTGTGTGTCTAGAACCCCAGCACTAGGCAGAGTGAGGTGAATCCCTGTGGCTTTCTGGTCAGCTAGCCTAGCCAGTTGGTTTAGTGAGAGACTGTCTCAAAAACTAAGGTGGAAAATGACCAAGAAAGACACCTACACATGCATGAGCATGCACACATTCATATACCTGCACACCACACATGTATTCAGAATAACTCCATGATTAAAGCCCATGATAACCTCTTTTCACTAATAAAAACAAAAAACAGGAAGATTATTCTTTAGGGAGGTAAGAGAGAGTGTTCTATGATTTCTGATAAACTAAATATTAAAGAATACATGATTATAAAATAAAATTTATTCTTTATTGAACTTACCTTCTAGAAATATAAACCCTTAGCTGGGCATGATAGTGCGCACTGTAACCCCAACACTCAGCAGTATGAGGAGGACCCAAAGTTTTAAGGCCAGACTCCCTGGTGAGACCCTTTTTCAAAAAACAAATGGAATAGACAGGAGTGAAGCATGCCTTTTATCACAGAAATGGAAAGGCGGAGGTGGGCAGATTGGTGTGAGCTCCAGGTCAGCCTGGTCTATGTATAGCTAGCAGTACATGGTGAGAGCTTGTCTCAAACACCACCACCAAACAGGGAAGGAAGAGCATAAATAAGGTAAAAGTATTCAGACTCTCACATTTGAAGGCATATACAAACTATAACTAGGGAGAATCCTTAGAGTTACTATTCTGTGGATATTTTTAGGTTTTCTGTCTAAGCCTTTCTGTTTTTAAATATTTGCTATAGAGTGATGTTCCAATAGATCTACTTGATGTGGATAAGAATTCTGCTGTTGTGAGCTTTAGCAGCTGTGACACAGAGGTGAGTCAAAAAACAAACGTAAAACCTTCCTGCCTTGGTCTGTGTTGCACCGTTGAGTGACATATGTCAGTGCTGTCAGGGTTTGAAGCTGCTGCTTGCATCGTGTCCATGAGGGATTTTCTCTTAGAACCTGCCTGTGCTTTCCCGACCCTGAGGCCCTGCCCAGGTCTCTGAGGCTCTCAGGCCTGCCCTCGAGGCCCTCCCTCGAGGCCCTCTCATGTCCTGCTACATAACTTACCCCCTTAGCTTCCCTGCCTCAGCCCTGCCACCCACCTCAAGACTGCTGTGTGCTGCCGCCAGAGGGGTTTTTGTAAAGCACAAATGTCACCGAATCATTTCTCAAACCCTTTTAAGGTTCCCGCTTCCTGTTGGATGTCATCTAGCTCTTGATTGTGCGTAGAAGCGTCTGTCTCAGCTCTTAATTATATCTTAATTATATCTTAATTATATCTTAATTACATCCCAACTTACCTCTCAGCAGGCGCTACCTCCTTTCATGCAGTCATGTCATGCCAAAGAAGTCCTTCAAAGTATTGCCTGAAAATGCTATGGTTTTGAACATACATTAGCAAATATCTGTTCCTTCCCCTGTTCTTTCTGGTACACTCTGGGGCTTCTCAGAGTCTGACAGAAAGCGGTCATTCAGTGAGCTTTTATTGAGCTCTCAGTCTCTGTGAAATACCTGTAATTAGATGCTGCTAGACTTGGGGGCCATGCCTGCTGTACCACTTCCTTACTGGCAGAAAGCAGTTCAGAGCAGGGTATAAATCCTGAAGAGAACTTAAGAGACAAGAAAAAACCCATATTGATGCACTAGAGAAGATGGACCAGAGAATCGATGGTGACTAGATTTGGTAGGTAGTTACGTGCTTATTTTTAAAGGCAGTAATACAGATGAGGGTGTGACTTGTTGGTAGAATGCTTGCTTATCACATTTGAGGTTCTGGATGTGATCCCAGAACTACCAAAAGAAATAAGAAAAGAAATGTAAAGCATAGATTAAGAAAAAGTTGAAAACTACATGAAGTATGAAGGGCTTATTTTGCTCATTTACTTACTGTTGGGGCAGAATCTCAGTGAATAAATGGCTTGGCTGAAATCTTCTATGTAGCCCTGGCTAGCCTCAAACACAGCGATCTATCTGCCTCTGCCTCCCAAGTGCTGGGATTAAAGGTGTGCACTACCACACCTAGCAGATGAGTTTATTTTAAATATAATCTCCTAGAAAACATTTGAGAAGAAACAAATATGAGAAGAAACTTCAAATTATTCTTGTCATTGATGTAAGGTTTATCATGTTTTTTTGTGAGTAAACAAAGAGCCTGCTTATATGAAAACAAATCTAATGAACTGGTCATGGTGGCCCACACCTTAATCCCAGCACTTGGAGGTGGCAGGAGCTCAAGCTCATCCTAAAATAGTTAGCAGTTACCCTGTCTCACCTCTCCCCAGTGAAATAACAACAAGTGTAATCAATATTTTATTCTGAGCCGGGCAGTGGTGGCGCATACCTTTAAGCCCAGCACTCGGGAGGCAGAGACAGGCGGATTCTGAGTTCGAGGCCAGCCTGGTCTACAGAGTGAGTTCCAGGACAGCCAGGGCTACACAGAGAAACCCTGTCTCGAAAAATCAAAAAAATAAATAAAATAAAATTTGTATTCTGGATTTGCTCTGATAGAGTAAGGACTGTATGTGGGGTCCGGGATGAAGCCCAGTTGGTAGAGTGCTTGCATGAACAAAACCCAGGGCTCCATACCCTGCACTTCCTGAACCTGGCATAGCCGTTTAAGCCTGTGATGTCATCGCTGTGGAGGAAACAGGGGGCTCAGAGGTCCTAGGTATGCTTGGTTACAGAGCCATGCCAATCTAGGATGCATAGCACCCTGTCTTAAAAAGCAGTTAACCAGTTTTATTTACATCACCGTGGAGGTATTTGAAAAGCTTATTTTATGCTAATTTAAAACTTGTTTCCTGGACTGTGGCTTCCTAAGAAATTTTGGGAATTTGAACTGTTTTAAGAGTAGGAAGACACATAGTCATCCCACATAGCCATTACTTTCAGTGTATGGCTCCCTCCTCACCATCTTCTTGCTGCTCCTATTTCTCTTTTTAAAGTGAGCATTATTCAAGTAACTAGCAAACTATTACTGACGATGTTTTGTTGTTTCTCAACTTTAAATTCTTCCAGTCAAACGACAACTTTCTTCTTGCCACCTATCGGTGCCAGGCAAATACCACCAGGCTGGAGCTCAAGGTAAAATTTCCAGAGATTGCCTTTATTTCTTTACTTTTCTCTTTGATGCTCAAGAACAAGTCTTAGGAGTTTGGGGTTGTAACTTTGTGTTTGTGTGTGTCTCTGTCCGTGTGTGTGTGTGTGTGTGTGTGTGTGTGTGTGTGTGTGTGTGTGTGTAACTTTGTGTGTTTGTGTGTGTCTGTGTCCGTGCGTGCGTGTGCATGCACTCACCCACCTCTCGAGCCTCATTGCTTTATTTCTAAATGTTTGCGCTTCCTTTTCCTTCGGTGTGTCTTACATGTGATGTCATCCCACTGCACTGAAATTCTCTGTGACATGAATCTGTTTGAAGTTAACATCTTCAGAATGGTCAGTGGGGTTTTAGTTTATCCTAGGCACTGTAGCTGGTATTAGTGCTCCGTCAGCAACCTTCTCTGGAACCACTGCTCTGGAAGTTCCCGCCTACGGGAATTTCCTAGATTTATTTCCCTTTGGCAGGGGCTGGGCAGTGGGGACTAAGTTTGGTCTCACTTTGTAGCCCAGACTGGATTTGAACTTTGGCAGTTAGTCTCCAGAGTGCTGGGATTACAATGTGTGCACCATGCCTGGCTTTGCTGGTTCTAGTCTGGAAAGTCCAAGCCTGCTTGGAGTGTCAACTAATCCATAGCAATCTGGTTTTATGTCACTTGCCTCCTAAAATCATTCCGAAGCAAATACAGTGGATTTATATTTTATTTGTAAATATTTTAGCATATTTAAAAGATGAGTGCTCTTTTAAAAAATATATAATACTATTTTCAATCAAAATTGGACAATTATTATTATCAAGTATAATGTTTAAATTCTACTGATTCACTTTTATATATTTATCTATTCATGGTTTAAATATAGCAGAATTATTGAAATTGTGTAGTCATTGTATTTTTCTACTGTTTAGATTTTGCTGATTGAATTCTAGTCATTGAATTATTACCTTTATCCCAGGTCTAGTGACACACCTTTGATCCTAGTGCTTAGGAGGGAGAGGCAGGAGGATCTCTATGAGTTCAAGGCCAGTCTGATCTACACAGTGAGTTCTATGACAACCAGGACCACATAAAAGGGGACCTATGTAAACAACAAAACAACAACAAATACACACACACACAAATGGATAATTATTACCTTCTAGTCTGGTGAAAATTTTAAAGTTCTTCTTTTGTTTCAGTCTTTGTTTTGTAATGCTGGCCTTGACTCACCGGTTGTTGTTTTGTTTTTCCTCTTTCATAAATTTATGTCACCAAGCATGATTATATCTATACATTTGAAAAGCAGTGTTCTTTTTTAAAAGTTGAGCATAATAATATTAAATTCAAAAAGGAAAAAATAATGCCTGAAAGGAGCCCCAGGAAAATTATGAAAGAGAAAAAAAGCCAGGTGAGTTCAAGGCCATCTTGGGCTACAGAGAGATATCCTGGCTCAAATAATGGGGGGGGGGGGGGGGAATAAATGGAGGGAAAGAATGAAGAAAAGGAAAAGGGAAAAGGAGGAGGAAGAAGAAAGTAAGACAGGGCTTTCTACGAATGCAGCCCATTTCCAACTGTCATCAAGTTTTTCATTAATTTTTTTATTTAACATGTGGCACAACTGGTTCCATCTAAAAAAAATTAAATGAATTCTTTCTTTCTTTTCTGTTTTTTCTTTTTAATATTGGGCCATGTATGTGCAAGGAAAGTGCCTCCAGACCATGTTTTGGTTTTTGGTTAGAGACCAGGTTGGCCAGGCCAGCCTTGAATTCACTCTGTACTGCAGGCTGGCTTGTAACATGAGATCTTTCTGCCTCAGCTTCCTGAGTACTGGGATTTCAGGTCTGAGCCATTGGGTCTGACCCTAGTATACATTTATCCCGCGCCATATATAATAAATAAGTATGAGTTACTGAAAAATAAGAAAATGTAATTGTTTTCCAGCGAATGATAAAATATAAAGACAACCTCTGTATTGTTATAAAGACCACTGAAAAAGGGATATACATGGACCATACATAAAAGAAGGACTCAAAATAACTGACAAAGGAATAAAAGCCCTGCCTCTTTAAGGACTTATAAGGAGAAATTTCGATTTGTCTAACAGTCTGTCAAAAAATATTACAGAACATCATCAGTGGGTAACAGCAATGAGTAGAGGACACTAGAGTTAGTGGGAAAGTAACTGTTGCAACCATTTTGGAAAACAGGTAATGACAACATTTGGGAGTATCTAGGTAACAGCAATAAAGTCACAGTAGTATATACACAGATATGTCTACGTAAACTAAAGCAATGTTTGTGGAGGGATCAAGGTAGAACCACAGGGAACACTTATTTGGTATTGAAGGATGCTGGCAGCTGTTGTAACGGATAAGTTGATCTGTCTCTGCTGGTTAGCTTCTCATTACCACAAGTGGGTATCTGAGGGGAGCAATTTAAAGAGGAAGGGTGTATTCTAGCTGGTGGTCTCAGAGGCTTCCATGTGGAGGACAGCATGCTGTGGTAGAGTATAGAAGCTTACCTCACTGGCCAGAACACAATGACCAACAGAGAACTGCCTCCAGGACATGTCTGCAGACACACACCTGCTATGCTACTTCCTGTACTGAGGTACCACCTACAGATGTTTCCACTACTTGCCAGTAATTCTGTCAAATTAGGAATCCATCTAGGGATCAGTCTTGTTGGTTAGTCAGAGTTCTTAAGTCAGTCTGTCTTAGTTAGGGTTTCTATTGCTGTGAAGAGACAGCACTCAGCAGTTCTTACAAAGGAAAACATTTAACTGGGGCTGGCTTACAGGTTCAGAGGTTTTTGTCCATGATCATCATGGTGGGAAGCATGGCAGTGTGCAGGCAGGCATGGCGCTGGAGGAGGAGCTGACAGTTCCACATCTGGATCCACAGGGAACAGGAGACTGTGTGTGCTGGAGCATATGAGACTTCAAAGCCCACTCCCACAGTGACAAATTTCTTCCAACCAAACCACATCTACTCCAACAGGCCACACCTTCTAATAGTGCCACTCCTTATGAGCCAAGCATTCAAACACATGAGTCTATGGGGGGCCATTCCTAGTCAAACCATCACAGACACTTCCCAAAAGGCCCCGGTGCAAGAACCATCAGGGAACATTTCTTCAAATTATTGGAATGCCTTTTGACCTGGAAGGGATTCAAGAAAAACATAAAATGCAGGTACACACATACACACACACACACACACACACACACACACACACACACACACACACGTATAAAACGATAGGAAGAAAGGTAAGGAAAGAAGTGTGCCATGGGATACCAGAGGATATACAATGAGGGAGAAGTGTGCCATGGGATACCAGAGGATATACAATGAGGGAGAAGCCTAAGTGGAGCAAGAATGGGAAAGGAGGAGAGGAGGAGGAGGAGGAGCAATGAGAAAGGAGAAAGTTGAATGTTAGAAATGAAGCAATATCTAATCTAGCTGCCTTAGTTAGGGTTTTACTGCTGTGAACAGACACCATGACCAAAACAACTCTTATAAGGACAACATAAGGGCTGTTTCCACTCCCTGTTGGCAGCATGCCTCAGCAGATATCCTGTGGCTCTGGCATCTCAAAAATCTCAGGGTCTCCAAGGCAACTTCAATGCTACAGCTTCTTGTTCCAGTGTCTGGGGTCCACACATGATCTTCTGGGCTCCTCCAATGGGCTGGTGTCACTTCTCCAGCTCTGCCCTCTGTAGGAGTCTAGGTTCTTGGTGACTCCACTCCACTGCCACTGCTGTTCTTGGTGATCATCCCATGGTACTGGCATCTCCAATACACTGCGGACTTCTGCCGCAACTAGGCTTCACCAAGAGCCTCTCATGGGCTCTCTTCATGGTGCCAAGCCTCATCTCCTTTGCATGACCCCTTCAGTCTTGGGCCATCAACTGCAGCTAAGGCTGCACCTTCACCAATGGCCTCCCATGGCCTCTCACAGTGCCAAGCCTCACCTGCTCTTCATGATCCCTTCATGCTTCAAAACTAGTACCACCTGGGTGACTCTTACACATCACCAAGTATAGCTGAAGCACGAGGTACAACCTTGGCTACCTCTGGAACACAGCTTCTTTGTGTTCTCAGAAAATACTTCCCAGAAGATTTCACCTCAATAATGCTGGTCTGTTCTTAATCACTGCTAATTTCTTAGCTCCAGCTAACCAGCATCAGTTGTCCCAGTAGACCCTTTTATGGCCAAAGCTGCTGAGGTTTGGTGCTTGCTGGGGTTAGAACATGGCGCCCTTGTTCTATGACATTATCACTAGCATTCTGTTTTCCAACTCCTTCACTGCCTAAGCTTGGCTGTCTAGGCTCTTGCTCCGTATAGATTGACCTTGAACTCAGAGATCTGCATGCCTGCCTAGGTTTAAAGGATCTAAATTTAGGTTCTAAATTTAGCTGGGTAGGATCTTGCCCAAAAGTCCCTCTCCTTTAATCTGTTATCTCCGAGAACATAGGATTCGGCTCCATTTCACTTCCTGGTACCCCTTTAATATTCAAACCATATATTTTCCTTCCTAAGCTTGCTATGCTTGCTCTAGATGCTCTTTGTGAAATTTAACCCGAGAACAAAGTCTCTGCTGGGCTTTTTTGAGACTTCCCTTGTCCATACAATAATATAAATCTCTTTACCTTAGCCTCAGGTAGACTCTTCAGACAAGGGCAAAAACCAGCTACATTCGTCACCAAAATACCACAAAAACAGACTCAGCTACATATTAACATTCTTCTACTCTGAAACCTCTAGAGCCAAGCTTCCACAGTTCAAATCACCCTCAGCAACAAAGTCTTCTATATTCCTACTAGAATGGCCCATCAAACCCCACTTAAAGCATTCCATGGCTTTCCAAATCCAGTCCTAAAATCCACATTCCTCCTAACAAAAGCATGGTCAGGCCTATCACAGCAATACCCCAGTCCCAGTACCAACTTCTGTCTTAGTTAGGGTTTTACTGCTGCGAACAGACACCATGACCAAGGCAACTCTTACAAAGGACATTTAATTGGAGCTGGCTTACAGGTTCAGAGATTCAGTCCACCATCATCAAGGTGGGAACATGGTAGCATTCGGGCAGGCATGGTGCGGGAGAAGCTGAGAGTTCTACATCTTCATCTGAAGGCTGCTAGCAGAATACTGACTTCCAGGCAGCTAGGATGAGGGTCTTAAAGCCCATGCCCACAGTGACACACCTACTCCAACAAGGCCACACCTACTCCAACAGGCTACACCTTCTAATAGTGCCACTCCCTGGGCCAAGCATATACAATCATACTGGCTGAAACACATCCATGCAGAGTTGCATGCATTTCAGTTTGTACATGAATACAGCCATACAAATGAACAGTGACCTAGATGACTGAGAAGTCAAATTTTAAGGGACTTGCACCTTTGTCCTACTTTTCCATATTGTGTAATTTTAAAATAATGAAACTGAATTGCTATATTCATTATTAAAATAATTTTATAGATATATTACATTTATTTTAATGCTCTTTTTTATTATAGAAGATTTGTGCTACCAATGTCAGCTTACCTTTTAAAAATAAACCCCCAGATATAGTATTTTATATCTATTTTTTTCTATTTTTTTTGTTTAGTTTGGTTTGGTTTTTGAGACTGGTCTCTCTACAAAGTCTTGGAACTCACTATGTAGACAAGGCTGGTCTTGAACTCACAGAGATCTCCCTGCCTCTGTGTCCCAAGTGCTGTGATCAAAGGTAGGCACCACTATAATTGGCTCTTTCTGTATTCTTATTCATCATCTTTGTTAAAATTTTACCTTTCTCCTTTCCACACTTGCAAAGAATTTGTTTTAAACATTAATTTATATCTAACACTTAGATAACAGATTATTTTCTTCATGTACTGGAAAAGCATGAACTAAGATCTCAGTTACAGAAGTTACTTTTGTGGTATGAGAGAGAGCTGGCAAGACGAGTCAAAGAGGCTGTGCACCTCGGGCATTACTCTGATATTATGTGTTTGCAGTTTAGTAAATCAAGCTTGGTGTTTTCAACTCTCTCCAGATCCAACCAGCCATATCAAAATATCCTGGCAGAATATCCCAGTGCAGGTGTAACAGGTTATAATATAGTCTCTACTTTATTTCCTGGAAACATTTATTTCTGTGAACAGACCTGTAACAATACTTCTGAATAATCCCCAGTTCTGAGAAAAATGAAGTACTTTAATTTAGTTTTAGTTGTTTCAAGAATTTACTTTTCTATTTGACAAAAATGCCCAGTTTTTATTATTTTTCTTGTGAATATTTAAGTATATTATGCAGGCATCCTTCAGACATACAGGGTATATCTGAGCATGAGCGTCTGACCTTTGCGTTAAGAGTGTGGGACAGGTGAACTGAAGATATATGATGGTAGTAACTGGGAGGATGACTAATGCTGTTAGAGACTGCCAAAACCATTGAAGTTCTCCTGCACGCTCATGACGGAAAGTGATGGATAGATGCTTTGCACCCTTCAGAGTAGTCCCGGCAGACTGGACAGAAGCATTCGACACCTAAGTGAACGTATGAAAATATATTTATGCTGCTGACTTTTCCTTTCTCCTTTTATGTTATCAGATTCGTTCCATTGAAGGCCAGTATGGCATACTCCAGGCATATGTGACGCCAAGAATCCAACCGAAAACTTGTCAGGTCCGCCAGTACCACATCAAACCTCTGTCGCTCCATCAGAGAACTCACTTTATTGACCACGACAGGTATCGAGCTGGGGAGAGTGAGTGGTGTATTTGTAAGATATTACATTATTCAGACAAGCCTGCTTTTATATTTACTTTGATTACAGTATGTGTGTGTGCGTGTTTGTATGTGTTGTATGTGAGTGCACACGTGCCATGGTGCAAATGTTGAGGCTGGGTAACAGCTTTAGGATGTTGGTACTCTCTTCACTGTGTTAGTCTGAGGGATTGAACTCAGGCTGCCAGGCTTGGCAGAAGTGTTTTTACCTGCTGAACCATCTCACCAACTCATGCCTGAATTCATTTGTTTGTTTGTTTATTATTTTAAAATTTTTTACAAAATTTGATATTTTTATTTTTCCTATTTAGATGTTTTATTTATTCTTTGAGAATTTCATACAATATATTTTGGTCATATTTTTCCCTTCTCCCAACTGCCATCAAATCCTCTCCTACCTGCCTATCCACCCAACTTCATGTACTCACTTTCTCTTAAAACAAAAAGCCAAATGAACATGGAGTTCAGTTTGTCTTGCAGACTAACTCCTTAGCATGGGGCCTACCCCGGTGTGGTTGATATATCCAGTGTCATTCCACTGAAGGTTGATTTTTCTGTTTCAGCAGCTATCAATTTCAAATCGCTTCTGGCTTAGGGGTGGGACTTGATGCCCACTTCCCCACCGCTATGCTAGGATCTTGCCTGGCGCAAGCTTTTGTGCAGGTCTTGTGCGTGTTGTCACAATTTCTGTGAGCTCATATATGCATCTGTACTATCGTGTCTGGAAAAGCTGTTTCCTTGAAGTTACCTGCTACTTGTTTTACAACATGCTGCCACCTCTGCCCAGGAGCTGCTGTGCTCTGGCCCCTCCCAGCTCCCTTTTGCTTCATCAGACTTAGCACCAGGGATCAAAACCAGCCCCAACCTAGCTTCCTTTTCTACCCTCCTTATGCTGGGGGAGGGGGGATATTGGTGACGTTACACTGTTCCACCAGCCACTCCCAAGACCCTTGCTCCCAGAGGGGTCAAGTTACCAGCCCCACCTGAGACCCTTGAATCCTCAGATAAAGACACACTCAGCTTGTCACTTTACAGCTTGTTTTTTGTGGCTTGCTGGTGCAGATACCTCCTGCCTGGAAATTCATGCCCTTATCAATTTATTATCTCTGTCTTTCCCTCTGCCCTAAACTTGTCGGCTGGCCTCTCTCCACCCCCAACCCCCTACCAACATCCTTGGCCCCCACTCCTAGCAGAGACTGCAGGCCCTAGCTGCCCTGAGACCTTACATGACTGCTGCTTTCTTGTGTCCCAAGGTGGCAGAAAAGCCCCTCTCTCTTTCCCTGTGGCTCCTTTTCCTTGTGGGACACGGAAGTCCTACCTGTACCTTCTATCTAGCAATTGGCCGCTGGTCTTCTTTATTGACAAGTCAAGAACCAACTGAGGAACAAGACCTTAGGGACAGAACCTCCCCTTACAAGGGCTTACTGGGATTGGAGATTTTCCGCAACTTACCCATCACCACCTTTGGCTCTTACACTTTCTGGTCCTTCTTCCACAAAGATTCCCGAGCCTTGAGGAGATGGATGTGATATAGATACCCTGTTTCGTACTAAGCATTCCAGAGTCTCTTACTCACAATGACAAGTTGTAGGGTTTTGTATCAATTACCATCTACTACACGAAGAAGCTTCTCTGAAGAGGGTTGAGCAATGCACTGATCTATGGGAATAAATATGTCATTAGGAATTGTTTTATTGCTACATTTCTTTAGCAAAATAATAACAGTAGAATCCATGAACCTTTCTAGCTAAGGTTCTTAGCCTCATTGATAGTGTCAGGTATAGTTTGCATCACATCGAGTGGGCCATAAATCCATTTTTTAAGTGGTTGGCTAATCCTATAATATCTGTGTCACTATTGTACCAAAGAGTTTATCCTGCAGGCAGGTAATTATTGTAGCTCACATGGATGAGACTGATTATCTCTTTTCTCTACCAGGAGCATGTATAACACCTTCCAGCACTGGAAACACTAACCAGTAGGGGCTAAGATATCAGTTGAGTGTCAGCTAGATTTCTCCTCGTTTTATGACATAAATATGTGGTATCTTCAACAATAGGCTTTCACCATCAAGGTGTGGAAGATAATAGCACTAGCCATATTCTGTTATGTTTAGGGGTGGGGTGCAAGCTATAGGATCCCATTAAGCCAACAACTCCAAAGGATGAAATCCATTTCTAGTACTGGGGATTTTATTTGGCAGTTGTCTTAGTCAGGGTTTCTATTCCTGCACAAACATCATGACCAAGAAGCAAATTGGGGAGGAAAGGGTTTATTCAGCTTACACTTCCATGCTGCTGTTCATCTCTAAAGGAAGTCAGGACTGGAACTCAAGCAGGTCAGGAAGCAGGAGCTGATGCAGAGGCCATGGAGAGATATAATTTACTGGCTTGCTTCCCTGGGTTGCTCAGCTTGCTGTCTTATAGAACCCAAGACTACCAGCCCAGGATGATACCACCCTCAAGGGGCTCTCCCCCCTTGATCACTAATGGAGAATGCCTTACTGCTGGATCTCATGGAGGCATTTCCTCAAGGGAGGCTCCTTTCTCAGTGACAACTCCAGCTTGTGTCAAGTTGACACACAAAACCAGCCAGTACAGTAGTATATTATGTCTAATTGGGGTATTGCTTCCCCATTTAAACTAACTAACTAACTAACTAACTCTCTCTCTTTCTCTCTCTCTCACTCTGTGTGTGTGTGTGTGTGTGCGTGTGTATTAGGAAGCTTCTACAGTAGTAGGTTCCATGTGGCTTTTTCAAAAGGCCTTCAGTGTTACTTATTCCTCTCCACATTCCCTGCCTTCCCACCCTCCCCCACCATTTCATCTTCCTGCTCTGACCCCCCTCTACCCCTGTATAACACTGTTTTTTATTTCCTCTTCCTTTGAAGATCCCCTCCTCTGTGAGTATTCAAAAAGAAACATAGGTATCTAAAGCATAAAAGCGAAAATCTACATATGGGAGAAAATGTTATATTTTCTTTCTGGATCTGGGTATCTCACTCACACAGTTGTTTTCTAGCTCCATCCATTTACTTGAAATTTCATAATTCTATTTTTCTTATCAGCAAAATAGTGTTACATTGTATATCTGGTAGTTAAATCAACATTTAAAAGTTAAAAATTTTATAATTTAAATGCTTAATAATTAGCTCTGGCTTTAATATTTCTAATAAATACAAAGTACTTTGTCTTATTTTGGAAGCTGTGTTGAGTTAGACTTCCCTGTCATCTATTGCTGTTCTGAGATCACTGGAGCAGCAAGTTTCCTTAAGTGCCTATGGAGAGCAAACAGTATTTAGCATTTAGATAGCACAGTGGTTCCCTATGAACAGTCTGCATGTGCTAACCTCAACATCAGATTCCCTTCTGCTGCACCACAAGTAATAGTGGTAGGGCAAACAACTATGATAGTTCCTGATATTTCTAATGGAAGCATCTTAATGCTGGTAGTTCTTTGGGACATCATGGGGTTAAGCAAAAGAAAAAGGAAAGGAAAGAGATACACAGTAATACTTTGTGACATGTGTTTTGCGTTGCATATATGTTTTCTATTATTTAAAACTATTTTATTAGCATATATTACTTTTACATAAACATGGGCTTATAATGACATCCTTACAATGTCCATCACACACTTTGGCCATATTTGCCCATGCCTGCTAATTCCCCCCTCTTCCCAAGCGCCCACCCCGATCGATTCCCATTCTACTCTCTTAGCCGTGTGTGACCCAGTTCATTAGGGCTGTTCACAGAGCACGGGCTCCTTACCATTGAACTTAAACCTTTTGTGTATCCTTCGGGGGTGGGAGCCCCATGAGCAACTCCTTCTTCTGTGACAAGATAGAGATGGCCCAGTCTTGTGTAGGTTATCATGGCTACAAGAGCCATATCATGCCCACAAGTATTACCACTTGATTCCTTTTTTAATATATAATTTATTTTTATTTTATGTTCATTGGTATTTTGGCTGCATAGATGTCTGTGTGAGGGTAACAGAAGCCCTGGAACTGGAGTTAAAGAGAGGTGTGAGCTGCCATGTGGGTGCTGGGAATTGAACCCTGGTCTTCTAGAAGAGCAGCCACGGCTCTTAACTGCTGAGTCATCTCTCCAGCCTCACCACTTGATTCTTAAGGAAAGACAGGTTAAGTCTCTGTTTTGCAAATGGAAAGTAGCCCGCTTTTTGATACAAGTACCAGAGCTGTATTTAGAAGCCAAAGCCCATGTTCTTTCTAGTGCAGCTTACCCGTTAAAGGGTATATAATTAAATATGATAAGAAGAGGGAATTTTCTGGAAAACATTAAAGAGAATTCCTTTTTTGGCCTTTTTTCCCCCCCTTTCTGTGTTATATAAAGCCTAGGGGCTCCTGTATGGCAGATAATCTATTACTGAGCTGTATCCTCAGACTTTTTATATCTTTTATATTGAGGCATGGTCTCACTTAGTTGCCTGGGCTAGTATTAAACTTGCAATCCTTCCAAATAGCTCGAATTACATATGTGGCCGCCAGGTTTGCTGAAAAATAGATTCTTTTTGGTTGTATTTTTTGCTTAAAAGTTAAGGTTAACATTAATGGACTCAGCATCACCACAGAAAGAGTAGTAAACACTGGGAATTGGAGACTTGGTTCTGTTTTATTCCTATGTAATTTGTTAGTTCTCTGGTGTAGGTTTTCCATGTGCAGATGAGAGGATTACTCGAACAGATCTCAAAAGTTCTGTCTTAGTCAGGGTTTCTATTCCTGCACAAACATCATGACCAAGAAGCAAGTTGGGGAGGAAAGGGTTTAATAGGCTTACACTTCCAATTGCTGTTCATCACGAAAGGAAGTCAGGACTGGAACTCAAGCAGGTCAGGAAGCAGGAGCTGATGCAGAGGCCATGGAGGAATGCTGCTTACTGGCTTGCTTGCTTCTCCTGGCTTGCTCAGGGGGCTTTCTTATAGAGCCCAAGACTACCAGCCCACAGATGGTACCACCCACAAGGGGCCCTCCCCCTTGATCACTAATTGAGAAAATGCCTTACTGCTGGATCTCATGGAGGCATTTTCTCAACTGAAGCTCCTTTCTCTGTAATAACTTCAGCTTGTGTCAAGTTGACACACAAAACCAGCCAGTACAAGTCCCTTCTAGCTTTTGACTCCTAGCTTGATTCTGTATCCCACTGAAGTGCCTTGTGAACATTCCCTTCTAATGCTTTGTACTTTCTCAGCTATTCGTAATTACCCATTTGTCTTTTAAGCTCTTTTGTTTGATTGACCGATAATTATATTTTGAAGATAGGTTCATACTCTGTAGCCCAGACTGGGCCTTGATTCAGATCTTCCTGGCTCAATTTCCTGAGTGCTGGGATTACATATGTAGCCTGCCACTCCTGCCTTTGATTTATTTTTCAGTCTCTCCCTTACTTCATTATAATAACTAATAGAAATTGTTTAACTAAATCCAGGAAAGGTAGAAGGTACTGGTCCCTAACTTGTCACTGGGTCACAGCTAGTAAAGAATAAATACTGTGCCTGCCCTACCTCAGGCCCAACTGAACATGAAGTGACTCATACATTTTGCAGTCTGTGTAATACAGATACAGATGAATTTTCTAACAAGCAAACCTATGTGAATAATCTCAATTTAATCTAAAAAGCATGCTCCTATGAACATCACCCAACTGTAAGACACCTATCACTAGCAAGTATAGGAACGGACAGGCATCTAGAATTTTATCTATAAAATTAAAATATTCATTTGTTTGATGTATAAGATTAATTTCAGAAAGCTTTTTAAAAAGTATTTATTTAAAGCTGAGAGTGGTAGCTCATACCTGTAACTCTATCTAGCACTTGGGAGACTCATGCGAGAAGACTGACAGGCTTTTGCGGTTAGCCTGGTATATGTAGTGAGTTTCTGGACTCCATGGAGAGCCCCTATATAAAAGTTTAAAAATTAGTAGGACAAAATGTTTAGCTATATTTGAAATTCTGCTTATAAATGTGTGTGTGTGTGTGTGTGTGTGTGTGTGTGTGTGTGTGTGTGTGTGTGGTTTTTCCTTGATCCACACAAATGTATGCCTCTACTGTTAAAATGCAGGCCCATGAACACATTGACTCTAATAGGCCAGTTCAGCTTTGCTGAAGTTCACTCCTGGGTGGTGCTCTGCCTGCCCGAAGTTCCTGAAAAGCCTCCAGCAGGGGAATGTGCAACATTTTACTTTCAGAATACCTTTCTGGATACACAACTTGAGTGTGTATACAGGTAAATCAGAATAATTATTTGTTAAATCATCATATAAAACACCTATGTTTTAATTTGTTTTGACAGGAATAATTTCAAAATAATGTAATTGAAAATCTATAATGTTCAACAGAAGATATTAAATAAAATTAATGAGTGTAAAAATGTTATTAGTAAAGATGAATATGTAAAGATTATTTTTCCAATAATGTCTGTATAAAATCTGTGGTAATATTTGAATTATAAATATAATTTCCTACAGTTTTTAGATGCAGTGTTCTAAAGATGTCTGCTAAACCAGTTAAATCTATGATGTCATTTAAGATGTCTCTAATTTTTGCCCTGATGGTCTGTCAATCAATAAGAATGGGGTATTGAAGTCTCTTGCTATTCTTGTATGGGGGCTAACCTGTGACTTTACCTCTATTAATATTTGTTTTATGAGATAGAGTGGACCCATGTTCAGTTCATGTATGTTTAAAATTATGTTGTCCTCTTGACAGAGTGTTCCTTTAATCAGTATGAAGTTGGGTATTTTATCTTTTCTGATTAGTTTTGGTTTAAAGTTTATTTTGTCAGATTCTAGAACAAGGACATGTGCTTATTACCTCATTTGCTTGGGATATATTTTTTCCTTCTTTTTACCCCATAGTAGCCTCTGTGTCTGATGGTGACAGGACACATGGGCTTTAGAGACAACATGTAGATAGTTCCTGAATTTCAGTCCATTCTGTTAGTCTCTGACTGCTGACTGGGAAATTGAGAGCATTAATACTCAGATTTATAACTGAAGGCTATGTAGGATTGCCCTCCTTTTGCTGATTTTGTAGTATCCAGTGTTTTCCTTTTCTCTCCTGGTTAACTATGATTACTCAAAGGTGGTTTACCCTTCCCCTGGAGCCCCATATATGTGTTTGTCTTTTTCTTCAGTTGGAGAATTCAGTCAAGTATCTTCTGTGAGTTGGCTTAATGGTCCTGAATTGTTTTTATTATGAAAAAAATTCTTGCCCCTTCAATTATGATTGATGGCTTTGCTGAGAGCTGTAGTCTGGGTTCAGTTATGACTGCTGGCTTTGCCGGGAGCTGTAGTCTGGGTTCAGTTATGACTGCTGGCTTTGCCGGGAGCTGTAGTCTGAGTTAGCAATTATTCTTTTCAAAACTTGTAAATTCTAAGTTTTCTAGGTTTTTAAAGTTTCCCTTGAGAAATCTGCTATTATTGATCAGCCTATCTTTATATGTGATTTGATGATTCTCTCTTGCTTCTTTCAAATATAATTGAATTTTCTTTGTTCTAAACATTTAGTGGTTTAATTATACTGACAAGGGGTTGTTCTTTTCTGGCCATGTCTGTTTGGCATTCTGACTGTCTCTGTATCTGCATAGCCATTTCTTTGACTAACTTAGGGAAATTTTCTGCTATGATGTTGTTGAAACTGTTTTCTATGTCTTTGAAAAATAGTTAATTCTCATAACTCATAGATTTTAAATTTTCGTTGTGTCCCAAATATCTGAAAGTGCAGCTTGAACCTTATTAATTTATCCTTGTCTTTGGTGGGATGTTCTAATTCCTGAGATTACAAATGTGCTCCATTTTTCTAGCATGAGAAGTAGGGATTCCTAAAGAAAACTAAGGGTCCTGGGACCATAAGTTGTGGCAGTAGATGCTGTTCCTGAAAAATACCAGATGTCTCTCTTTCAGGTTGGATACCAGGTTTATTTTAAGAATAAAGCATACAGTAACACTATTTGTGTGATTATATTAAAGAAAAATATAAGTGTGTATGTGTGTAAATAAGCAATTCTAAATACATTTTATATATGAGGTTTGCTATTGGCAATATTAATGTCCACGAAGAAAATGTTTAAAATGAAGTACTTAAAAATTCTCATCTTAAAAGGTGTGTGTGTAATAGGATATTAAGTTCTGAGCTCAGAAGCTGACTTAGTATGGCAAGGGTCAGAATACATGTGCATACTTTACCTTAATGATATATGCAGATCATGTAAAATCAAATGAGATCTAAACACTAGCTAAACATATGTACTTATGGGGTCATTTGCTCCTACAGCTCTTCCTTAAAAATATATTGATTTTGTAGAAAAGGAGAAGGAGTTTTTAAATCTGACAACATTTCTACAATATCCATCCTAAAAGATGTGCTTTCTAAAGAAGCTACAAAAAGGAAAATTAATCTCAACATATCATACGGTAAAAAAAGGAAACTTGTTCATTCCAATTTTTTACAGTTATAATAGCTATGTTTTTCGTGAAAGTGACTTAACTGTGCCTGACCAACTTCTTCTAGAGATAAATGAAGTATCAGTCAAGCATACTCTAAAGCTAATTCACCCCAAGCTGGAGTATCAGTTGCTTCTGGCTAAGAAAGTGCAGTTAATCGATGCCTTGAAGGTAAGAATGTGTATCAGTGGGATCATGAACATAGCTGTTGTGGGTTTCTAAGTTATAAACACATTGTTACACTGCTTAAAATCTGACCATTAAGGCGCTTCTATTTCCTTTTTACTTTGAATAAGGAATTGCAGGTCCATGAGGGAAACACAAACTTTCTGATTCCAGAGTATCGCTGTATTCTAGAAGAGGCAGATCATCTACAAGAGGAATACAAAAAGCAGCCTGCACATCTTGAAAGACTCTACGGTGAGTGGACCTTTCTAGAAAACCTGCTGTGCTTCTTTTCAGCAGTTTTTTGGGGTTTTTTTTTTTGCTTATTTGTCTGTTTTGTTTTTTGTGGGTTTTTTGTTTTGTTTTGTTTTGTTTTTTTGCCAAATAGTTGTGAAAGGAAGTAGGCAGAGATCGCAGCAGCCCCAAGCCTGTGGCAACCAGTTTATTGTACAAAATATTTATGTATTTTTCCAAGGTGGTCTCACATCTTAACCTTTCTTACTTTAAAATGCAAATAAATGTGAAAGTGGAATTATCCCGTGAACATCTATGTGTATAGTGAATAGGTGTTGCAACCACACAGCCTAGGCATCCACACTGTTTCTCACAGTGATTTTCAGGTTCTGTTGCTTCTATAAAAATTCAGCATTTAGCCGGGCCGTGGTAGCGCACGCCTTTAATCCCAGCACTCGGGAGGCAGAGGCAGGCGGACTAGGCCAGCCTGGTCTACAGAGTGAGTTCCAGGACAGCCAGGGCTACACAGAGAAGCCCTGTCTCGAAAAACCAAAAAAAAAAAAAATTCAGCATTTAACCTATTTAGGCAAAAATTAGTGGGATATTTATGTGATGTTTAAGTTTACAGCTTAGAACTTGTTTTGCTTTGGTGATAAGTTGGGAATGTTAGAAATTGTATTGAAAGGAGGAGAAGAGACCAAGGGAAGGGAAGGCAGAGACAGAGGGAGGGGAGACTAAGAAAAGGCTTCATAGCAGTCTTTCTCTAAGGTCTATTGTGTGCAGCACACTGCACCATCTTTCTTGTGATATTTAACCGTTGCAGCAGCTCTGCAAGGTAGATGATTTTGTCTTCATTTTCAATAATCTTTAGTTAAAAGATGAGAGTAAAGTTTGCTCTCACCTACCTGGCTAGTGGCAAAGCCTTCCTTAGGCCCTTCTCTCCCTGGTATGTAGGCCTGCTGCCGTCATGATTGGTATCATCAGCCCACACTGGTCCACTAACCTGCCTACAGAACTTATTATGCACCCAAGACTTGCTCCCAAATGAACAGTCCTGAACCCTGGTGTTCACGATATGGCAAGCACAGGGTCTCTTTTACAATATCTTTACATGATGGTGATCACAGTCCAGAACTCGGCTTTGAAATCAAAGTTTTACTTTTGTAAATCATTTACCAGCAAAATCTGTCTTAATCTGATTGACTGCATGTTAAAACCTGATTTAAACTGACAGGGGGCTTTTTCTAATCTTTTTCTTATCCCACTGAGTGCAAGTATTCACCTCTATACTTTATTGTAAAAGCGTTGCCATTTTGTTAGCAGGTAGCAGCACTCAGTCCCATTGGACCAATACTATCCATGGTATAGTCTTTTTCTCCTTTTTCTCTTCCTAAAATATACTTTTCTCAAGGGTCTTGTATAAATAATTGACAACATGAGTTGTCTTTGTTTTACATCTTGAAAACTCAAAGGCGAAGTAATTTTCCCAGACCTCTGCACCCAGTAAGCCCATACGTGGTGGAGTGTTTCAGTTCAGATGCTGCTTCCTGATGGAACAGCAGTCGCTGTTACGCAGCGTGCACCGACAGAGATTCAAAATGGCTGGCAGTGGCCTGTCTTGAGTCAGCAGTTACAACCCATTGTTAGGAAACTTATCAAATATTTATGTCTTGAAAGTTGCTTCAAACCTTTCCCACATACGCATCTGTTTTTAAAAGCACCAACCTTTTCTAGGCTTGTATATGTTGAATAATGGAATTTCAGGTGATGATAGAATACCACATGCATTGTTAAAAGAACTAATCAATAACAAGAATTAATATTTTTCTTTCTAGGTATGATTACTGATCTTTTCATAGATAAATTTAAGTTCAAAGGCACTAATGTAAAAACCAAAGTACCTGTACTCCTGGAGATTCTCGACAGCTATGACCAGAACACACTGATTTCTTTCTTTGATGCAGCATGAAAGATAAACAAGGTAGGCCCAACTGTGCAGCCTACTTAATTAAAACAAAACAAAACAAACCAACAAAACAGGTAAAGGAGAACAACACTCTTACTACATAAAATATCCATGATATTATAACTGGAATTGTCCAACAATGAAGACACTTTTCTTTTTAAAACACAAGCGGAGCTGGGTGTGTTGGCTAGTGCCTGAATTCTTGGCCCTCAGAAGTCTCAGAAGGGACCAAGTCAGCCTTGGCTACAGAAGAAGACCCTGTCTCAAAAGTCCAAACAAACCAACAAAAGTAGAATGATTATAAGAGGTTTTTTTTGTTGTTGTTTTTTTTTTTGTTTTTAGAGACAAGGTTTCTCTGTGTAGCCCTGGCTGTCCTGGAACTCACTCTGTAGACCAGGCTGGCCTCGAACTCACTCAGAAATCTGCCTGTCTCTGCCTCCCGAGTGCTGGGATTAAAGGCATGCACCACCACTGCCCAGCATAAGAATTATTAACGACATTTTGGCAAGTGATATTTTAATTTCCAAGTTGAGAATTGGAAAATTTAAAAAATATATAAATATATATGTAGATATATAAACGTCATAATTCATAATGTATTTTACCTTTATATTTACATCACTTGATCTTCCCGACTGTTCTGAAAACTCATGACTAAGAGACCATGCTAGTATTTTATGAGGCTGGGGCTCTGTATTATCATAAAGTAGAAATAACCTACCAAGTTTTTCCTAGGATTTGGAATGGATTCCCATTTTCCTTTCCTTGGTGACATGATCCTCCTGCAGTCTGAAATACTCGGCTTAGTGCTGTAGACTGTGGCCAGAGAAGTAAGCAGAGCCTCAGGACCTGAGGAACCTCAGGTGGATGTCCTATGTGTAACCAGAAGGGTGACGGCTTCTAATATTTCCCCCTACTAGTATCCATGAACTTCCTTTTTATTGTATACATGAGGGGGAAAAGAAGATGTTTTAGTCATTCATTTCAGGGGAATATTGCATTGAAAGTTTTAAAATACTGTATAAATAAGAGAAAATAAGCTGTCTGTTGTTTTCAAAGGGTAGTTATGAAAACAATAATTACATTTTATTATATTTTATGTGCAATTCTTAAATATTAAATGTGAACATTTAAGGCACATATAGTTGGGTCTTTATTTATATTTATTTAGGTTCTCTTTCTCTCTCTCTCTCTCTCTCTCTCTCTCTCTCTCTCTCTCTCTCTCTCTCTCTCTCTCGGGGGAGGGGGGGGTTGGGTTGTGTTGGTTTTCAAGGATTTCTTTGTGTAGCTGACCTGGAACTAGCTCTGTAGTCCAGGCTGGCCTTGAACTCAAAAGAGATCCACATGCCTCTGACTGAGTTGCCTGGATTACAGGCTTGGCCACTGCCTCCTGGCTGCCCCATTTCCTTATGAACACTTTTTTTTTCTACTTTTGAGACATTGTCTCACTAGCTGACTTGGAACTAACTTGAACTCAGAGATCCAGAATTCTGGGATTAAAGGTATGTACCACCATGCACTTCATTTCTAAATGTATCTATTTGGGTCAGTGGAACTTCATGGTGTACTTACTATTTGTCTGATGTCACAACCAAAGATTAGCAAAATTAATGGACATTTTTTTTTTTTTTTTTTTTTTTTTTTTGAGACAGGGTTTCTCAGTGTAGCCCTGGCTATGCTGGAACTCACTCTGTAGACCAGGCTGGCCTCGAACCGCCAGGCTGCCTCCCAAGTGCTGGGATTAAAGGCGTGCGCCACCACTGCCCGGCTGAATCAACATTAGCTCAAGTTGGCATTTTAAATTGATCCATCTTTACTGGGGGGGTTGGGAGGGAGTTTACTGGAATGCCAGGCATAGCCTTTAATCCCAGAACAGAACTCGTGAGGTTTCCCTGTGTTGTATGGGCAGCACCACAGAAAGAGAAAGGAGTGTTCCGGTAGGAAGCCTGGTAACGGAGCAGCGAGTCAGCTGAGTCCGTACGCTCCTGCCTAGGCGCCACCCAGCGACCAGGGGAAATCGTTACATCCCTTAGCTGAGGGGAATGCTGACACTTCAAGGCCCCGAGGGCGTGTCTGGACCGCCCGGCGTGTCTGGACCGCCCATCTTCTCTGGCAGCCTTGTGAGGTTACAGACCCACTGAGCAGCAGAGAGCCGCCGAAGGCTGCCACCCGTCCCGCTCTTCTCTGCGCAGGCGCATCCTCAGGCGCCCGCCCTGCAAGATTCCCGTCGGGCCTTCGCTCCCGGCGACCGGCGCTCCTGGTGACGTCATGGAACCTGGCCGCCCTCATTGGTCCATTTCAATAGTCGCGGGCTACTTGAACTACGAGAACAGCCGGCGGGCGGCGCGCAGCTCGAGGCACCAGGGCTCTGCGCTCCTCCCGCCTGCAGCGCCTGCTCCGCGGGTCGGCCGCCGGGGTCCCGCACAGCCCGGGAGCGGCGGGCGCCGTGCACGCTCTGCCGCCGACGGATCCCGACCGGAGCCGCGATGCCGGGCACCTCGAGACAGTCGGGTCGCGAGGCGGGCTCAGCCCTGCTCTCGCTGCATCAGGAAGACCAAGAGAATGTCAACCCTAAAAGAGTGGCGCCAGCCCAGAAGCCGCGGGAGCAGATGGTGCTGAAGGCCGGGAACGTGCGGGGACCCGCGCCGCAGCAGAGGCTCAAGACTCGGCGGGTAAAAGAGCGCGGGGGTCTGTAGGAGGACCGGGCGGGAGCGGTCCTGGGTTTAGCAGCCTAGAGGGCCAGAAAGCACGCTGAGCTTTCTAGGGGGAGTCGGGCTGCAGTCCAAGCGATCCTGGCGGTTCTAGTACGTAATAGCCCCAGGAGCTCTGCTGACCCGTGTGTATGCAGCCCTTCTGCACTAGCGGCGCCGTCTTCTTAAAAATGCCCGGAGTCATACCAAGCGATGCCACCCGCGTGTCGACTTCCCCCAGCTGTGTACCTTTCCCTCCACTTTTAAAGCCTGGCATTGCCTTAGGATGTAGATCCCTTCCCCCTCACCATCTGCTTCACAGATTAATACTTCAGGGAAGGACATAATGCAAGTATTCTGCTTGGTAAATTCCGCCATTTTAGCCAGACTTGCTGTTTTGCTCCACCCTTGGGCTAAAGTTTTGAATCAGTTCTTTCCCCTAACTTTTAGTCTTCGATTAGTTTGGAATTCCAATCCGTTCTTTTTATAGCCTTTGTAGAAATGGCTGTGACAAATCTGTTTACACACCTTACCTGGGCTTTGCCTCATGAACTTATATTTTTCTTAGAGTATTTGGAAATAAAAACTGATACCCACAGGACAAGAAGCAAAGTTGTATTAAAAAAAAAAAATTCCTCTTTAGGTTGCGCCTCTTAAGGACCTTCCTGTAAACGATGAGCATGTCGCTGCTGTTCCTTCATGGAAAGCAGTCAGTAAACAGCCTGCCTTCACCATTCATGTGGATGAAGCAGAAGAGACTCAGAAGAAGCCAACTGAGCTTAAAGAAACAGAGTGTGAAGATGCCCTGGCTTTTAATGCAGCTGTCTCTTTACCCGGAGCAAGAAAACCACTGACACCTCTTGATTATCCAATGGATGGTAGTTTTGGTAAGGTTGCTTTTTATTCTTACCAGTCTCTCTCTTCCTTCTTTCCTTCCCTCCTTTCTGTCTTTACCCCCTATCCCTCTTCTGAGTTTCTTGAGTATACTTGACTGTCCTGAAACTCACTCTATAGACTAGGCTGGCCTTGAACTAAGAGGTCCACCTACCTCTGCCTCCCAAATGCTGGGATTAAAGGTGTGCGCCGCAGCCACCACCAAGCCTTTGCCTTTTATTTTTGAGATAGGATCTCAATCTGTAGCTCAGACTAATCTTGAACTCAAACCATCCTGCCTCAGCCTCTCACATTCTAGATTTCAGGCCTGTGGCGCCATACCTTGCTTGGTACGTTCTAAAGATTGTTATCAAACTAAGAAATATAGTTACTTGATTGGGTCAATAATATTTTGAGTTTTAAGATTATGTCTTACCTGACCATAACACAGTTAAGATTACTACAATGGGTTTAGAAAGGATATCAGATCTCATGACTAATACTCAGATCCACTGACCTATAAAAGGACTCAAATCTTTAACCGGCGGGGAGGGCACTGCAAACCTACATCAATTTTAATTAGATCGTATCTATCTTAATCTGACTTTATAAATATTTGACTGGGAGAACAGAGTTCAGTTTTATGTATGACTCACTTCTTAATATGCCAGTCCTAAGAGTGCTCCTTGAGACTACAGTTTTAAGCATGACATCTGCCATTTCTTTAAAACTAATTTGAATGCACATCAGATTGCAGGTCAGACACACGGAAGGCAAAATAGCTGCTGTAGACAGCTCTGTAGTTGCTATGACCCTACTTATTGTGTGGTGACCAGAGATGTTGGTATCTGTCACTCTCCACCTTATGCTATGTGTCAGGAGAAGGGGTATGCTTGTGCTACTATACATGTAGAGGCTAGAGGAGTACTTGACTTAGGGGTATCTTCAACCACTCTTCCATCTCATTTCTTGATAAAAGGTCTCATTGGAGCTCACTGACTTGGCCAGACAGCCTGGCCATCAAGCTACAGGGATATGGCTATTTTCAACCCTTTTTCCTCTCCCACTCCTAGGGTTACAGATAATGCCACATCATCTAGCCTCTGTGTGGTGCTGGGAATGCAATCCACATCTTCACACTAAGGCGGCAGGCACTGCACTAAGCCATTTCCCGGCCCCTTCAGTTTACTTAGTTCTGCTCATGGGGAAGGAGGGTATGGAAACACAATTTATTATTACACAGATTCCCCCATCTCAAGATAACTGAAATGGTAAAAACTAGGGCTGAGTATATTAATGTCTATAGGAGCACTTAGGAGGCTGAGGCAGGATTGCCAGCCTAGGCTACAGAGTGAATCTCAGGCTGGTCTGGCCCATGGATAGAATGAGGCCCTGCTTTAACAAACACCAAGGCCCTTACAGGTCCCATAGTCTGTTTGGACATGATCTGACAAACTTGCTCTTTTTACCAACAGTCGTTAGTCATGCCGTTTACTGGGTTCTAATCACTCTCTCATTAGGGTTTGACTGTGTCAGCCTGTGGGATCTGCAATCTCTCAAGATTAAAAAAAAACTATTTTAAAACTTTGCTGTTAAGTACTTATCCTAACAAAATCATTGTATCATCTACTCATCTCTTGAAGATGATTCTTTAAGGTAATTTCTGTCCTCTTAGTAGCCTGTTGGTGTACATACATTTATTTCTTTTTTTAGAATTAAGGTTATCCTAGAGCTATGATAGAAGTCCTAAAACCAGAATAAGATATTTTATGTTGCTTTGCCATTAGGGTCTTTTTAATTGGAAGAGATAAATACTTTGGCTTTAATATCATACACAGAATCACCACTTGCTATGGATATGTCTATTGTCTTAGAAGACGAAAAGCCAGTGAATGTTAATGAAGTACCTGACTACCAAGAAGATATTCACACGTACCTTAGGGAAATGGAGGTAAGGCTGTTAATTAAAAATGGCTAAGGGAAGTAGAGAGGGTAATGTTGATGCCTGCTAACTACTAACTAGCAAGTTACTCTAAAGCTAAACTTGAGATTAGAGTGTATATTAGTAGCATTTCTGTGAATGGTGAAGTAATCTAATAACCTAAATAACACTGCTGAGTTTTTCTTCAGGTTAAATGTAAACCTAAAGTGGGTTATATGAAGAGGCAGCCAGACATCACTAACAGTATGCGGGCCATCCTTGTGGACTGGCTAGTTGAAGTGGGAGAAGAATATAAACTACAGAATGAGACCCTGCATTTGGCTGTGAACTACATTGATAGGTTCCTCTCCTCCATGTCTGTGTTAAGAGGAAAGCTTCAGCTTGTGGGCACGGCTGCTATGCTGCTAGCTTCGTAAGTCCATCTAATTTGATTCAAAGTCATCACTCACTACCCCCCCTCCCGTTTATATTTTATTGGGTGTTTTGCCTGCATGTATATCTGTAGCACATGTGTGATGCCTACTGAGGCCAGAAGAGGGCATTGGGTCCCCTAAGCTTGGTGTTATATACTGTTAAGAGCACCATGTGGGTGCTGAGAATTGAACCCAGGTTCCAGCCAGTGCTCTAACCATTGTGCCATCTCTTCAACCCCCAGTTTTAACACTGACAACTTTAGGGATAGCTGTGGGGTGATTCTGAATAGAGGATAGAACTTGTTTTCTAGTCTAAAATACAAAGCTTTCTAGATGTGGATTTCACATGCCTGGAGTGAGCATAGACCAACCACATTTTATTACACTAGGTTAAGAGTTTGAAAGTATGGCTCTTCCTCAATAAAGTGCGTTCTGGAATATAAGCAGTATCGTCCTTCCACCGGGAAATGAATTGTATGCAGGAGACAAATCAGAAGTCCCTTAGTGATTTGGGCCTTTGAATTGGTTTTTAATCATCTCAGCTAGAGATGGCAGTCAACTGTCAGTGGGAATGTGGTTGATATAAGTGAGTAGAGTCTATAGCCTATGCAGTTTAGCTTAAGATAAGACCTTCTTTTGACAAAACTCACAACTTCTTTTGCTATAGGAAGTTTGAAGAAATATACCCCCCAGAAGTAGCGGAGTTTGTGTATATTACAGACGATACCTATTCCAAGAAGCAGGTTCTGAGAATGGAGCACCTAGTATTGAAAGTCCTTGCTTTTGACTTGGCTGCACCAACAGTAAATCAGTTCCTTACCCAGTACTTTCTGCACCTGCAGCCTGCAAACTGCAAGGTTGAAAGCTTAGCAATGGTAAGTCCAGTTTGGGGTTTGGTTTTAGGTTGCAATTAGGGGCAAGCTCTGGTTTCATCATATAACACTGCTTAAGATAAAGTCTTTTCAGACAGTTAATGCTCCAATACACAGAAGATGCTTATTGCCCTCTATCTGTGGGCTCTGCACTTATGGAATCAATGAACAGGCATTAAATGTAGCTGCCTATGTACTGGATAAGCACATACCAATCATGTGTGTTGTCTATTTTGTATTACAAGTAATTTAGTGATATTCTATGTATATAGCATTAACTTATGAAAATGCATGTGTCTTTCATATGTAAGAGACTTAAGTATCTGGTGTCCATGGATAGGGGCTGAGAGGTCTAGGAGAGAATGAATACCCAAAGGTGACCATGCTGGAAAAGCACTAACTAGTGGTTTAAAGAGAACAACCTAGTAGATTAGGGGGAGAAATATAAGCTGAGAATAGAGCAAAACATTGAAATAACTTTCCCAGGGCTGATGATAGAGCCAGTGAGTATCCACGACAATAGAAACTGGTCAGGAAGCAAGGATTTAAAATCTGAGTCTTATGTGTGATTATAAAGTTTTTGGGGGGTTTGTTTCGTTTTTCATTTCAGTTTTTGGGAGAATTAAGTTTGATAGATGCTGACCCATACCTCAAGTATTTGCCTTCACTCATTGCTGGAGCTGCCTTTCACTTAGCTCTCTACACAGTCACGGGACAAAGTTGGGTATGTATTAACAGTTGCCTTCACAAGTACTGGTGCTGTTTTGATTTGGTCAGAAAGCTTAGCCATAAACTTGCATTTGAAAGCTCTGCTTCAAGAATCTGGGCCATCTACCTGCTGCTAGCAGGGAAGTAACGGTCAAAATAAAAGATGGAGTGAGCTAAAATGTGGGGGAGGAGGGACACCCTCTCAGAGGCAAAGGGGAAGGGGAGAGAGTGAAGAATGGGGGGGGGGCATTTGGAATGTAAATAAATAAAATTTAAATAACAAAACATCATGTCAAAGATAGTGCCAACACTTAGATCAACTGTGAGCTCTCGGTCAGTGTCCTGTGCTATTACTAAAAGCTCAATGGTTGTCTCCTCTCTGTAGCCTGAGTCATTGATACAACAGACTGGATATACCCTAGAAAGTCTTAAGCCTTGTCTCCTGGACCTTCACCAGACCTACCTCAAAGCACCACAGCATGCCCAACAGTCAATAAGGGAAAAGTACAAGCATTCAAAGTAAGAATCATATTCTTTACGTACTAAAGGATACAGTAATCTGCCACAGCTACCTCAGTAAGATCTTCAGTCATGTATTAGGAAGCCTTTGTGCCTTTGCTCCTGGTAAGAGGTGGGTAAGGGGGCAGATGTATGTGCTCTAAGTATCAAATGTTCTTAAGCTCATTATTAGTCTAACCAAATAAAAGTAGCATCTCTCCAGTCTTGGGGTACATGAATTGCTGTGATCTCCCCAATAAATGTTTACTAACAGGTTTGCTTTTTTTTTTTCTCTGCTTAACAGATATCACAGTGTTTCTCTTCTCAACCCACCAGAGACACTAAATGTGTGAGAATGAAAGACTGACTGCCTTTGTTTGAAATGGGAGTTGCTCAGAGTTAATGCTGTGTACAGTTTTTATCTTGGGTTTTAATTTCACAATCATTTCTGAATGTAGATGGTATAGCCACAGACAAATTATGGTATCCATTGCTTTTAAAATGGTTTTAATTTGTATATCTTTTGTACATGTGTCTTAGATATTTGGCTAATTTTAATTGGTTTATTAACATTGGTGCTACCAACTGTCAGGATAAGAATAAACTGATTTGGAAATCTTTGCAAGTCAAAGTTAATTTGAGTAAAAATATGAATGATAATGTCACTTAGAAGCTAATTTGTTTTATTGTTCGGTGGGGGGTAGGGAAAGCTTTTATAAAACTGAAATATTTCAGGGAAAAAGACCTTCAAATTCTGGCATTAATATTGATTATTCTAAGCAACCAAACCCAATTGCTGACTTGGTCGTAAATAACCAAAAGTAGACGAATCTGTTTTCAGTGTAGCAAAACTCATTCGGCTCTCACATGTTAGAGATCTTTTATTTATCAACTTTTACAAATAAGGTTTTACATGAGTTGGGAAGCTTTTAGTGCAACAGACGTTTTCCAGAAAGTTTATTCAAAGCATAATGTTTATCAAGAAGTTCAGCTTATGATAAAAAAATATCCAGAGCTGTTGTTAGCACTGAGTAGTTATATATATTATATATATACACATACAAATCCACCACTTTAGCTTAATTAGCAGTTCTCTTCTTTTTCCTCCTTTTCCCTTGACTTGGTGCCTTCTGGTTTGCACTTCTGGTCTGAGCTCTGTGAATAAAGTAATATAACAGCTCACTGTACCCCATCAATCCTGCACTGGGACTCTGAAAGGTGCCCCATTTTATAGAACCAGATTTTAATGTATATTTTAAAGAGACCAGAAATTTGTTACCTTATTTTCTTTGGATTCTTCTCTGGCTCCAAAATGATCATTTCTTCTTCTTCACTATCTGAAAGCACTATAGGGGCACCTTTAGAAAATTCCAAAAAATTCAGCATCAGAGGTCCTAATGCTCCCATTTCCATGCTAAGTAAGATGGCTCAAGCTATGCTGCCTGGAGGCTGATACATACTCTTTCCAAAATTTCCAAATCTTACCCTATTCTAAGTAGCTCCTTGCAGCTCTGAAAATTTGTAAAAATTGATGTTCTCTATAAGCTTTTTCTTTTCTTCCAGAGGACACGTAGGCCAGGATGATCTAGTTCTTGCTACCAGGGCTGACAATGAAAAATGTAGAAAACTGCTTTGTTTGCCCATTTTTCTCTTGAACAGTAATTATCTATGTGTGTAAATAAAGCATTCGAATTAACCCTTTGGCCACTTGGCTGGCTGTGTGTTGTCTCAACTTTCTTTGTTCACATGTCTTAGAAAAGCTCTACCTTCACCATCTACTTATCTTAGGTCTACTTTCATTGCTCAGGATTCTTAAAACCACAAACAAAAGCCTCTGAAAATAGGTACATACTAAACCAACTGGATAATTCTCTATGCAGCATTTAATAGTCCTAATTAATTAGGATCTTTAACTTACCCATTTACCTAATTAAACCAACACTGGGTTCCCCTGCCAAAACAATACCACCAAAAGGCTGTAAGTAACAATTCCTTCTGTGAAGCAAGCAGAATGTTGTCTATCAGAGTGCATACTGCTATGAGTTAAGGGAATAGCACTCACACCCACCTCACAGTTGCCTGCAACTCCAGATCTGATGCCTGACTATAGCTGTCAAGGCACTCATACATATGTAATACATATGTAGCACACATTTAGTAAAAGTCTTTAAAAGGATCTACCCACGAGAGAATCAAAGGTCAGTTCCTAGCATCCAGTCAGTTCCTAGCATCCATATTGAGCTGCTCACAACTTCCTGGGACTCGAGCAAGTTCCTCTGAATTCCATATGCATACCCTGACCTACTTGTGCACATACATATACACTATATAAATGTAAAAAAATGTTAAATAATACCTTTCTGGGGGTTTCTAAAGTTTCCCATGTTCTAATACTATACCCTAAAAAGATAGTCACTGCTAACAATGTGGCCATACGTACTAACTCGGACAAGCCACACTTAAAAATGTTCAATAGGTGAACAGCAGTGGCTGCTACCCTAGCTAATGTACATAAGTAACATTTCTTACACAGATAATCTGTGTAAGTATGTATGTATGTATGCTGGCACCTATAGAGGCCAGAAGATGGCGTCAGTTTCCTTTGAGCTAGAATTATATAGAGAGGGCACTGGATCTAAACTCTTGTCTATCATGATTGAGCATCAAGTGTCTCCACAGCTGAACCACCTCTCTGGCCCATGTCATGAGCTTTTTTATATTTGAATCAAACTAAACAAGGCTGCTGGCAGGAAAGAAATCTAAGAAAAATCTTTAAATGCCCATGGATATATTTTTGTTTGTTTTTGAGACAGGTTCTCTAATCCTGCTGCCTGAAACTCCCTATGTAGAACAGAGATTTTCCTGCCTATGTCTCCACAGTGCTGGGATTAAAGGTGTATGCCACCACACCTGGCTACATGTAATTTTTAAAAATTGTTCAATTAGAAATATCACTAGTATGCCAAAGCATATTACCAGTTTACAAAAATAAAAACATTCTTTTAGAACTGGTATTAATATTTCTATTAACTTCAATCATTTAATTAAATTTTAATTTAAATCCCAAAATATTTAGCCTTCCAAACAGGAAATATCCTTATGTATGATATATAATCTCCATACAAAATTTTACCTATAGTTTAGATATCTCAACTGTAGCCGTCTCTGCACACATTAAAAGCATCACCTACCTTGGCTCCCAATATCAGAGACTTCCCCAGTGTCCATCTTTGTGTCATCAAGAATCACAGCTTCATCAGTGCCATTTTCCTCCTCCTCTTCCTTCTCAGAATCTTCAAGGTCCCCCCAGGAGTTTTCAATTCCATCTCCAATCTGGGCAGTTCCAGGAGTCCACAGCACAGGTTTAGAAACACTTTAACAAGTTAAGAAAACAATATCCAAAGCACTGCTATTTAATGGGCTTCTGAGAAGAGATCAAGTTTCCGGTAAGACTGCTTCATATGCTCCACACGTTCTTGGGAATTAAAACTATACTATGGATGCTGAATAACATAACTGCACATGACCTCAAGGTTACGTAACAATGCATAAAGAACTTGGCCATGTCATTAATATTAAAGTACCATTCTCAGGGAAATGAATGCTGGATTTTTGTTTGTATTTTCTTACAGTGCTGGAATGGAACCCAGGGCCTTAAACATAGCTAGAAAAGCATAGCACCAATGAGTTACATCCCCCAGCTCTAAGTTGGTTCTTAAAATAGAAAAAGTGTACCGTTTTTAGAGATAACAAATAGAAGCTACATGTTACATTATCAATTCAATTTGGCATATTTTTCTCTTATGAGTTCCCCCAAAACAAATTTCAATAGGTACACTCTAGCCTTAAAAAAAAAAAACAAAAAAAACCATGCATCTTATTACTGTAAAAACCACCCAATAAAGATACACTTCTGGGGCTCAGCGGTTAAGAGCACTGACTTCTCTTCTGAAGGTCCCAAGTTCAAATCCCAGCAACCACACAGTGGCTCACAACCATCCGTAATGAGATCTGATGCCCTCTTCTGGGGTGTCTGAAGACAGCTACAGTGAGTGGGGCCGTTGTGAGTGGGGCTGGAGCAAGAAAAGGTGTCTGAAGATAGCTACATACTTACATATAATAAATAAATAAATACATAAATCTTTAAAAGAAAAAAAAGATACACTTCTGGAGGAGGTTCAGCTTCAGCAATAATTTCTTCTGCTTTCTCCTCTATGTTGGAGGTATCAATAGGAGCCTTCTCCATTTTAAATGCTGTGATTCTTTGATTTGCTATAGACTCTGCAAAGCCAAATTTTCCACCTTCTTTCCTATAGATGGGTTTTTGGTAGTGGTTGTTTTGGAGATAAAAAGACGAAAGAAAACAAATTAATATTTCATTTTTGGTAGATAAGAAATGACTTGCTTCATTACTAGACTTCTGATAGCTCTAACTAAACTTGACACAGCCTAGAGTCACTTGGGAAGGGAGGCCTTGATCAGACCAGGTATCAGTGAAGGAGTATCTTGACTGCTAATTATGAAAGAGGTCTCACCCCACTGTGAGGGGCACCATTTCCTGGGCAGGTGGTCCTGGGCTGGAGAAGAAATGTAGATAAGCACGAGCCCGTGAGCCAACAATCAGCATTCCTCTGGACCTGCTGTGCCTCCTTGGCTCTGGTGAGTTCCCTGATTAGAGGGAATGCTACATGGGTAGCCAGGAGGCCTAGCTCCAGGTTCCTCACCATCAGTGGTCTGCGATCTGCAAGTATAAGCCAAATAAATTGTTTCCTCCCCTAAGTTGCTTTTGGTCAGTGTTTTATCACAGCAACAGGAATCAAACTAGAACACTACCAGAGTTATCAAGACACAGTAGTCATCATAAATATTTATTGAACCTCTGCTGCACATGTGTGAGGCACTTGAAGTCTATTCGCTACTTCTCAAATCAGCTGTAGCAGAAGGCACCAGGCTCCCACAGAACAAGAACACTAAAGTTGCTTAAGGTAACAGGAAGCTGAGCTGCAAACCAGCATGTTTGTTCTATTACTTTAGTAGATTCTTCTTTCATAAGAACATATTAATTTTTAAAGAAAACACTTCTGTAACTTTTTAGAATAAAGTCTCAACTAAATACTATATGTACAACTGAGATTAACTAAGTAAAGAGCAAGCATGAAATTATATGGCTGCCCTTGGGTAAAAAAAACTTAGAAAACATGAATTTAAAGAACATATAGTTTTAAAAAATGATACTTACCTAACTCTCTGGTCATTTTCCAAAGCTTTCTGTATTAGCTCTGTGATTTCTGCTACTTTCACACCAGCTATTTTACTGCATCTGAAAACCTGTTTATAAACACGTGCTGTTTTAGACAACAAACCAAACAGTTTTTTTAATGAACCCCAAACCATGACATCAATTTCAACCTTTACAGTTTAAGCATTTCTTTTCCAAATACCAAATTAAGGCACAGTAAATACAACTAAGACAAAATATATATAAGTACTACAAAGACCACAGATAAAATGTGTTCAGGAATATAGACTTCTTTTCTGTGACAATAATCCACAGGAATCAATAGTGGTTGCAATCCTAGTACCAATGGTGCTGGCGACAATAATGGAAATGACAGTCACTGAGCACTTTGTGTCTAGATGCCTACACACTCACTCTTCAGTCTCTTCTATGGTGCCAGCAATAAAATAATTTCCTAATGTACAGATACACTGAGACCCAGAGACAAGTCATTTGCCCAAATCTATAAACTTTAGTTACAATATGACTTACCACCTCTCCCTAGCATTTAATATTTATAATAGATGTAACATGGCACTCTATTTTCTAATATCCTCCTTGTGATCCTGATATGTGGCTTGGTCTGAGTATCACTGCTGGTTTTATCCAAATTCCAAAAGTAAAATTTATTTTTCTCTTAATTTCTATATTTAATGCTTAAAAATAGTAATATGACCGGACAGTGGTGGCGCACGCCTTTAATCCCAGCACTTGGGAGGCAGAGACAGGTGGATTTCTGAGTTTGAGGCTAGCCTGGTCTATAGAGTAAGTTCCAGGACAGCCAGGGCTATATACAGAGAAACCCTGTCTCGAAAAACCAAAAAAAAAAAAGAAAGAAAAAGAAAAACCTCATGGAGATTTGAGGCTTGGCACCATGAAGACAGTCCATGAGAGGCTCTTGGTGAAGCCTAGTTGCGGCAGAAGTCCGCAGTGTATTGGAGATGGCAGTACCATGGGATGATCACCAAGAACAGCAGCGGCAGTGGAGTGGATCAACCTGAGCTTAGTGTGCTATAGAGAACAGAGCTGGAGAAGTCACATCAGCCCTTTGGAGGAGCCCAGAAGATCATGTGTGGATCCCAGACACTGGAACAAGAAGCTGTAGCATTGAAGTTGCCTTGGAGACTCCAAGGATTTTCAAGATGCCAGAACCATAGGATATCTGCTGAGGAAAGCTGCTAACAGGGAGTGGAAACAGCCCAGGAAAAGAACTTTGTTGCAGTCAACAAAGATGAAAATGGAATTGGAGATCTGAAGCCTGCTTTGACATCAGCCATGAGATGCAGAGTTTGGAGTTTGCTCAGCTGGTTTCCTGTCTCGCTTTGGGGATTACAGTTAAGCAATTGGATAAATCTCAGAAAAGACTTTGAACTTTAGACTTTTAACACTGTTGAGACTGCTATAGGCTAAGGGGACTTTGGAAGTTGGATTAAATGTACCTTTTTATTATGCTATGGCTAGATATGGCCCCCATAAACATGTATTTGAACAAGCCTATGGGAGCCAGAGAATGGAATGTGATGGTTTGTATATGCTTGGCCCAGGGAGTGGCACTATCAGGAGGTATGGCCCTGTTGGAGTAGGTGTATCACTGTGGGCGTGGGCTTAAGACCCTCATCTTAGCTCCCTGGATGTCAGTCTTCCACTAGCAGCCTTCAGATGAAGATGTAGAACTCCCAGGTCCTCCTGCACCATGCCTGCCCAGATGCTGCCATGTTCCCAGCTTGCTGATAGTGGACTGAATCTCTGAACCTGTAAGCCAGCCCCAATTAAATGTTGTCCTTATAAGACTTGCATTGGTCATGGTGTCTGCTCACAGCAGTAAAACCATAACTAAGACACCAGGGAACATGCAGGAGCTGGATCTAGGCCCCTACACATTAGTAGCAAATGGGCAGCTTGTTCATGTGGTTGCCCTAACAAGTGGAATGGGAGCTGTCTCGGTCTCTGTTCTCTGCCATTGGGTGTGCTGCCCTGACTTGGACTGCCTAGTTTTGTCTCAGTGGGAGAGGATGTGCTGGCACTAGATCCCACAGGGTAGGGTGGTATCCAGGGGGGGCTCCCCTTCCCTAGGGAGAAGGTGAGGAAGCAATGGGGACAGAGATTTGTGAGGGTAAGACTGGGAGGAGAGAAGGGAGGGGGCTGTGATCAGGACATAAAGTGAATTAAAAAAAAAAAAAAGAATAAATAAATAATTAAAATATATTTTAAAAAACAAAATAACAATGAAACTTCTAAAAAGAGACCTCGTAAAGGGAAACTGGTCAAAGTACTAACCTGGTCTTTGAGCAGCATTATCCCACCACTAGACTGAATAGTACAAATTTCTCGATGCTTATTCATGGCGATCACCAGCAAGCCATCCATCACTCGCTCTTCGCGCTCATTGGGGTCCACCAATAAGTATGTTCTGAAACAAATGTTAAACGGCCCTGAGCGTATCTGAGGCTGAGTGCTGTTTCTAGGAGAATGAGTTTGTCTTACTTTTTTAGTTAGCATTCAAAGTCAATACTGAAGGATTTGAGTCACTTCAACTCAGTAACTTCAGTTACATGAAATCTATGTCTGTCTGGCCATTATATTGAAGTCACATTAAGTTCAGATTAAGACTTAGATAACATTAGTTTGGTTCATTTTAAAGTGGCACTGTGGTCCTGCCCTCTGAGTTCCAGAGTCTGCCTGCCTCTGCAGTGTCCTTTTCCTGATAGAGAACCACCTACAGTGCCTAACAGCGGAAACCTTTTCTCTAGTTCTCACGCACACAAGTCTCTCCTTTGCTGAAGATCCCAGAATCACGTGTCACTTAGAAGCACATTACATGGATGTATAAGCCTCTCCATTTTATACTGTGAGAGTTTATCAAAGAGCTGTGAGGAAACGGCTAGACAGTGGAAGGAAGCGAGTGTTCTGGTTTGCCAATCATTTCCCCTGCAATGGGCGCCTCAAACTACTCCCTGTAATATGCCTCACAGTGTTCTGTCAGTCCACAGGAGCCCCTGCCCCACGCACAATCTCAGTTGAGCCCACATACAATCCTCAGGGCATTTGTCTAGCTCAGGGAAGGGTAGATGCTACCAAGCCACGCTAAAGTCTCACTTTCTAAGTATGCTGTGAGCAGAGAAACTATGGGAGGTTCATTCATAACAGCTGAATTTGTTGGTCTAGTAAGAAAACCCTACAAAGACAGGAAGCAACCAGTAGATGGTCTAATATTAAGGCCAGCAGGCCTATGCATAGCTGAACAGAGCAATAAAGTTCTTAGCTTGGAGCTGACATAGCTCGGCTGGCAGAGTGCTACACACCATACACAAGGCCCAGAGTCCAGTCCCCAGCACTATATAAACCATGCACAGGGGCACACGCCTGTAATCCCAGCACTTGGGAAGTGAAGGCTGAGGGTCTGAAGTTCAAAGTCAACCCAGACATATAGAGAGCTGAGCTACAAGAACCGATCCAATTCCCAGGTATACTTACATTTTCAACCCATGACAAGGTAACACTCACCCTTGCTGGAAGAAAGCAAAACTGACACAAATGGGCATATGGTGGATGCTCAATGGCACAGGATCGCGCTCCTCAGGGGTATACTGTTTCAGAAATAAAGGCCGAAGAAGTCTTAAAGTCAGCAAATGAGAAAAATACGAAACACTAGGATGTGAAATTCTTAACAGTGAGTAGCTAAATAATGTCTTTTATAGTTACCTGTGTGACTCTGACAAATGTGTACCTACTTAATTTTTATGATGATAAAACATCGATCTCACGTCTAATCTTCTATCCCAGAGCTTCATTCCAGTGGCCTTTTAGGAAGGTATACGTCCAGGGCTACAAAGGAGCCCTTGAAGTCTCAGGACAAGGAGTCTACCTCTGTGTAAGACTAATCACACTCTAATTTTTTTTTAACTTCTTTATGCTCTCCTTCCTCTGTAGGAGCGCCCCCTTGCCTTCAGACCTTCAAATTCCTCTGGCAAGATGCCTCAAAGGAGCATTCTCAATGGCTATTCAGAAAACTTGGACATTAGATGGTTCCCTTTGCAACTCAGGGCTCAACAGTACCCTTTCATTATTCTATCATGCAATATATATAAATCAAACTGACCACCCTGGCAGAAAGAGAAGAACAGCCATGGACCGTCTGGGTACTCTGAGTTAGCAGTGTAAGGTCCTACCTCTAGCCTCCTCTATAAGCAGAGCCTAGTGGTATGCTGTTAACAAGCCCTCCGGGCATGTCTCGGGAACTTATGTCATCTACTTTGCTTAATGAACAAAGAGCGTGAAGAAACATGAAAATCTAGCAAGCCACAGTCCTTTTCCGGTACTATAGGCCTCTCATGCTGACCTACAGAGAGACCAACCATTTCCTCTAGTAGTCAATCCAAAGAAAGAGCCACAGTTCTATTATAGAAAACCAAGCTGGGTCATGTCATTACTGACAGACAATTCTGTGAGAGAACTTGAAATTTCTAGGGCAATTCTGACCATTTGCAGTTTTTGTCTTGTGAACAAAAACTGGAATAGACCTAAATGCTATCTGCCGTATGTCTCCACTGCGAACTGCCTGTCTGTACGTCTAGAGTGCCCATTCGCTCACAGGAACAATTCTGATCTGAACCCTGGAAGCTTACCAGTGTTACTTCCTCTCCTTGGACAGAGACGTCAGGTCTTCGGAAGTGACACAAGGCTACAATTGCAGCAATGCTAGCAGCATCAATAATATTTCCATCATGATTTAACAAATGTAGGTCTACACGGATCTGCCAAACCTGAAAGTGAATTGAATACAAAAACAAATCTTAACTGATCATGACCAGTGGCCACTGGGAACGTTAAACTGCATATTTTTTTTTTTTTAAGTATACAGTTAATCCTTCCAGTTTATTCAGTAAAAATGCAGTTAATTTTAAGAAAAACAGTTAACTTTTCTATGTTAACTTGAAAGACTGAGAATATGTAAATAAATGGAAGCATTCCAACATTTGAAACTTAATTATGTTTTTGAAAAACATTTATTTGTATTTTTCATGTATGCACATGCATGTATGTATGTACCACACTCATGCCGGGTGCCCCAAAAGACAGTAAGTGTTAGAGCTTCTGGAACTACAGTTCTGGATGGTTGTGACCTGCCATGTGAGTGCTGGCAACTGAACCCAAACCCTCTGCAAGGTTTCCAGGCTCCTAACTATGTTTTAATTGTGTCTGAATCAACAGTAGTCATGGTTAAAATATTTTGAGCATATGTCTCACCTTTTCACCTGCGACAACACAGAGAGATTCGGTGTCTATACACTTTGAATTTCGTAGACACCTTTCTAAGAGTCGATTCAGCTTCACCAAGAGATCTGACTGCCTATGGAAATAAGAATGAACTAATGTCATAAACTTCAATTGTGAGCATTAAAACAACGTTTCACTGATGGTAAGTTCTTCTATGGCTAAAGTAGCTTACAAAGAATGAGATACCTGCCAGGTTCAAAAGCTGGAGCAGCCATCTGAGAAAGCTCAAGGTTAAAAAAGAGGATACCTTCTGTTGCCCTATTGAGTTTTGGAGAAACAAGTTCACAGGAAACCTGTCCAAGGACTCTGCAAAAATAAAGGTACAAAGCAGTCAACTAAACATTCTTTTCAATTAAAAAAAAAAAAAAAAAAGGTGAAGAAATCTAAAACAGTAATCTAAAAAACCTATTTTAAATAACACAATGTGACTTAAGAGGCAAAAATTATATACAGAATGTAGTAGACTGGGGCCAGCAAAGCTGCCTCCACACACACAACAGTGCACAAACTCAATAATAAAGGTGTTTTAATGTAAATAGATTTCATGTAGAAATGAAAAATATTTATTTTTATACATATTTATTATAACACATATGGATACATACAAATATTATACATAAAAGGATGACAGAAAGGAAATCTCATTTCTTACATCACTTGAGAATAAAAGGGAAACTGAGGCTTACTGATGACATGATCGATACACTCCTCACACTAGAAAATGAGACATGCAGATAACCTGTGTGATCAATGTTAGCTGCCTACATGATTCATAAAGATCACACGGAACTAAGTTACTCGTACAGCAGAAAGCACTCGTGGTTGAAAGTTAAAGTGTAAGCACAAAACTAAAAGGCTGGCATTAAAGAAACATTTCTCAGCGGGGGGAGAGTGGGAGGGATGGAAGGGTGTATATAGCATGTTTGGACTTCGGAGCTGCTCAGTAAACAACCAAGTCACTATGGTGTAATTTTCACACCTCCTGTTGCATTATCTAACTTGAATCCCGTTACCTTGTTTTCCCAAGTTCTACAATACAACATCCATAATCCGTTCCGAATGAGATCCTGATGTTCCTGTAATCATAGGTTTGTCTGCCATCCAGCCGCTGTAAGCAAACATCATTTATTCCTTTAACATATTTATGAGTAGCAACTGTGTCTGTCTGGTCCTGGTTCCCAACGTCCCTGCCACTGAATACAGTTGACTTGAGGCTCAAAGGAACTGGTCAGGGTAAAATACTGCCCTGAGGCTTGGGGAATGGGCAGAGTCCGCACTGGAAACCACCCGAGTCCACACCACGACCACACCACAGGCCGAACTGACAATGAATCCACGGACAACCCGAGTCTACACCCAAAGCCACCGTGTCTACACCGCAGACCTCGCACCTTCTTCTCCTCAATTGCGCGGAGCAGGAAGCGGCGCTCGCAGTTGGAGAGCGGCGTTTCCTTCATAGTGGCGGGCCACGCAGAGGATGAACCTCACCGAGACAAGTCGGCACACCGGCTTCTTCCCGGCGCGGAAAACTGACGTCATCCAGGCGCAGGCTCGGGGGCGTGGTGTAGGCGAGGCTAGAGATCCGGACCGCTGAGGCCAGGACACGCTTTGTAGCTAATCAACGAGGGAGCATTTCCCGGGTTGGTCTCGCCCGGCATCGCAGCGGAGATTAGCATCTGCAGCGCAATCCTGTTCCTACTTTTTATTGAGTCAGAATCTCTATCTCTGACTAAACTCAACAGAGACTTATCTATCCCTACAAGTCGTAACCATTCTTGCTTTGTGGATAGGATACAAAGATTTCCCCAGCCCTTGGCTCTGGATGCCTACCATTTTCCAGGCTGACCTAAGTATCAGGATTCTTTGGCACTTCACCACAGAGACAGTCTACAGAGGATGCTGACTTTTGTCAGAGAAAACTAGAAGGGTGGTGCGAATCAGTGGAGAATCCTTGTAAGGGCTTTGGACGGATGATGAGGACCAAAAAGGCTGGGAGGGTGTAGCGGACTGAAGGTGGTCCACATGGGACCTGAGGACAGGAAAAGAAATAAAGTGTAACTTCACTGACTGAAATCTCGTTTACTGCTTATATCTCATTTTAAATCGACAGGCTTATTTTTACAGACAGAGACGTGTCCTCCATCTGCTGGCCAGTGTCCTGGTCCACCCACATCAAGAGATGGTATTTGGCAGCTTGGGCAACAGTGAGGCAGCAGTAGGTGGTCCTTTAGTGCCCAGGCCTCTGTTCCTCCCTTTTTGTTGTTGTTGTTGTTGTTGTTGGTGGTGGTGGTGGTGGTGGTGGTGGTGGTGGTGGTGGTGGTGGTGTGTGTGTGTGTGTGTGTGTGTGTGTTTTATTTTAATTACAGAGTCTCACTGTGGATCACTGGAACTAACAGAGGTCCACCTGTCCCTACGAAGTTGTAACAGCTCTTGCATGGGTTTAGGAAGCAGGGATTTATTTCCCGCTCTTGGCTATGGCTAGCTAGCAGCTTCCAGGCTAACCTAGTTTTGGGGATTTGCAGCAACAATGCTACAGCTCTTGGCTCAGGGTCTAAGACCTTGGCCCCTAAGATTTAACAACTCTGAAACTTTCCAGTTGTCAGGACTATAGTTCTGGTCTCCCTCTCTGTTCTCTCCAGCTGTCCTTTTATTGAGCTGCCTTTCTTCCAGTCCGGGCTGCTTTTGAACTGTTCAGCTGCTGCTTTCCCGGCTGTCTAGCTGACGGGCCTTGTCATTGTCTCAGTTTGGCCGCCAGACTGCACAGCTGCGTCTGCTGTCACCACTCTCTGCTGCCCCAGCTGCTTTTCAGGTTGCCCCCTCAGTTCACAGAACTGAAAGACAGGAAAAGCTCACTTGAGAGAGAAGTTTCCTTGGATCAGACGCTCCAAAACCAGAGAGGACAGCACTGGACAGCACCTTCCAAGCAGCTCGCTAAGTGATCCTGAGCATACATCTTCTATTTTTTTGGATTTTTTTTCTCTCGTAAACATAATGGTTTAATTATGGAAAACAAAGAATTTAATGTTTTTCTGCCATTATTCCTCAGCGTGTACTAAATCAGTATACCTTTGAATTATATTGTGTTAAAATGTTTGGTTTATGAGCTGGAGACATGGCTTAGAGTTAAGAACAGTTGGTCTTCCAGAGGATCTGAGTTACCAAGCAAAGCACTCACATGGAGTGCTGCCCAACTATCTATAACTTCAGTATCTTGGGATCCTAATCACTCTTCTGGACTCTGATGATACAGCACACACATGCAAAAACACATAGACACACACTCATACACAAGTATCTCCATTTTAGTAGTATGCAAATTTACCTCTATCCTTATCATTGAAAATGAGTTTCTTATTTGTTTGCTTGTTTGCTTGTTAGAAGATGAGAACAATAGCCAGGTAGTGGTGGCACTCTCTAATCTCAGCATGTGGGAAGCAGAGGCAGGCAGATCTCTTGAGTTTGAGGTCACCATGGTCTACAAAGTGAGTTCCAGGACAGCTAGGGCTACACAGTGAAACCCTCTCTCAAAGAACCTAAATAAATAAGTTCCCTCAAACTTTGTTATATGTTTTATTTGCATGCCTACTTTACATACCTGCATACTTAGGGCTACATAAAAGTTTCTTGGGTGAAAAGAGGGCAAGAGTGGGAAATGTTTAAGATGCCCTAACATGGAGTTCACTGAGGCTCGTTTTTTGTTTTGGTTTTTGGTTTTTAGGGTTTTTTTGTTGTTGTTGTTGTTTTGGTTTGGTTTGGTTTTTTTGGGTTTTTTTGTTTGTTTGTTTTTCGAGACAGAGTTTCTCTGTGTAGCCCTGGCTGTCCTGGAACTCACTCTGTAGACCAGGCTGGCCTCGAACTCAGAAATCCATCTGCCTCTGCCTCCCAAGTGCTGAGATTAAAGGCGTGCACCACCACTGTCCGGCTTCACTGAGGCTCGTAATACCAGAAAATCTGATCCAAACTGTTTCTAACAGCCATGGCTGAGTTCAGAAGACTGACAACCAGCTATAATCAGTATCTTATATTCTCAGTGTCAGTAGTTATTCAAGGAGGCTGGTGCTGATGTAGAAATACAACTGACTGATTTTTTAAAAATATTTTTAAACCTTTCTTTCTTTCTTTCTTTCTTTCTTTCTTTCTTTCTTTCTTTCTTTCTTTCATGTGAGTACATCGCTATCTTTAAACACACCAGAAGAGGGCATCAGATCCTATTATAGATGGTTGTGAGCCACCATGTGGTTGCTAGGAATTGAACTCAGGACCTCTGGAAGAGCAGTCAGTGCTCTTAACTGTGAGCCATCTGTCCAGCTCCCCCCCCCCCCCCCAATTGATATTCTTTTTGCTCAGGCAGCAGGAAGAGACTAGCAACTGCTGAATAGAGAGTCTTGTTGCCCAACCCCACTGTCTTTGCTTATTTAAAAAAAAAAATTAGAAGGAACACTTACTATAAGAACACTAATAGTGCCTTTCAGAGTTCTCAAGTGCCTAAGAGCATTCAGCACCTATCTGCACTCCAGGAAGAAGCAGCCCCCCTCATCTATTGCACAGAAACTCTGGTGATACTGTAAGAATTAACACTCATTTGGTGGGGAAGGGGGAGTTTACAATACGAAGTAATTAAAAGCAAGAACTCTAAATTGTTTGGGTTGGAATTAGCCTTTGCCTTTGACTGTTTCTGTGATTCTGGACAAGTTATTTAGTGTGCTGGCTAGTTTTATGTCAACTCGACACACAAACTAGAGCTATCTGAAAGGAGGGAACCTCAATTGAGAAGATGCTTCCATAACATCCAGCTGTAAGCATTTTCTTAATTAGTTATTAATGGGGGAGGGCCCAACCTATTGTGTGATGCCATCCCTGGACTGATGGTTCTGGGTTCTATAAGAGAGCAGACTGAGCAAGCCATGGGAAGTAAACCAGTAAACATCACCCCTCCATGGTCTCTGCATCGTCTCCTACTTCCAGGTTCCTGCCCTGTTTGAGTTCCTATTCTGACTTCCTTTGGTGATGAACTGCAATATGGAAGTATAAGTTGAATAAACCCTTTCTTCCCCAACTTGCTTTTTGGTCATGGTGTTTCATCACAGCAATAGAAACCCTAAGAAAGTCAAATTGGTATCAGCATAGTGGGGTATTTATCACTGTGACATACCTGACCATGTTTTTTGGAGGATTGTAGAAGGACTTTGGAGCCTTGGACTAGAAAATCCATTGATTGTTGAGAGCTCAGTGGAATGTTCTTTTTGGACTTGGCAGATAAGAATGTTGAGACCAGTGCAGAAGATGGAGATCTGGCTTATGGAGTTTCAGAGGGAAGTTTAAAGACTCTGTCAGGGTCTTTTGCAATTTTGAATTAAGATTCTGTTGTCCTGGTCAGCTGAAGAATTGATTGTTATTAACAAGAGACCAGTACCATTGAAGGGAAACCTTTGTGTAACTAGGAAAACATACTGGTTAGCTAAAGCTAAGAAATTAGTGGTGATTAAGAAGAGACCAGCATTACTTAGATGAAATCTTCTGGAAAGTGTTTCCTAGAGCCCAGTGAAGCTGTGCCCCAGAGACAGCCACAGTTGTACCTCATGTTGGCAGCTGAACTTGGTTAAATGTAAGTCACCCAGGTGGTCCTAGCTTTGAAAGGGAATATGGAGATCAGCTGGAGCCCTGCACTGTGAAAGGCCAGGACAGGCCATTGGCGAATGTGTGGCCTCAGGGGAAGTTGAAAGCATAGTACTGAAGGGATCATGTAGAGAAGTTGAGGCCTGGCACCGGGAAGAAAGCCATGAGAGTTTATTGGTGAAAGCACAGCCCCATTGCAGCAAGGGGCCCCAGGACTTTCAGAGATGCCAGTACCATGGGACAACTGCAAAGAATAGCAGCAGCAGCAGCGGCGGCAGCAGCGGTGGCGGCAGCAGCAGCAGCAGCAGCAGCAGCAGAGGAGTAGAGGTAGCCAGAGCATAGAATACAAGCTATGTGTATTACAGATTATATGTGGTTCAGATTATAACTGTACCCTGCTTCTTCCCTCTTGAAGAAGGCGTTTGATTTAATTTTGATTTTTACAGAAGACCTTGAACTATTAAAAGAGCTTTTCCAGTTTTAGAGAGATTGGATATGTTAAAGAAACTGAAATTTTAATGTGTTTGAATTTGTAAAGGCAGTGGGACTTTTAAAGTTATTTGTGTTTTTAATATGATGTCTTGGGGATGAAGAAAGGAAAGTGTGGCTTAATAGTGATATGTTTGTGTGTCAGGTTGACAAGAGGTCAGTTGTGCTGGCTAGCCTTATGTCAACTTGACACACAAATTAGAGTTATCTCAAAGGAGGGAATCCCAAATGAGAAGATGCCTCTATAAGATCCAGATGTAAGGCATTTCTTAATTACCTAGTAATGGGGAGAAGGGCCCAGCCTATTGTGGGCGGTGCCATTCCTGGGCTAGTAGTCCTGGATTCTATAAGAAAGCAAGGTGAATAAGCCGGGAAGAGCAAGCCAGTAAGCATCCCCCCCCCCCCCCGCCCAATGACCTGTGCATCAGTTCCTGCCTCTAGGTTCCTGCCCTGCTTGAGTTCCTGTCCTGACTTCCTTTGATTATGAACAGTGATATGGAAGTGTAAGCCTGATAAACCCTTTCCTCCCCAATTTTTTGGTCACAGTGTTTCATTGCAACCATAAAAACCCTAAGTATGTGCTTTGTAATAGGGCTGCAACCTAGGAGGAATAAAGCGGAGTTGATATGAGTAGAAAGCTAGAACAATGGCCTGGTGGAGGAGAAAATACCAAGAAAAGGCTTGCGTGTTACTATGTTTCCTTTTGCTTTACAAGTTGTAGGCTGTGCCCACATTGATCCTCCTAGGTTTCTTTTCCCACTTTTTTTCCTACCAGTGATACATTGTAGTCTCCATTTGTAAAACTTCCAGAATGTATGTACTTAGTAAATACTTGAGTTTTTATTGTTTTAAGAATGAGTGCTGGGCAGTGGTGGCACACGCCTTTAATCCCAGCACTTGGGAGGCAGAGGCAGGTGGATTTCTGAGTTCGAGGCCAGCCTGGTCTACAGAGTGAGTTCCAGGACAGCCAGGGCTACACAGAGAAACCCTGTCTCGAAAAACCAAAAAAAAAAAAAAAAAAAAAAAAAAGAAAGAAAGAAAGAAAGAAAAGAATGAGTGCTGAGACATAAGGCTTTAATCCCAGTACCAAGAAGGCAGAGGCCAGTGGATCTTTGTGAGTTCAAGGCCAGCCTAGTCTATGTATTGAATTCTAGGCCATCCAACACTGCAGGGTACAGCCCTGTCCTAAAAGAAAAAGGAGAAAGAGAAGAAAAGAAATCTCTGCTAGAATAGGGAGTAGACAATTCCCTCAGTTCAGAGAATTTAGAATCTCTCTTCAAGAGACAATAAAATCCTACACAAAATAATAGTTTCACACACTGATCAGTGCTGTCTGAAGACCTGACTGTTTTAGTAGGATTCTAGAAAGGAGTGACTTTAAAAGTCGTTTGAAACAGAAAGAGTTTGCAAAGACCAAGGCAAGATGGGCTTAACTGGCCAGGGGACAGGCACACTTAGTTCCTTAGCATTCGAGATAGCCAGCACATTGCAGGACACAGGCTCTTTGAGCTCTTCGATGACAGATGTGTATTTGCAGAACAGTCTCACACACCATTGGGTAAGCTAGTCATTTGAATATTTGGTCTCTCCCAGCGAGCACTCAGCAATTTCTCTCTTTTTTTAATCTTTGTGTGCATGTGTGTGAAAGTGCATGCCACAGCATGTGTGGAGGTCAGAGGACAACCATGTATGTCACTCCTGCCTTCTGATTGGTTTGAAATGTGCTCTGTTGTTATTTGTCCCTCTGTATCCCAGGCTAGCTAACCCAAGAGCTTTTAGGCCTTCTCTCATTTCTGCCTCCCATCTCACCATATGTTCTGGCATTACAGACATGAGCAGTTCTGCTTAATATGGGTTCTGAGAATCCAAACTTGGTCCTCGGACTTCTACTGCAATCGCTTTATTCATTGAGCCCTCTTCCCAGGCCATGTGGTCTTTCTTTCTGACATAAAACGGGCTTTTATAGACATAGTCTATTCTTTCCTGTAAGACAACTTGGTAGTAGGAAAAATTTGTTTTGTTTTGTTTTGAGACACAGTTTCGTCATAGCTCAGGCTAACCTGAAACTCACTGTCATCCAGGGTATGAGTAGCCCAGGATAGCTACAAACTCATGATAATCCCCCTGCCTCAGTCTCCAATATACTGCAATTATAGACATGAGCCACTATCCCCAGAGAAGATAATTTTTATTAAATGTCGCTGTTATTAAACTTTAATGTTTAATTTAATGTCAACCATTACATTTCTACAAATATGATCATACTTTACATTTTTATTGTGGGATGTGGTGGTTTGAATAAGAATGGCCCCAATTAGGCTCATGTACTTGAATGCTTAGTCACCAGGGAGTGGAAGGATTTTGAAGGCTTACAAGTGAAAGAGTGTGAAAAGACTATAAGGATTAGGATGTGTGACCTTGTTGGAGTAGGTGTGGTCTTGTTGGAGGAAGTGTGTCCCTGGGGGTGGACTTTGAGGTTTCAGATGCCAACTATAGGTCCAGTCTCTTTCTCTCTCTCTCTCTCTCTCTCTCTCTCTCTCTCTCTCTCTCTCTCTCTCTCTCTCTGTGTCTGTGTGTGTGTCTGCCTACAGATCAGGCTGTAAAGCTCTCCGCTACTGCTCTTGCCAGCATACCGCCATGCTCCCCACCATGATAAGAAGAAACTAAGCCTCTGCAAGTGTAAGGAAGCCCCCAATTAAATGCTTTCTTTTATAAGAGCTGCCTTGGTCACGGTATCTCTTCACAGCAATAGAACAGTGACTAAGGCGTGGGGTTAGCTGACTATAATGCACATAAATGTCAAGAGAGTTGCAAGGTAGGCAATCTAATGGCCTTTTTAAAGATCATATCCTGATTGCTGAAAATGGTGAAAATGTCACTTAATGTGGCAAATGTTTTGAAGCTGTGATTAATTGGAATTTTGAGGTGCATGAACTATCCTGGATTATCTATCTGCAAGTCTCTTGTAATTACAAGAGTCTTTAATGGAAGAAAGCAGGAAAAGGAAAGAGACTAGGGCATAGTTGTGATGGGAGCTGAGATTCAAAAATAAAGGAGGCACTGTCCAGCTCCCTTTATAAATGAAAAATGGTTTCTAAACAGAAGGCTGCCTTATGAATACCTTTTAGAATTCCAACCACCAGAATTCTAAACTGTTGTGTTGCTTTGAACCCTTGAATTTCTGGTAACTTGTTATAGTGATGTCTTAGTTTAGACTGCTGTAGTAATATGCCATGGGCTGGGTGGCTTATAAACAACAGAAATTTATAACTCACAGTTCTGAAAGCTTGGGTATTCACAATCATTGCAAAGCCAAGTTGGTACCCAGTAAGGACTTGTTTCCTGTCTTGCAGATGGTGGTCATTTTGATCCTCACACAGTAACAAGGTACAGGAGTTTGAAGGTCTCTTACAAGCACAGTATCCCACTCACTAAGCCTCTTGTCTCAGGTCCCAATCATCTTCCCAAGCCTGCTTTCTCAAACCATCGAATTCGGGGTCAGGATTTCAACACACAAGAATTGGCAGGTGGGGGCAGGGAACAGCTAATACAAATGATTCACCACAGCAAGCAAGAAGCAGAAAGTTCATTGTCAGATAGCATAAAAGATGTGTACTTAAAATGGAATTTCAGATAGACACACTATTTTATTAGTATATATGTCCAAATGGTCCCAGATATTATACAGAATATACTTCGTTGTTGGGAGCACAGCATGAAGGTCTATGTGCCCACAGATCTCCAGGGAGAACCAACAGCGTTGAGCAACCGGGGTTGTCCTCTCAAAGGAATAGATGTGAAACCTGTTCTTCCATCCAAAAAGCTGATAATTGGGGATAATTAATAGCCTGGTGATAGCTGTATGTTGAGCCAGGCCATCTCAAGCTCCTACAATCAGGACTGAAGGTGGCTAGTAATCTAAATACCCTTTAGAGTCAGGGGCTCTCCGAGCTCCCACAACAAGGACCAGATGACCTCTGCTATCTGTATGACCAAGACAGGGCCAGAGCCTTCCCTTAGGCCCTCAACTAGCACAGGCAGCCTCCCTTTAGAACCCGTCTTCTTGGACTAAATGAGTTTCGGTATAATTATGATTCCCTGTGCAGCACAGATTGTAATACACCAGGGAACTTTTTTCAAGACTGTACTGTATATAAATTAGTTGGGAATAAACTACCTGAGACCAGACTTCCCAAACTCTTGATCCAGGTTGAAGAAGTCAATCTAACATGATGTGCATTCTTACCTCTTTGCAGTTCACTTTCCTTCCAGCCGTGATCACTGGAAGGGTCCCCCTTTCGAAGTTGAAATGCTTTATTTTATTTGAAATTCAAATGTAACTGAACTTTTTGTAATTTTTTTTTGCTAACTCCAAAAACCCTGAACTAGTACAATTTGCTCATAGATTAACTTCTTTTTATTTATTATTATTATTATTATTATTATTATTATTATTATTTTGGTTTTTTGAGACAGGGTTTCTCTGTGTAGCCCTGGCTGTCCTGGAACTCACTCTGTAGACCAGGCTAGCCTCGAACTCAGAAATCCACCTGCCTCTGCCTCCCGAGTGCTGGGATTAAAGGTGTGTGCCACCACTGCTCAGCATAGATTAACTTCTGAATTAATTGTGAGAACTATTTTTTGTTAAATAACCCCCAAATTCCATTCCATACAAAATTGAATTAGAAACTCCGAGAGTGAGACTTAGCCGTCTGATGGTCCTAGCCTTTTATTAAACATATTCTAGTTATTCTAAATCTACTTATTCTAAAAATTCTAAATAATCTCGTTATTCTAGATCAGAACCTCTATTTTAAATTTCTTGGAAAAAGGATACAGCCAGTCTTATGTAGCTCTTGGCGACCGATCTGCTTTGGACAAAATAATGGCAGATGTAAGCACCTCTTTCTCTTCCCAGTGGGCATTAGCTACTTACAGATTCCCAGAATTAGATGGAATCAGAAAAACACAATGAAATTCCCTTTGTGTGGTAGGTAGGGTAAATATAACAAGCAGGATGACCTTCTCCTAGCTGCCTGGAAGCTAGTTTTCTCCTGTTGGCCTTTGGGTCAAGATGTAGAACTCTAAGCTCCTCCAGCACCATGCCTGCCTAGATGCTGCCATTTTCCCACTGTGATGATAACCTCTGAATCTGTAAGCCAGCCCCAACTAAATGTTGTTCTTATAAGAGTTTCCTTAGTCATAGTGTCTCTTCAGAGCAATGCAAACCCTGACTAAGACAGAAGTTGGTGCCAGGGATTGGGGTAATACTGTGATAGGCCTAACCAGGTTTTTGTTTGGAGGAATGTAGATTTGGGGACCTTGAGACTTTGGATTTGGAAATCCATGGAATGCTTTAAGTGGGACTTAATGGGTCATCCTAGTAGGGATATTGATGATAGTGGTGCTGAGGGTGACTGGAATTCTGGAGATCGTTCTTATGATGTTTTGGTGAAGAATGTTTCTGCTTTTACCCCTTGTCCAAAGAATTTGCCTAAGGCTAAGGTAAAGAGATTTATATTAATTTATATTAATTACATTGACAAAGAAGTCTCAAAAAAAAAAAAAAAAAAAAAAAAAAAAAAAAAAAAAAAGCCCAGCATAGACTTTGTCCTCTGGCTTTCTCTTATGAAGAGTGTTTTGATCAAGCATAGCCAGCTTAAAAGGGGAAAATACAAAATGTATGGTTCAAAGAGTAAAGGACACCAGGAAGTGGAAAGAAGCTAAATCCTGTGTTCATCAATATTAAATGGAATTAAGGAGGTGGTGGCCTGGAGGTAAGATCCCACCTAGCTAGCTAAACTCATGCACTTGCAGTTGTAGAAGGCAGAGCTTTATCATGTTAGGTGTAATTATGACCTGCTTATTGCCTTTATTTGGACATAAGGAGATATGATTATGTGCCAAATTGACAAGGGATGGATTGTGATGGCTGTGCTAGGTTTTGAACTTGATTAATATCTACAGTGCAAAGCTTAGGTCCCGCATGGTGGTGCACACCTTTAATCCCAGGAGTCAGGAGACAGAGTCATGCAGATCTCTGAGTTCAAGGTCAATCTACAGAGCAAGTTCTAGGACAGCTAAGCTTAGGAAGTGAAAAATTTGGAAAACCAAAAGCTGGTAATAGAACAAGGGAGTATGTTCTAGCTCTAGCAAGCAGCCGACCTCGGCAGCTTTGGCCACATGGCTCTGACTTTAGAGTCAGTAATAGAAAGGACTACTGGGACAATTGATGCTGGTTAGCTGGAGCTAAGAACTTAAAGAGAGACCAGAGACTGAGGTGAAATCTTCTTGGAAGTGTTTTCTGAAAGCAGGAAGAAGCTGTGTTCCAGAAATAGCCAAAGTTGTAAGTCCTGCTGCAGCTTGACTTGGTAGTATGTAAGAATCACCCAGGTAATATTGGTTTTGAAGATATGAAGTGGTCATGGAGAGCAGCTGAGGCACGGCACTGTGAGAGGCCAGGGAAGCCCATTGATTAAGGTGCAGTCTTAGTTGCAAGTGACAGCCCAGGATTGAAGTGGTCATGTGAAGAAGTTGAGGCTTAGCACCATGAAGAGAGCCTGTGAGAGGCTATTGGTGAAGCCTAGTTACAGTGGAAGACTCTAGAGAATTGAAGATATCAGTGCCTTGGGATGATTACCAAGAACAGCAGCAGCAGTGGAGTGGAGTCAATGAGAACCTAGAGTCCTACAGAGGGCAGAGCTGGAGAAGTGACACCAGCCCTTTGGAGGAGCCCAGAAGATCATGTATGGATCCCAAACACTGGAACAAGGAGCTATAAGTTGAAGTAGCCTTGAGGACCCGAAGATGTTAGAGATGCCAGAGCCATGGGGTACTTGCTGAGGAAAGCTAATAGAGTGAAATCAACCCAAGAGAAAAAAGTTTATTACAGTCAACAAAGATGAAAGGTGTTAGAGACCTGAAGAATAATTTGACATCAGGCATGGAGATGCAGAGTTCCGAGTTTGCACAGCTGCTTTTCCAGCTTGCTTTAGTCCAGCATTACCATCTCATGATGATTTGGAGTGATAATGTATATCTTGTATGATGTTGGAGGTATGTGATCTGCTTTTTTATTTTGATTTCTTAGAGGATTACGGTCAAGAGATTGCATGAATCTCAGAGGAGACTTTGAACTGTGGACTTTTAATATTGTTGAGACTGCTACAGACTCTGGGGACTTTTTAAGTTAGACTAAATGTATTTTTGCATTATGTTATGGCTAGTTATGGCCCCTTTAGACTCATGTGTTTGAACAAGTCTAAGAAGGCCAGGGAGCGGAATGTGATGGTTTGAATATGCTTGGCCCAGGGAGTGGCACTATTAAGAGGTGTGGCCTTAGTGGAGTAGGTGTGGCCTTGTTGGGGGAGGTGTGTCACTTTGGGGTGGGCTTTCAGACCCTCCTCCTAGCTGCTTGGAAGCCAGTCTAATCCTGTGGGCCCTCAGATCAAGATGTAGAACTCTCAGCTTCTCCAGTGCCACCCATGTCTTGCCAGGACGCTGCCATGTTCCCACCGTGATGATAATGGACTGAACCTCAGAACCTGTCAGCCAGCCCCAATTCAATGTTCTCCTTTATAAGAGTTGCCACAGTCATGGTGTCTCTTCACAGCAACGGAAACCCTAACTAAGACACTGAAATGTAGATTCTGTTTCTTCCCTGCCACAGCCTTTCTTCATGATCAATATCTCCTCCAGTGCTGTGTTACTCACAACAGACCAGCATTTGTTACCTGTTTTATAAGTATATACTTCACGAAACATAGAGAACTTGAGTAATTGTCCCATTTGAAAAGCTAGTATGTGCAGAGCCAATATTTATAACCATATAGCTTGTTGCCAGCTCTGTGGCCAGATCCATTCATAGCTATACCCTGTTGCGGGATATTTGATCACACTGTGAACCCCAAGATTGTGTTGTTATCTGGAAAAACCTGTTCCTAGTTGTGGTGTGGTTCAGCCTTAGTACACACCTTTAATCCCTCTGGCTGGAATACAGACACACCCTTAGTACACACTTATAACACCAAACAATGGAAGTAAAGTTAGTTTCCAGAAGGAAGCACCCATATTTGAAAAGGTTGTCTAATTGAGAGGCAGACAAAGTGATGAATCAGAGAAAGATCTGACAGAATAGGATAAGCCCAACTCTCATGAGAACAGAGAAGAAAGAGACAAGAGAGCAGTGCAGGAGGAAGGAAGCAGTTTTACAGGGAGAGTTTTACAGGGACATGTTGAAGAGAGAACAAGCTAGACACAGGTGAAGACAGAATGAACCAGAGAATGAGAAGGAGCCAGAAGCTTAGAACAAATTGTCAAAGGTAGTTTGAGACCAAGCAGAGCAAGTCAGTCAGAGGCTGAGAGAGAAATCAGATTGAATCAGTCAGCTTGGAGAGGAGTTTGAGCCAGAACAGCTGAGTTGAACCAGCCAGCCAGCGTTCAGAAAGAACTAGAAAGGGTAAGCTTACTCAGCAGTAAGTCTCAGAGGCTGAAAATATTCTAGGCCTAGATTAGATTGTAGGAAGGCTAGAAGCTTCCAGGTTAAGCCTAGGTTAACAGACAGAGGCAGCAAGTCTTGGAGAAAACAATTGCATCAGGCAAATAAAAGTTATATTTACATAACCCCCCTTCCATCTCAAAATGGGAATCCATTTTCTGCTAAGTGTGTTTTCTACACCTTTAATATCAAACCAGGTTACTTCCTATCTATACTGGCTAGTTTTATGTCAACTTGACACAAGCTAGAGTCACCAGAAGCCTCAAGTGAGAAAACTTACAGACAAGATCCAGCTGCAGGCCAATCCCCTGTAGGGCATTTTCTTAATTGGTGACTTATGGTGGAGGTTCCAGCCTATTGGGGGTGGTGCCATCCCTAGGCTGGTGGTTTTGGTTCCATAAGAAAGCGGTTGAATAAACCATCAGGAACAAGCCAGTTAGCTGTGGGGCTGTGGACTGTGACAGGCAGCCTGGCCCCTGGTCAAGCACAGGCTTTACCCTGTGTCTTAGTCAGGGTTTCTGCACAAACATCACGACCAAGAAGCAAGTTGGGGAGGAAAGGGTTTATTCGGCTTACACTTCCATGCTGCTGTTCATCACTAAAGGAAGTCAGGACTGGAACTCAAGCAGGTCAAGGAGCAGGAGCTGATGCAGAGGCCATGGAGGGATGTCACTTACTGGCTTGCTTGCTTCTCCAGGCTTTCTCAGCCTGCTTTCTTATAAAACCCAAGACTACCAGCCCACAGATGGTACCACCCACAAGGGGCCCTCCCCCCTTGATCACTAATTGAGAAAATGCCTTACCACTGGATCTCCTGGAGGCATTTTCTCAACTGAAACTCCTTTCTCTGTGATAACTTCAGCTTGTGTCAAGTTGACGCAAAACCAGCCAGTACACACCGGATGACCCAGTGGGGGCTAGCCCTGCAAGGGACCAGAAGGATTTTGCCAACACTCCCAGGAGGCCCTTGGCTCCTGTCAAGTATCTACAGCCCCCACAGCCCTCTGTAGAGAGGTCTGTCACATAGGAGCAGCACACCAAGCCCTCCCACATGCAGATAAGGTATCCCTAAATCTCAGACCAAGCCAATGGGAAGTACCTGTTGTCAGACCCTGACCCATCCCAAACAGTATATTAGACCATCCCAAACTGTATATGAGAGATCCTATCCAGAAGGAATAAAGGTGTGAGAACTACTCCATAGTCTGAGAGCTTCTATCATAAGAGCTGTAACACTATGCTTGGGAAGAGGTCTGCTCTCCCGAATGCCACCAGAAGCCTCCTGCACTCCTCGCCAGCTAGTCAGCCTCTGGTGGGCTCAGCCTGGCCCGACTCAGCACAGAGTGGCAGGTGCAGCATCTTGGAGCAACCGAGGCGGCAACTGCAGAGACCGAGGTGGAGGTGACTCCCGTCCCTGCTTGCATTCTCCCCTTTGCCTGAACCCTCACACTTGACCGGGCCAGAGATCCCTGTGGAAAGCCTCCAGCACTCAGGCCCACAGTTAGCAGCACCCCTCCATGGCCTCTGCATCAGCTCCTGTCTCCAGGTTCCTAACCTGATTTCCTTCAATGATGGACTATGATCTGGAAGTGTAAGCCAAAGAAATCCTTTTCTCCCTAACTTAATTTTGGTTAGGAAGGAAACACATGGCCTCCCAGCAATAGTAACCCTGACTAAGACACTATCTTTTAATGTGAAGATTTAAATATCTGTTATTTGATTACTTTGCCATCTTACAGATAGAGAACCAGTTGCTGTCATTAGGTTATTCAGACTCAGTTTACATAAGTTGGGCTCTGTGATGCAGAAACATGACAAGGTTTAATATGGCCCAGTGCATAGGCAAGGAAGAGTATAGCACAGGACCTTCACTGTAAGGAACAGAAAGATTGATCTTCAAGCTCAATGGACTCTTAAAAAGATGTTACACTATCTTGGTGACTCCATTATTTCTAAACTTTGGGATGCCGTATCATACATCTACTGGTTGTACAAATTAATGATGTCACACTGGCTTTGTTTCACCTCTTCTTAAAAGAAGCTGATGTGGGTTTAGAAGCTGCAACTTCAGCAGAGGTGGGACACCATCAGAAAATTCGGACTTTTAGGAATCATGTGAGCACCATCCTGCAGCAAGCAACGTGGCATTATATTGAGAAAGCATATCAGCGGCTTGTAGCCTCAAAAGGGTCCCTGAGACTCCCACCTCTGAGCATTTAGAGCTACTGTCATCTGTTTTTCTTGAATAATTTTCTTCACCCTTCTGCAGACCCCTTCTCACTGTAAGCTGAGCAGAGACCAAGTGACTTTCCCAAGGCCACACAGCTCTTTAAGGAACAGTCAGGATTTCAATGCAGGCTCTCTGGCTTCTCATCTGTGTTCTGAAGCCCTCTCTCCTACGACTCTTGCTAATAAGGGTTTCCATTTCACAGAGAAGTATGTATTACAAAGAGGGTACCTGAGCTCATGGTACAGCACAAGACACAATATGACAGCTCAATAAATATTTGTTGAATGTTTGACTTTGTAAAATTATATCCTTAGGAAGCAAAATTCCTACATGTTTTATTATAACTAAATAATTATTTGTTTATAATAACTAGTTATTTTATGGTTTTAGGTTACCTGTGTGTGTTACTTCAACTTTGCAAATTAATTTTGTAAACATAATCTGATTTTACTTGGACATTAGAGTCCAAACACAGTAAAAGGGTTTTTTCCCCTTTAATTTACAGTTTTAATGCTTCTAGATATTTAGGGACTTCTGTCTGCCTCCAAATAAAATATGATTTATATGCATAAGCAATGAGGTCATTAGACATTTTCTTCATAACTTTAACTTTTTCTAAGAGGAGCAAGATAATGGCACAGCCCTGAAGAACATTTAAATATACAACAATCAATTGGTGCCCATTTGAAGCTATAACTCCATCAAACTCTGGGGATGAGCCAACACAAAATTAGATCATCTGTTAGTAAGAAAAGTTCCAACAGGAAAATGTAGGTAGGACATGAGTCATATGCTATGACATGCTCGTCCTGTAAATAAATCCTGTTTAACTAAGCCTGTGTTTGGAAGGAAGGTTTTTGTTTTATTTATTTATGTATGTAAAAGTGCTACATATCTAACCCACTGACCTCTAGACCTCTTACATATTTGATCATCCCAGGGTAATGGACTTTGGGACTACGTCGGTCACCATCGTTGTAGAAGCCTTTGCTACTACATGTGCTTTCCTTTCACAAGTGATTTGCGATCATTAAAAGCCAGCAAAGAATTAAGCCATGCGTGTTTTTCTTTCATTGTGTTGCTGTTGTTATTGTTTGTGTTCGGATGGTATGGTCTGACATGAAGGCTAGTATTAAAGGCTATAAAATATTAAAAGGCAGAGCCCTCCCTTACCAATACTGTTGTTAGGAGGTAAGGCTTAAATTCCATGCAGCTTACAGAGAAAGCATTTTTAAAATGATGTTTTAGCTTAAAATGCTTCCACTGGGCATTCCAGCCAACAGCCTGAATCGGGAACCACTGGGAAGGGCCTGGCTGTAGCTACAGAGCTGTGAATCGCACCCCACGCCCTCTTCTCCCTCTCTTCTGCTTCCAGAGCATGGAAAGGTCTCAGCTGAGTCATGGAACAGCTACAAATGGTGGAGGCACAGGAGAGAAGCAAAAACAGCTCTGGGACCCTGAGGCAACACTAACAAGGCATGATGCTCACACTATGCTGTGTCCCTACCATGTCTGCAGTGCAGACTGATGCTTGCTTCTTGCTGTCAACTAATGAAAACCTGGTCTCTCTTACTTGATTTTTCGTATCATGTGCCTTTGATGAAACTCCCTCTCCTTCGTTCTAGGGCAATGTAATTTCTCTCACTTTTTCTCTACTTTTTGGCTACTTCTTTTCTGTGTCCTTTGGGAATTTTCTTCTCCACGAAATGACCAGGATGCAATACACTTGACCTCTTAGCTGAACTCTGGATGCTTCCAGATGCCCCATGGGTATTTCTAGTTCTCTCTAGCCATGTGAACTTTGATATCTTCTCTACAAACTTATCATCCTTTGTGTCCCATCTGGTGAATGGCAACACCCTCAGAAACCAGTGTTTATACTTTAATTTTCAGTTCCTCCCTCACCAGGCTCCCCTTTCCTCATTAATCCACTGAGTCCAGCTGACTAGAGCCAGGCTGGTGACCTAAGACTAATAAATTGTTCAGAACTGAGAAATTTCACATAATATAAACCATCCTAAGATAGCTAACCATTCACAAGTTTTCTACACAACAAGTTGTCTTGAACATATTAGTGGATAAACAGGTTTCTCCTAAGCAACTCAAAACTGCTTTCCACAAAGAAGGGGACCAGGGCTCTCTGATCCTCCCTGTTCCAGAGATGGCCGAATCTTCTCGTGCAGTCTCAGTGCTAGCTTTGTCCCTTAGACACGACAGTGAAGGTCAAAGTGAACAGATTTGGTCATATTGGGCACCTGGTTACCAGGGCTGCCTTCTGCTCTGCATCTGGCAAAGTGGAGATTGTTGCCATCAGTGACTCCTTCATTGACCTCAACTACACGGTCTATATGCTCCAGTATGACTCTCCCTGTGGCAAGCTCAATGGCACAGTCAAGGCTGAGAATGGGAAGCTTGTCATCAATGGGAAGCCCATCACCATCTTCCAGGAGCGAGATTCCCAATGCCATCAAATGGAGTGATGCTGCTAATGAGTAGGTCGTAGAGTCTACTGGCGTCTTCACCATCATGGAGAAGGCTGGGACCCAGTTGATAAGTAAGGCCAAATGGGTTATCATCTCCACCCCTTCAATCTGTCAATGGGTGTGAACCATGAGAAGTATGACAACTCTCTCAAGATTGTCATCAATGTTTCCTGCACCACCAACTGCTTACCCTCCCCCCCAAGCCAAGGTCATCCATGACAACTTTGGCATTGTGGAAGGACTCATAGCCACAGCCCATGCCATCATTGTCACTCAGAAGACTGTGGATGACCCCTCTGCAAAGCTGTGACATGATGACTGTGGGACATCATCCCTGCATTGGTGCTGCCAAGGCTGTGGGCAAGGTCATCCCAGAGCTGAACGGGAAGCTCACTGGCATGACCTTCCGTGTTCCTACCCCCAGTGTATCCTTCAAGGATCTAACATATAGCCTGGAAAAACCTACCAAGTAAATAACATCAAAAAGGTAATGAAGCAGGCATCTGAGGGTCCACTAAAGGGTATCCTGGGCTACACTGAGGACCAGGTTGTCTCCTGAGACTTTAACAGTAAACCCCACTCCTCCATCTTTGATGCTCACAATGACAACTTTGTAAAGCTCATTTCCTGGTATGACAATGAATATGGCTACAGCAACAGGGTGGTGGACCTCATGGCCTACATGACCTCCAGGGAATAAGAAACACTGGACCACCCACCCCAGCAAGGACACTGAGAGCAAGAGAGGCCCTCGGCTGCTGAGAAGTCCCTGTCCCAACTCAGCCCCCAACAGTGAGCCTCTCCCTCACAGTTTCCATCCCAGACTCCAATAATAATGGGAGAGGCCTAAGGAGTCTTACTCTCTTGAAAACCATCAATAAAGTCTGCTGTACCCACAAAACACAAAAACAAAACAAAAAAAACAAAAAAAAAAAGAAGTGGATCGTGTGTATTTGTTGCTGAAGTGGTTTTAAATGGAAACACTCGGGTTTTATCCTGAAAGAAATACGTGCCTGTGTATTACCATTGTGTAAGTTATATTCATAACAGTAAGTACTGAGAAGACTGATACATAAAATTCAAACCAGTGAATGCACAAGAGTCGTGAGGTTTGTTTGGTTTTGATATTGTATGCAGCATAAATAAAAATCAGGAAGATACAAGATCTGCTTAGCAAGACCTTCCTATAGCGACTTGAAGAGAACACTTGGCTCATTGTCTAAGTAGATTCAACAGCCCTGGGAACTGTAGATGGGTGGCTTCACTTTGTGGTTGCTTCTTGTGAGCTTATACATTCACTGTGCAGAGGGAGGATGTGTGTGTGTGTGTGTGTGTGTGTGTGTGTGTGTGTGTGTGTGTACCAGAGGACAACCTCAGGTGTTGTTTCTCATGAGTTGTCCACCTTGAGACAGAGTTTCTTCATGGCCTGGGACTCCATGATTAGGCCAGGCTAGGTGACCAATGAACTCCAGGCATTTTCCTTTCTTCACTGCCCCAGCAATGGAACCACGGTCATGCCACCACACCTACCTTTTTAAGTAGGGGCTGAAGGTTGAGCTCAGTCCTTTTGCTTCTCCAGTCTCTACAGACCCATTCTGACTGTAGACTTAAGCATTAGTTAGCAAGACTTGATTCTGTCCCAAGGCGCCCAGCAAACTGTGGTGGTTGGTTAGCTTACACTGTGAAGTCCTGTGCTTAGCAGTATAGCCATGTGCTCACACTTGGTGATACATGCTGGCTATTGAAGAGCCTATGGGGAGCTCAGAAGCACACAGAGGGATGCTGCCTGGGGTTAATCTCACCCTGCTCTCTCTCTCTCTCTCTCTCTCTCTCTCTCTCTCTCTCTCTCTCTCTCTCTCTCGGTGTCAGGAAACAGCTGGAGAGAGTTAGGGCCATTGGCAGTAAGCAGAGCAGACTTGATGTCAGAACCCTTTTGGCAAGGAGCATCTGTTGGTGGCTGTAGGAGGAGTGCCAAGATTTTTTTTTCTGAGCTGCCAAGAACAAGTGTGGGTGGGTGGGAGAACAGAGGCAAAAAGAACACTACTAGTCCTTCTTTGACCATGAGTGGGAATAAACAAAGAGATGATGCTCCAGAGATGGGACGCAATCGTTGATAGCTTTGGGATGGAGTATATACACAGTGGGTGTGCTACAGACAGGGAAGGCAGAAGAATGGCCAGACCATAGAGACTCAGTGATAAAATCCCCAAGAAGCGCTTCCTCTGGCCCCAAGCCTGTTGGGTGAGGGAGGCAGAGCGGCCACAGCACTGTCTACTAAGCAACCGGCCTTTGCAAGAGCGGGAAGTGCTCTTCATGGCCAATCTGGAAATCTCACCAGACCAAAAAGTTAAGTTTTTAAAGTTTTTTGAGGACTACTGAGAGGTGTGTAAAACTGAAGAGACCACACATTTTCCTAAGGACACCAGGGACCCAGCCCAGAGGGCTGACCTTCTCATCCTGTGCTTCCTCAGGACAGCCGGGCCCCAGCATTCAGGAACTCAGTGGAACAGCACTGCACAGTGACAGGGAAGTCTTTGGAGACATAAATGGCACCCACTCACCTCTACACTGTCCATGAGTCCACTAGGAAAGGTGAGACTAGCTGCAGTGAGCCACTGCCCAGTGACAAGGAACCCCAGAGAATAGGGCCCTCAGTACCATGAGGTTGAACTATGTCTTGCAACAAGGAAATACCAGAAGCTCTTTGCAGGCCTCCAGCTCCACCATACAGCTGATACCTTCCCACTGTTTCAGAGCTTCAGATCTGAGTGTTGCCTGGGGCCTCATGGGCTATGCCCACTACATGGGCAATCTGCCCTGAACACTTGCAACAACTTCCTGAGATTCAGGAGGAGCTTTGCCTTTAGAGCAGGATGTGGGGCACAGTGCTGCCAGCAGATGCCAGGATGCACACCGTTGGAGCTCTGAAGGGTTTCCTCAACCAGGTGTCAAAGGGGCTAGGGCTGGGGCTTTGGGGCTACTGCCTGGAGGTGGTGGGAATGGTGTGGTCATCAAGGTGAAAACATTTGAAGCTGAAAAGGTAGAACAGAAGGGAGAGGGCCCCTCCCATCCGCCAACTTCCTGAGCCTCCACTTCCCACTCTCAACCCACTAAGTGCTAGCATACTGAAGCAGAGAGGCATGAGCAGACTAGACTGACAAAGTCACCCTCATCCAAGGATTCCATGTTGGCCGAGAAGCTCCTTAATTTAGGAGCTGAGAAGAGAGATGAATAGAGTGGGCTATGGAGACAGAGTCTCCCATATGTCCTCAAATTTGCAACCTTCCTGCCTCAGTCTCCTATAATATCTCTCCTGATATTATAGGTGCAAATCACTACAACCAGTTGTAGTTTTTAAAAAGCGATTTTTATCCCTTCTCAGTGAAGACGTAAATATCATACTGTTTGAAGCCCATCATTATTTGTTCAAAACTTTAATAAACGTCTATTTCTTCTTCTGTTTCAACTGCCATTACTCTTCCTATTTCCCCTTACTGTTTTATCCTAACAAAATATACTTATGCTGAAAATATCTTATTGGTTAATTTTATCATAGTTCATTATAATCATATCCAATGAACATAGCTGCAAAACAATTTCTATTGTACTGACTTTCTGTTCAGGTGCTAGTAACCTACAAACTACAGTCTTAATAATCATGGCTGCTAAATGGCTTGGGTAACACAGGACATAACAAGCAATGCTTCCAGGAAGTCTCAGATCCAAGAGGTGGCACCGGAGCCCATGCACCAGGACTCTTTCAAGCTCAGCCCACAGTAGGGATGTTTAGCTTCACTATCTTCTTTTTGCAAATCTGAGAAAGGAGGGAACTCTTATTTGACCAGGACCATCAAGCTTGCTGGAGATGGGTAACAGGGAGGCAGCCAGTGCTTAGTGAGGCTGGCATCAACAAGAAGCATCATTACAGTATTTGGGCTGGCACACCATTAGGCACCTGATGTTCAGGAGAAACGCAGTTGTTACACTGCCCCAGCTTGGCCCTATTAGAAGACAGACAGCAGAGGAGGTTTAGTTTTTTGAGGACATGCTCTGGAAGCAGATTGAGGATCCTTGCCCTTCTGTTTTTACACTCCAGCTGTGACGTGAGAACTTCTTGCCACTGTGAATTCTTCACTCCAATGCACTGCTGCACCACAGGCCCCAAAGCAATGGGCCCAAGAAACCATGAGCTGTCAACAAAGCCATGACCCAAAATAAAACTTTCCTTGTAAACTTTCTTTCACTGGTAAATACCTGAGACTTAAAATGAGGGAAGATTGACTTGTGCCTTTTCTGTTTTGCAGACAGGACAACTGAGCGAAGAGAAGGCTTCCAGGGCTCAGACATGGAGTCACCACATTCTAATGGGAAGCAGAGTCTAATGTTATATGTTTCTTGAAAATGCTTCATATTCTGGGGTGGCAAAGTTCCCAAAGTTGTATCTACAGTAATAAATTTAAATAATTTCTTATTTCCATTAGCAACCCTCTAGACAAAAGATTATCTGTACTAATAATTCACTTAAAACATACAATTGTTTTTACAATTATTTCTGTATGCATTTCATAACTGGAGAGTATAGCCAGCATTATTGCAAAACTTATCTCACAACTTAATTTCACATTATAAAAATAAATTACAGTGTGAAGAGTAGTTTTAGATATACTGTCACTGTGAGTGAGCTAATTTTTACAAATATTTATCAATAGTGTTTTATAGAATGGCAAACAAAATAATTATTCTTTTATTAATATTCTATTTGGGTTCAAGATGAGTGTAGATATTATTTTTCTGTGGCAAAGTAAATTTGTGAAATTCACTAAAAATGCAATTTATGGATAACCTATCAAGTATACCAGCTTTCTAATACTTCTGTGAAATGATTATTGTGTTATAAAAGAAAACACAAATCACAGATTGCCAACTGCTTGGTAACAAATATTCTTCAAGTATTATTCACTGTTTCAAAAGAAATATGTAAAATGAGATGAATTTATACTCAAAATTAGCTGAAGACTAACTAATAGAAACCTTTTCCTTTAGGTGGTAAAAATGCAGGATTCTTGAATCTTAAGCCTAGACAACACTTATGTATGTGGCCTAAAGACCACAGGAACAAACTCACTGCAGCTGTGGTTATCTGTACAAGATCTGGATAAGAACATACCCATCTTCATTCCAACATGGATTCTTTCCCTTGGGGGATATGAACTATGTCAACCCCCTTCTTCACACATTCCCAAGGACAAACCAAAGTACAATTACCCCAAAGTTTGCCCCAGGTAACCAATTGTTTTATTGAGCCTACTCACCTATATCATGGGTGAAGGGTTGCCTGCTAGAGCGTAGGTGACCCCAAAGCAGCTTCACTGGAAAGACCTTACTCAGCACAAATGATGGTTCCCTCATGGGTGCCCCCTCTTCCCTAACCTTCTCTGGTGTATGTAGTTTTGTATCTACCAAGACCCTGGGGTTACACACAACTAGGGAAGGATTGCAGACAAATGCCTCAGAGGAGCTGTGGACTCTCAGGTAAGAGGCCAATAACTCTGCTTGCCCCTCTTTCTATGAGGGAATGTCAGTGGTCAGCGAATCGGATGGTAATGGACACCATGCAAGCAGGGACAGCAAATCTGATGAAGTCAGCAAAGGAATCGCCTGGAGAGCCAAGGTCTACGGCTGCAAGGGAGGGGCCCATGAAGCCCCATGCCTCCCAGAGGGACAGTGATGTAACTATTGACAAGTTGCCTGTGCTCCAGTAGAGCCCATAACCATTCTTATACTGGCAACTCAGTGGGTCACACACAGAAAAAAAGACAGGAAAGTAAGAGGGGGAGAAGGTTTTGGATGGAGGAGGGCAGGGGGATGAGAGAAACAGATTAAAATTTATTATATAAATTATGAAACAAAGAGCCAGGCATGATGGCACATGCCTTTGATCCCAGCACTGGAGAGGCAGAGGCAGGCAGATCTCTGTGAGTTCAAGGTCAGCCTGATCTACAAAGAATATTCCAGGACAGCCTGGGCTACACAGAGAAAACCTGTTTAAATACATTATCTATTATATATATATTTATATTACATTAATATATCAATTATGTTATATTAAATATATTTCGTATATATGTGTATATATATGCATATACATATATATATATATATATATATATATATATATGAAACGAATTAAAAAGGCAGAAAACAAAACATCATACAAGCCCAAACAAACAACAACAAAACACAAGCAAGCAATACTGCTCACCACAGTCAGTATGTCATTAACATGGCTGTCTTTCTCACACTCTTTCCAAGTAGTAAATGCTTTGGGCTTGCTCAAGGAACTTGAAGAGGTCAGTGTCAACAGCTAGGAGCCTCTGTGGGCAGAGTCCTTTTGATTTTAAAGAGAATCTGGTACCTCAGCAGCTAATTCAGGCTGGTGCCTAGGTTTTCTACAAAAGGAAACACAGGAGAGAGACATTTCACCACAGAAGAAAGAGTTAAAAGAAAAGCAGGGCCTGCCCCTGTGGGCCTTGATGATTTCCATGCTGTGCTCAGTCTTGCTTCCTGGTTTACAGCTGGTTAGAAACAGCTCGTAACATTGAATAACTACTTAAAAGCAAAGGGAATAATGCCCTGTATTGGGAGTGCAGAAGTCTCTGCTGTGAGTCAAGGTCCTTCCAAGGGCAAATTGCTCTTCAGAAAAAAAAAGGCACTGTGGGTTCCAAACCATGCCTATCGTCACAGCAGCTGGGGTAATCTCCTCTTCCACCACCCATGGTTTTGGCAGAAAGAATGTAAGCCATTTGAGTCTTAGAACTAGAGGATGTGGAGATAATTGTGTGTATGTCCCTAATTTAGGGGAACAGAGACACAAAGAAGCTACCACCATGGCCAGAGTTCAGGACCTGTGCCAGCAAAGACTGTCCAGAATGCTGGCCCCTTAGGTATGATAGTGTCAAAGCTGAGATCCAAACACTCACAGAGACCACAATGTGCAAGGCAAAGACTTTAACTGAGCCAGGCCATGTGCTCTCCGCGGCATCAGGACTGAGCACGTGACCCCCAGCTGCAGCAGGGAGAATCCTATATAGGTCTTTCACGACCTTTGCAAGCAAACAAAGCTTAATAGAAGCAGGAGGCTTATGATTAGCGTTTATATAAACACACGTTACAAGTTTTTAAGTTGTTGTTGTCGACCATTTTCAGAAAGCCTCCGTTTTCAAATCAAGGTGATCTGGCTTTCAGGAGATATTTGTGGTCTGTTGGTTTGAAAAACAGTCTGCACGATAGAAACATAAATCTCCTTTTATCTGAGAAATAGAATACCAAGACTTTGGAAACAACTTTGGAAGCTGAACAATAGGGAGACTGGAGACCCTGTTATTATTTAACCCATATTGGTGAAGGCAGAAATGGAGTCAGCTTCTAACATTAAGCTTCCACCCACTTTTTCTACATCACCTGAGAATCCCAGGGAATTCAGCGGGGGTGGGGGGTGGGGGGTGGGTTACATGGTAAATAACCAAGATGTCAGCAAACAAAGCTGATGTCTGGCTGGTTTCCTCCTCCAGAAACCCTTCCAGCTGACAAATACAGGAGGAAAGAGGGAGACAGGTGAGGTATGGTCGTGCACTGAGTTGTGAGGGATGGCTGTGGTACAGCTGGGATGGGCGGAGAAATTCTTGATGTATCGAGAAGTTCAGAGCCTGCAGCTCAGCCCTACAACCCATGGAGAAATTGACTATAAAGAGCACAGATGGGTGCCAGAGGAGAAGGAACATGCTCTTCCTTTGGGTATCACAAAGTTTCTGTTTCATTATTGAGTAATTGCTGTAAGAGTTATGTGTAGTCCAACCAACAGATTTCAGATAGAATGAAACCCACAAGGGAGTATTGGTAGTCAAGTGCTGTGAGGTTTGTCAGTACCATGAACATTTTCTCTTTACATGCTCTGTGGGTCATAAAGAAAAGAATAGGACAGTCTCTTCGCTGTTGAATTTATCACCCATGGCTTTTGGACTTACGGGAAATAGAAAAAGGATTAGAGTCCATTACACCTCTGAAACTGGACAACTTGTTTAGGGGTTGAGATTTACTCCTCTATAGGCAGCACGTACGATCAGAGTGTGCATAAATACAATCAAAACTGTACTTGTTGAGATCTCCAGAGGAAAAGATTCCAACAGGTTGTGTGTGTGTGTTTTCTTTGCTTGTTGCTTCACACACTATTCCACTTAGTTACAATTCAACTACTGGATGTCTTTAAAATATTTTAGCCTCATTTAACATAAGAAAAGTGATGGTTTCTGCAAAGTACTCTCAGAAATACCAAATTTTAAAATGATAGAGTGTGGTTTTGTCCAAAATAGGACAAAAACAAGCCCAGGGGACTGGTTGGATTGCTAGCCCAACAATGCCACCAGGGCTGTGGGCTCTGTCTGTTTGCTTTGTCATGCGTTTATCAAGTGAGTTTACCCTGTGGCTGTTTCTGGAGGATGCAGGCTGACTGCCAGCAGAAACTTGGATGCCGTTCTGATTTGCTTATATATGGAGAGAGAGGAGAGGAGAGAGAGAAAAAAGGACCAGGAGGGAGAGAAGATGGAGAGCGGGAGGAAGGGAAGGACAGAGGAATGGAAAGGGAACAAGAGTCCTTAAATGTGAATTACAGGATCACATTAACAACCTTCAGGGCAGAAACCTTCTCCCACTTCCTATGTCTTCTCCCTCTTCACTCCTGTAGAGAACACTGGACCACCTGCTGTGGAGAAAACCTCCCTGTCTCCTGGCTTCTTGAGGTGCCTTGGGAAGAGGCAGATAACTGGCTCTTGGCTCTTGCAGAAGGATTCAACTCCTCCAGTGTTTTGGTGGCTTTCCCAACACAACAACAGCGGGCTCTGTAGTACTGATCAGTCCTTTGTGCCTCTGGCCCCAGGCTGTGATTTTGTGGTACCTAGACTTCATTGTTCTGCACCTCTCCCCACTCAACAGCCTGTATGCCTACAGATGATGCCTACAGAAGCGTTGTTCAGCTTTTGGGAAGGCTTACTCATATATTTCCATTAGATTAAGTCAATGTAGGCCACAGGCTCTCTTGTGAACCAAAAATAAGAAATCATTCTATTCTCTGAGTGCATTTTTAGACCATTCAGGACCCACTTCTCTGAAACAGTTTTATCTGTGCCATAAGGGAAGAGGGGGACTCCTGAATCAAGTCAGAATTCTGATTAAGAACATTGGGTCTTGGTGGTAACTGAAAGTGTCCAGGAGACCCAGCTGGCAGGGTAGATTGCCTAAGTTAACAGCACTTGAAATACCAGGGCAACTCACAGCACTGTGTCACATAGAAAAGGATAGAGTGTTGGGGGCCAGGGCTGGGATCCAAGTCTGGCTGTCTTAGTGTTCACTGTGGATGTGTGAACAACAGCTTGGAGCACCAGATGTGAGCGCTCAGGCTGCGGCTGTAAGAGTAGCCAGATCTGAGAAGCTAGTGACTCACCAAGGAGGCCGTGGGTTATAAAGGAAGGGCCCTTTCCCGATTTCTTTTCCTCACGGGGTAGCCCATTTTAGCTATGATGTACCTGTACTTGTGCACCCACAGCTCCAACATCATGAGCTCCTATAGAGTTGGTAGACCTTGTGAGTGCCAGCAGCCTCACCACAGTTATTAAAACTGGGTTGAACAAAGATTTGTTGCTCAAGAATGCTAAAATTCTTTCTTTTGCTCCATGGCAGTATCAATCCAAGTCTCAGGTTAACCACAGTCATATTGACTCCAGTTTTCCTGGCTAACTTACCAGAAAGACTCTAATATAAAGAAATCCAGCTCGGTCATGATTGCACTCTGCCACTTAATGTGTGTCTTCAGTAATGGATAGATTTGATACATCATCTGTTGTGTTTAAGGCATTCCAAGCCAAGAACAGAATCTAACTGGTTTTCGCTGAAGTATCCTAAATGATAAATTCTGGGATCATCCTACAGCCCTGAGCTATCTAGTTTTATGTAAACTTGAGTCATCTGGGAAGAGGAAACCTCAGTTGGGAAAATGTCTTCATAAGATGGGGCTATAGGCAGGCAAGTCTGTAGGACACTTTGTTAATTGGTTGATACTGGAAGGCCCAGTCTATTGTGGGTGGTGCCATTCCTAGGCTGGTGGCCTTGAGTTCTATAAGAAAGCAGGTTGAGTAAGTCATGATGAGCAAGCCAATAAGAAGCACTCCTCCATGGCCTCCACATCAGCTCCTTGCCTCTAGGTTCCTGCCCTGCATGAGTTCCTGTCCTGACTTCTTTCAATGATGGATTATGACGTGAAATATAAGCCAAATAAACTCCTTCCTCAGTAACTTGATTTTGGTCTCTTTTGTTTTCTTTTTTCTTTTTATCATAGCAACAGTAACCCTGAATAAGACAGACCCTTACAGAATCTCTTCCCAGGTGTCCCATCCCTGCTTCTTTCCTGTCTTCCCTTCTCTCTCCCTCCTCATTGACATCCCTAGATGGTTACATGAGACCATCACAAGTAGCTCATCACAAATGTTCTGTTTCCTGAAGAGTATCTCATTGTGAAGCATTGCACAATCACCTCAGCTATTCCCATGGGATGGAGTGGAAAAGAGAAGGTCTAGAGTGTGGATACTGCTGTTCAGCGACGTGACAGCTGTTGGTTAGCTAACTTTATACAGCATCTTCAAGTAGAATGACTCACCTTTCTGCCCCCCCACAGATGTGGATATTCTCACAGCTTTTCCAATCCACATCTGGTATATAACAAGCCTGAATAAGGACAGTTTCAAGAGACTCCAGTTTGAATCACTTAAAAATGGACATGGTGCAGTATTGGCGAATGAACCAGAGGCAAGGAAAACGTGTGTATCACAATGTTGTGGGCGGCATGGCTATAATACATGTGCGATATTATCGGTCACAGTGACTGGGGCTGCTTTCGGCCTTTACTGGCTCGGACAGCATGTCCTGGGGCCTGGAGACATCCACAGAGTATGAAATCCATCCCAGAACATAATTTGAAAGCTACCTTAACTAATCAGAGCTATCTACAACTAACTCAATTTTCATGGCTCACAGCCCCTAGGAAAATGTGTAGAAGAATCCAGTCCTGTCAATCACAGTCAAACCATCTCTAAAGATCAGAGCATGGAGCAGAATGTTTCTTTTGTTTCTCTTGTTCATTTCAGACCAAACTGAGCCGGCCTTATAATTGTTCTGGAAGCCTCCTGCTTCTTGGCCCCCTTCCCCCTCTCCCCCGCCCTCTGCACCCCCACCCCTGTCCTCAGCCCCCTTCCCCCTACCCTCTGCTTCCTCTGCCTCCACTCCACCCCCCACCCCCCACCCCCGTGCCCTGCTCCCCATCACAAAGCTGCCTCCATCCTGTAGTGGCCCCAACAGGTAAGCCTAGGGACTAAAAAGTGACCACATTCTGTTCCGGTGCCCTCGAAGTTCTGAAGCACAACTAAAAGACAAGCTCTTGTGGGCTTTTAGCTCTTTCTGTAAATGTCTGTGGTGCCGGTTATAACATGGGACAGTAGAAAGGAACCAGGAAGCCAAATAGCTTTCAATGAAGCACCACAGTTGTCATAGGCCAGATCTTGGGATCTGGAGCAGCATTCCTGCAGGGAGGAAACAAACAAACAAACAAACAAACAAGCAAAAGGCTTGAAAATGCACAAATCTTGATGGGGGGGCAATTGGGAGTGTGCGCATAATCCACTTTGTGGGTGGTGGCATGGATCCCAGCATTATATATGCCTGTTCATTATAAGGGCTCCTTTTAGCTGAGGAATGTCTATAGCTTTCATCTGTAGTGAGCTTCTCTATCTTTAAAAAAAAACATAGGCTTTCTTTCAGTGGATTTCTACTAGGAAGAGAAAGATTTGTTCCTTTGAATCATCTAAATCTTGGAGCCCAAAATTCAGATGACCTTATATGATATAAAATGTTATCCCAGCCTGAGAAATTAAATGTGTTTCTTGTGGTAACAAAGTTAGTTTAAGTGCAAATTCTATTGAGAGTGGAATCAATATTTATTAATACTTATAATTTTTTTAAGTAACTGAGATAATGCGTGATCTGAGAAGTTATGTTTAGGAATGTTGAAGTGAATCTGAGCCTGGCAACATAAAACCTTTGACCCTTCAGCCTTTTCCCAGCCCATTCTTTAGGCTGATACTAGTTCACTTGAAGTTTTGATCTTTGAGGGTTTTGGGGTTTTTTGTTTTTTGTTTTTTTGTTTTCCTGAGGCAGGGTCTCATGTAACCTAGGCTGCCTTCAGATTACTGAGCCTCCTGACCCTCTCAAATTCTGGGATCACACGTGTGCTCCATCACATCTACCTCAACCTTGAAGATTTCCAGGAGAGGGTCCCCTGCTCTTTCATCCTGGTCTTGCCGGGCTTCTCATCTGTTCTATTGCACCCTGCCTCCAGGAGCTCCTCCTCCTGCCCTACCCCGCCCTGGGGACTCCAGCTTTTGGTGCAGACCCAAGGTCCCCTTAGCTCTTTCCTGCCAACCTATTTCAGCTCACCTTCACTCCTTTGAGCCAGCTTCTGATCTGCAGAAGCATTTCCTACCAGGGTTGGAATGAAAGTAAGCAACTGTCACTATCCTTCCTGCCCTTCATTCTGGTCTCACCAGAATTGCTCTTAGTCCTCTTACCCCACCACCATACTCAGCCTCTCCATGAGAACCCTACCTCCCCCCCCCAGCTCTCTCCCTCTGTGCTCTCAGCCATTCCTCCTAGCCCAGCCCCATTCCTTTGTGTCACTTGCTAAGCAACATAAGCACTCTGTTCCAGGGACCCCAGAGCCACCACACTTGCCTGGGTTTCAGAGTAGGCAACAGCAGCCAAAGAATAAAACACCTACCCAACAAAGACAAGACCAGATATTTATACCAAGAAACACTTCAACCCCTCCGGATTCCTAGATCCCAGCACAAAAACACAAGTGTGGGCAGTCAAGACGATATGCCTCCTTAAGAGCCCCATTACAATAGGCAATTTAGCTGAAGCATAAGACAAGGACATCAAAATAGCAATTATAAATATGTTCAAGGACCTTAAAGAAGAAATGAAGAAATGTTTTAATGAAGACCATGAAGACACAAACAACTGAATCAAATAACAAAACATTTTAAGACACAAAAGTAGAAATAGAATCACTAAAGAAAAGTCAAACTGAAGTAAAACTTGAAATAAAAAACTAACAAACAAAAAACCCTCAAAGGTCAGCCTCACCAACCAATTAGAAGACATGGAAAGAAAAGCTCTCAGATGTTGGCGACATCTGTAGACATCTGAAGACAACTGTAAAATGTAAAAAAGTCCAGGCACAACACACCCAGGAAATCTGAGATACTATGAAAAAGCCAAGTCAGGGCTGGAGAGGGGGCTCATTGGATGGGGACACTGGCTGCCCTTCCACATGGCAGCTCACAATTGTCTGTAACTCCAAGATCTGACACCCTCACACAAACATAGTTGCAGGCAAAAACACCAATGCACATAAAATAAATAAATTTTTAAAGGGGGAAAGAAAAGACCAAATCTAAGTATAATGGGAATAGAGGAAGGAGAAAAACACAGGTCAAAGGCACAGAAAACATTTTCAACAAAAGCATAGAGGAAAACTTCCCTAACCTTAAGGAGATACCTACAAAGGTTCAAAAAGCATACAGAACACCAAATAGATTGAACTAAAAAGGAAAGTCATCTTGGCACATAATAATCAAAACACTAAACACACAGAACAAAGAATGACTATTATAAGCTGCAAGGGGAAATAGACCAAGTAACATATAAAGACAGATTTATTAGAATTACACCTGACTTCTAAATGAAAGTGCTAAAAGCCAGACGGGCTTGGATAGATATTCTAAAGATCCTAAGAGACCACAGATGCCAGCCCAGACTACCATATCCATCAAAACATTCAGTCATAGCAGATGAAGAAGATAAGACATTCCACAATAAAACCAAATTTAAGCAACATCTATTTACCATCTATCTATCCTACAGAAGGTGGGAGAAGATCAACTCCAATCTAAAGAGATTAACTATATCCAAGGACACACAGTGGGTAAGTAATCAGGTCATGGATTCTTTCTGTGCTTCAGTTTTCATTCTTGAAGCCAGTGGATATCTAGCTGGCATATGATTTTTTTTTTTAAATCAAACACCTTGCTGACTATGGTGCTTATCTCATGTGCAGTGCGTAAGCAATGCTTTCCTTGTCAGACAGCATGCTTATGTGCAAACTGTCTTTAGCCACCTTACCCAGCTGCAGGAGGAGAACCCCTGGAGTATCTGGCGGCTTATAGACTGAAAACAATGCAAAGGTCCCTGTTTGGGAAGGCCAGGAGTCAGGCTGCTGTGGAAGTGGGTAGCAGGGACCAGGTCCTGACCCTGAGATTGTTCTTGATCTCAGAACGCCAGAGTGTAATCATATGGACCTCTCCAATCACTACCCCCAGTCTGTCCTTTCCCAAGTGTGAGTCTGGCATAAAGGATGTTTAGTCACGTTTCTGGAATGACGCTTCATGCCTGTCTCTCTGCACTGTGTCAGAGTAGGGTAGAAACTATATCTGATACCCAGGTTTCCATAATAGGATGAGGAAACGGAAACTTATCTTGGGGATCTGTTCTCTTGCCAAGATTATATAAAACAGAGAAATCTACCCAGAGGAACATGTGGTGCTTCCAGCTCTGGGATTCTGGAAAGTCAGGATTCTTAAATTCGGATAAGAATTTAGCCTCCACTCAGTAGCCTTCGGACAGTGGGTCATTAGATAACACTAGCCACAGGCATGGGTCCTGGTTGGCCCATTTTCTAGGGGCAAACTCTCTGCCTTGTTTGAATTCTTGTCCTGACTTCCTCCAATGATGAACAGTGACGTGGAAGTGTAAGCCAAATAAACCCTTTCTTTTCCAAGTTGCTTTTGGTCACAGTGTTTCATTGCAGCAATAGAAACCCTAAGAGAGACAATACCTTCACTGAGCAAGCATGGTTAGGAAGAGTCAAGCAAGATTGTAGCAGACCCACTGACAGCAGCAACAGACACATCACAAGTCCATTAATAATGGAGATGCGTAGAAAAATCAATGGGAGGATGAAGCTTGAATATAGCCATTTGTTGTTAAAATTATTAATTTATATGATATAATGTCTAATAATAGATGCATTTCAGCAATTTTCTTGAAACACTTAAGAATAATTCCTAGGAGCCACTCCAACATAGATAGCCCTATCTACAAAGTAGATCTATGTCCTTATATCTCTGTATCTTTATATCTTTATATCACTACATTCTCTATATAATATATACATATATACATATATAGTGTGTGTGTAGAGAAAGAGAGAGACAAAAGAAGAGACAGAGACAGAGAGATAGTGAGAAGAGAGATAGTGGTGGATTACAACTATCTATCTATCTATTCATCTATCTATCTATAGACTGACTTTGTGTCCAGTAAGGTGCTTGCATCAAAGACTTGTAAAAATTTAACAGTAGCCTGTAGCATTGGAGATCCTAAAAACAGAATATTGGTACATGACATATATATAGAAAATGAATTGTTAACATCCCAATTATTTTGACCCTCACAGCAAATCCAGAAGCGTAGGTAAAGGGAACAGAGAGACTGGGAAGCCATAACCATTGCCAGGCAGAGCTGAGACTAGAACTTAGTCCTGAACCCTTCCGTTTACCATCCTGTCTGTATGACTTCTGACATCACTGAAATGATGTCATGTACTGTGAGCACTTACTGTGCTCAGGAATTACATACTCTGAGATATGTTTGTCAGGCCTCATCCCACATTCTCATTCTTGGCAGTTCTCAAATCTTTACACATAATGAAATAAAAGTGGAGGTCTGGGAAGTAACTTAGGTAAACTTTAGTTCATGTCCCCAGATCCTAAGGATATGAGCTGCTTAGCCATTAGGGCTTTGCAGAAGCAATGACTTGTGATTTCTGCAGCTAGTGGGCACAGGCCCTACAGCCTCTGCCTAACGCTGGCTGCTGCCTCGCCTGTTCTGCCAGATACTGGTGCCTATGGAGGCCTATGGAGAAGCCCATTTTGATGGGACTGAGCCTCCCACCATCAACCAGCCTTGCTCCCCAAAGCTGTGAGTTATCTGTCCTCACAGCCAGGGAACCTGGGCTACAGAGCAGTCCTCAAACAACACAGCATCTAAGAGTCCCCAAGCTAGAATCACCCAGATTTTATCACACACACTCACACACACAGGATAGGGGTGGATGTTCAGGGTCAACTTGCCTAGAATTTGCTTTGTAGTCCCAGATAACCTCAAATTCATTAGCCTCCTGCCTCAGCCCCCAAGTGTGTGTGTGTGTGTGTGTGTGTGTGTGTGTGTGTGTGTGTGCGCGCGCACACACACACACACACACACACACACAGCTGACTGAAGGTTTCAAATTATTCTTGACTCACAGATACTCGGGAGAAATCAGCATCATTCGTGGTGGTTTTAGCCACTGAGTTTGGGGTAACTAGTTACAGTGCTTTGATTTGGGTATGACATGTCCTTCAAAAGTTGCAAGTGCCGAGGGAGTGAGTGGTCCCCAGCTGGAAGTGGCAACTGAGAGGCAGCTGAATTATGAGGACACAAACTTTATCGATGGATGAACGAATCCATAAATAAACTCAGGCCAGAGTGGGCCCTCAGAAAATGGGGCGTGGTTGGAGGCACTAAACCACTGAGGGTGTGGCTTTGAAGAACGCCTGCCTGTTCTCCCTTCCACTTCTGCTGTCTTCTCCTCAGCTGCGTGAGCCCAGCAGCCTGTCCTGGGCTTCGTGGATGGTACAAGAAGCCTAAAAATAGTGGAGCCAGCAAACCAGGACCCAAACTCCTGTAATGATGACTCCTAATCACTCTGAGCCCCTTAAAGCTGATGATTTCTCTCATGCCTTTTGTCACATAGATGAAAACTGACTGGCACACTCAATAACAAAGAACTTCGTTTCTCTCAGAGCTTCATCACGGAGGTATGGGTAATTTCAAATATGGAGCTGTCGGGGGCCTCACAAAGCATCTGGAAGACTTTATGTTTCTCTTCTCTCTCTCTCTCTCTCTCTCTCTCTCTCTCTCTCTCTCTCTCTCTCTCTCACACACACACACACACACACACACACACACACACACACACACACACACACACAAACTGAATTTCAAGTCAACAACAGAAAGCTTTTGTAAAATCTCACATTCGAAATGCCCTTTTGCTGTTAGTGCTCTGTGAGGACCTGTAGAACAGACGGGATGGGGAAAAGCACCCTGTCCTCTGTAATTCTAACAGGCCAGGCAGCTTGAAGTGGAACTATGGATGCATTCGTAGTTTACCTCACAGCAAGGAGCATCTCCCAGCCCTTCAGATGGCACCTCTCCTTCAGGCTTCTTTTATTTTTCTGTGTCTCTTTTTAGAAAGGTGCAAGTGGTGCAAATTACGGAGAACCTTAATTACGAAGGGAGGAGGCAGAGGTTCTACTGGCTGTCCCCAATGGGAGTCTTAAAGACACCTGCAGCCAGCCAGCTGCTGACACCGGGGGACACTGGGCTGTTCCTCGTCTCCACCCGCTGAAGTTCGCTCTGGAGAAGCTAGCTCGCATCTCCACACAGAAGATCCAGGGCGCTCACAGATCTGGTCCCGGGTTCCAGCGCTCCTGGAGAGCCGCGGAGGTCGGGCGGACCGCAGCGAAGCTGGGAATTCGGGGGCGAGCGTGCGAAGCCTTTCCAGGCAAAACGCAGCGTGCATCGCTCGGGCGGCGCCCAGCATGGAGTGGAAGCTGAATCTGCTGCTCTACCTGGCGCTCTTCTTCTTCCTGCTCTTCCTCCTGTTCCTCCTGCTCTTCGTGGTCATCAAGCAGCTGAAGAACTCGGTAGCCAATACGGCCGGTACCCTGCAGCCCGGGCGCCTGTCACTGCACCGGGAGCCGTGGGGTTTCAATAACGAGCAAGCAGTGTGACCCGGCTGGCAGGGTCTCAGCTCCATAGGGATTCAGGTACACCACTCTACAGCGGCGGCGACAAGAGGACACACTCTCTGTTCCTCCCGGGTCTCTGGACCCACTACAGTGCAGAGGACTGCGGGCACAGGAATCTAGTCCCGGAGTTCTTCTAGAGTAAACTGACACTGAGAGAGGAGACTCGGGAAGAGAGGACAGCTTTGGGGTCGAGAATGGTGTGCACACCTGAGAACTCTTCTTCCCAGACCAACTTCACTTGTATTTAAGGGTGAAAAACTCTATTATTCAGTCAACTCAGTTCAGCCACTTCCAACAAAATTATCTAAATATCGAAGAGTGGAGCTTTGAGAGGCGTTTCAATGCTGGTACCCGAGAGAAAAGATTCAGTGGCCTCTTGGGGATGGGGGAATTTCCTCCTATTCTTAATTGCTCTTCCTAGTCTAGCCTGAGGTTTGTCAAAGGTGGACTTAGACTCTGGGACAACAGAGGGCGAATATGAGAATGATTCGCTGGAAGATGACCTTTGGATGGTGGCTTGGAAGGCAGACACGGGGGCTACTTTGCATAGTGTAGGAGGAGCCGAAAGCAGGTGAAGGGGGGAGAGGCCTGTTTGTGGCTAATGTATCAGACCTTTAGGAAAAGGCTGATTGTCAGGAATAAAACTTACCCGTGCAAGATGAGACAATGTTAGTTTGAGAGATCATTTCGTCCATCAGATCCAACTGATTTGCCCAAATCTATGTCATCTGGACCCAGGCTGGTGCCCTTGACGGGTGGTACCCCGGAAACTCCTAACACAGCCTAGGAACCCTGCAAAGCTGGGGAGTGGAGGGAATCTTACAAAAGGTATGTTGGGGCCCCTCACTATGACTGATTGTCTCAAAATCCAAGGTGCAGCAAAGAGAGGGGTTGGGATGCAAGAAATGGGTACCAGGAAATTAAGGGTTTTCTCTTGCTCTGAACTGGAGAGCTTCCCTCAGTATCAAGAAGCCAAGGTGATTTCAGAACCTTGGCAAAAATCAGAGGAGACTGGGGTTTATGGGAGAAAGAAAAAGAAGCCAGGAGCATCTGCAAATGTAATGGCCACCCCCTCCCATCTATTTTGAAAATAGTAGAGTGTGGATATCATTTGTTTTCAGTAGGGAGGGCTTGGAGTTAATTTTCTCAGGGTAGGACAAACTACGAAATGGAAACACTTATTTTACACACACACACACACACACACACACACACACACACAGAGAGACAGACAGACAGACAGAGAGACAGAGACAGACAGAGACAGACAGACTGGAGAGTTAAGACCCTTAACATTAAATTTTGCCTAGGCTGATAACACAGAGAACTGTTGGTATTTTAAACCAAAGGGAAAACAGGCCTATCTAGGTGAGTAACTCTCAGAAATGGTTTTGACCTGAGACAATAAGTTGAATTCTTACATATTCCATTCCATTCGGACACAGTAAAGCCCGTCTTAAATGAAGACAATGGTTTATGTTAGCTATTATGTCTTGAGTAAATTTCCGTCTCCTTATCACATCTTTATCAGAGCTATAGTAAGGCTTGCTTTTGATTTTCAGTCTGAATTCCAAACTTAGCAGACATGAATATGCATTGTGATTTGCACGATAATCCTCTAACTAGCTGATGTCTCTGTGGTGATGTTTTGTTATAGGCCTGCACCAGCAATATGAAGGTGGACCATAAACGTGGGAGTGATTAATGAGCAATTCTGGTGGTTTATAAGGACAGAAAATAATAATTTCATACTTGATAAATAATCAGAATATAAACTATTTAACCACCAGCTTGGCTTCTTGACTTTGCGATCTTTTTATCTTCCTGGCATTCTTGGGGTCCAGGAGAGTAATCCATCCCAACTCTTCACTGACTGGGGAGAACAGAAAACTTGGGCATCTCAGTACTAGGCTGAACTCTCTGCAGTTTAATAGACAAGTTGCTAAGAAAGAACTGCATGCCTTTCCATTTTGGGCTCAGGCCATTTTATTACCACCACACTAACTAATTTGTTAATTACTAAGTTCTTATTTACGTAGCTCCGCCCAGGTCCCGCCCAGGCCCCGCCCAGGCCCCGCCCAGGCCCCGCCCAAGGATGCGTATTCTTGTCAACTGGCATCTACCTGGAAGTTATTTCTAAACGACAGGAGGATTCCACCCATCTGTAAAACAGGTTGCTGACATCTTCTCTGCTCTTTAGTAATTCTGCCTTTGAAAAGTTGACATCTGTAGAAGAAATGCCTTTTCTAATTCTTTTATCCCACCACCATTGTCCAAGACCCAGAACAAGATTGATCCCCCAAAAGCAGAGAGACTTCTTCATTTGTTTGCCTGAGGCAGAGACTTGCTAGCTTGGAATTTTCTTTAGAGACCAGATTAACCTTGGGCTTTTGGCGATCATTCTGCATTCTGATATTACAGTAACGTGCCACCATGCTTGGCTTAAAAACTTACGTTTGAACTAGATCTAATGAGCTGACATTCACAATACGACTTCTAGGTATTGATTACTCAATTCATTGACCACACCTTGGTTCTGATAGCCCTGTCAGTTCTAATATGTGTATGAATAAGATAGGGCCTCATTATGGAGTCCAGGCTGACCTGGAACTCACTGTCTGCCTGGTTCATCCTCCTGGTAAGAATGTACCACCATGCTTGACCATACTTTGAAAGATGAGGTAAATATGAAGTAGGCACTAAAACATTTGGTAAGTCAGTAACTGCTCATTTTTGTAAATGTAATTTTATTTTGAAGTATTATTATTTCATTTGCAACAAAAGACCCCCCCAAATGTTAGAACGCAAATTTCCTACATTATAAGGAAATAGGTCATAATGATAAAATGCACTATTAGTGTTTTATTTTAAGTGTTGCTATTTAATAATTAGCTATATATTTTAGTTGTTTAAAATGACTTCCCCCTCTTATTAGGACAATCTTGATTATTCACTAATTTCCTAACTTGTAATATATAATGAGTCTACAGTTCTGACTAGAGAAGGTCATTCTGTTGAATGAGAGTGATGTCACATTCCCATTTGCAAAATCTAAAATGTCTGATAAAATAGGTTCTTATGCCCACACTTCAATTGCAGGGTACCGGTGTAGCTGCAGGACTGATGCCATCTAGTACAGCCCTACAGCATGGGGGAATTTGCCCAGAATGTGCCCCACACTGACTTCTGGGGAGAAAGGGTTTGTTTTTGGTTCATTGCAGAGGTGGAAACTTGGAATAAGGTATGCAAAAAACACGCAACACCCTATTTTTAATGTGACATTCTAATGTTCCCAATTTTGCCTAGTTTCAGACTAAGTACACTAGAATTCAATAATAAATGGTGTGAATTTTGAAGACTGTGAATGGTTAAACTGTTTAAAGAGAGTAGGAAATGGGGTTTTCCCCCTCTGAACCATATGATCTAGAGACTTTTAGAATTCTAGTTACACTAATGCAGAATGTAGAAAGTATCTGCAGAGATCTGTATATTCAAAACAGCTTTAGGAGCTAGTCTGAACTACTTGTGCTTATTTAAGCTCAATCCATAATTAAACTCTAAAATCACTAAAATTAGTCGGTTATCTGTATCACATACAAGGGCAAAGAATTGAGTTGTTGGTATAATGGGATCTTGTTTGTTTTGTTTTGTGTGTTTGTTTTTTGCTTGAATCAGTTACACAGATTTTTCCAATATCCATCTGCTATTTTGTTTACATAAATAAATAAGGACCCGGATTAAATGCCCCAGTAAACAGGGGCTTGAACAAATTAGGGGTCTTGTTATGTCTCATGTAACTCATACTTTATTTGAGGTGGTGTTTGTTTTTCAGGTTCTTATATGGTCTCCATGGCTCCCCACAAGAAGGAGGAAGTGGGGAGGAAAACAGAGCATGCTTGTCTGAGTCTACTTCCTTCTGAAGAGTTTCTCAGTGGCCAGGACTATGTCACGGGCCTCTGTCTTTTAACAATATAGATGCTGCTGCCTCCAACCAAAATCCAAACTCTCTAGATTAGGATAAAGGATCTTGGGTGGACAAGATCCAGAAGTCTGTGCTCTTTACAAAGCACAGTTGTGCAGAAGGCAGTGTTCAGGAAAGATGAAACTCCCTCACGGTTCCCTCACACCGTGGGTCTTCATAAACTTTTCATGGAGCTTTGGTATAGGATCAATATAGGTTCTTTTCTTTTGCTCCTTTTTTGGTCCCCTCTATCACGTTCCAGTTAATTATATTTTGGTGGTAGCTAAGTTCGTGTATTTGATCCCTATAAAAGCCTCTCCTTCCATATACAAGGAAAGGCACTCTGCTCAGAAAGGGTACCTCTCTTCCTTCTGCGACTCCACCCTCAATCCAGGAATATCCCGGGAGATCGCCTCTCTGCTTCTACTCACAGCCTACGTACTGGCCAAGCCGAGGGAGAAGAAACACTTCCCACACCCAGAGCTGTGCAAAAGAACTTTCTGTGATATGAAACTCTTCTCTATCTGTGATGCCCAATGCAGCAACTACTAGTCACATGTGTCTAGTAAACACTGAAATATGGCTAGCGACAGCCACACGGGGCTGGTGGCTGTTGTATGTACAGTTCACACCATTCTCCTGTGTGTGTGTGTGTGTGTGTGTGTGTGTGTGTGTGTGTGTGTGTGTGCATTTTAGAGTCAAAGCGGGAGGTGGCTGCTAGCCATGAACTCCACATTCCATGGTCTTCATTTCTTGCTTTTAGTTTTTCTCCTTGAGGAAAAAGAAAGTCAGTATGTTAGCTCTAAATCGAGAATGTTCTCATCTACCTATTGCATGTCTTCCTGTACCAAATGGGATAGGTTTTAGTGGTTAAAATGGCAGTGTTGATTCACCATGTCCCCATGTTCCCAGTCCCTGCCCCTGACCAAGGTCACGTTGTCTTATGCAGTTTCTTCCATTTTAGTTCCCTTTTTAATATTGTAAATCCCAAACGGTTATTGTGTATGTTTTAAAAATACCTAATGGTTTATATTTTTTTAAGGTTGTGAAATAAAAAATAACAATAACATGTAACTCAGGTTTTGTGTGTACGTGTATGTGTGATTTTTAGTAACTTATTACCCAAACTTTGTTGTATTGATTAGGATATGATTAATAAATGGAAAGTGATACTGATTTTATATCATATTTCCATTTTAACAGACATATTTATAAGCCAATGAATGTTATACTTCAAAAACATTAAATAGTCTTCTGTTATGATTAAAGTTTGAGTAATGTATGTTGTCTCCAAGCTCCTTGTTTGGGCTGTTGTATTGAGTTATAGAAATTATTAGACCGTCCCAGACATATTCCTTTCACAGACACATTCTCCCACCTGTGGTTCTTCTATGGACTTAATTGGAAAGATTTTTAAAGGTACATTATTAATTTTGAAGTTTTTAGTTTATCCACATTTTGTTCGTTGCTTTCTATGTCCTCTTTAGGAGACATCTGCCTACTCTGCCCTCACCCTGGTTACCAAAAAAGATTCTGCTCTGCTTTCTTCTACACTGGAAGTATAGTTTTAACATTTACTAAGTGTATTACTCATCTTGAATTGAGCTCTATACATGGTGTGGAGTAAAGAATGATTTTCCCTTTTTGTCTAAGTAAACTGGCTTTCCTAAAGAATGCCCCCTTTTCTCATTCCTCCGCTCTTTCTTCTCCCTCTCCCCTCTCTCTTCTTCTTCCCTCATTTGTTGAACACACTTTACTTCCCCACTGTCTCACTGTGCCTCTTTCATGGCACCACTAATGTGTGAATGTTCCATGGGCCCCTCCAATGCCAATGTCTTAGTCACATAATAAGTCTTATCATTTTTTATTAATTAATTAATTTATTTTTGATACTTTATTTACATTTCCAATGTTTCTCTTTTTCTGGGTCTCCTCTTTGGAAACCCCCTATCCCCTCCCCATCCCCGCCTCTATGAGGGAATTCTACCTCCCACCCACCTGCCCGCCCATCCCCATATTCCCGCCTTGACATTCCCCTTTACTGGGGCCTCTAACACCCTCAGGCCCAAGGGTCTCTACTCTCCCTGATGGCCAACGAGGCCATCTTCTGCCACATATGTGGTCCGAACCATGGGTCCCTCGATGTGTATTCTTTGGTTGGTGGTCCAAACTCCAGGACGACCAGAGGAGGGTGGTCAGGCCCATTGACGCTGTTGCTCCCTCTATGGGGCTGCAAACTCCCTCAGCTCCTTCAGTCCTTTCTTCAACTCTTCCATCTGGGACCTCACTCTCAGTCCAGTGGTTACTGTAGAGTGAAACTTGGGCATTCTGAACTTTTGGGCTAATATCCGCTTATCAGTGAGTACATACCATGTTCCTTCTTTTGTGACTGAGTTACCTCACTCAGGATGATATTTTCAAGTTCCATCCATTTGCCTGCAAATTTCATTAAGTCATTGTTTTTAATAGCTGAGTAGTAGTCCAT
>CM052704.1:21354237-21490497 GCA_028551405.1 Uromys caudimaculatus | reverse complement strand
GCACCTAAAGAAATGCTCAACATCCTTAGTCATCAGAGAAATGCAAATCAAAACAAGTCCGAGATTCCACTTCACACCAGTCAGAATGGCTAAGATCAAAAACTCAGGTGACAGCAGATGCTGGCGAGGATGTGGAAAAAGAGGAACACTCCTCCACTGTTGGTGGGATTGCAAACTGGTACAAACACTCTGGAAGTCTTATCATTTACCATAAATAGTATGAATGGAATTATTAATACAAGCTCCAGGGCTGGAGAGATGGCTCAGCGGTTAAGAGCTGCTCTTCTGAAAGTCATGAGTTCAAATCCCAGCAACCACATGATGGCTCACAACCATCCGTGATGGGATCTGGTGCCCTCTTCTGGTGTGTCTGAAGACACCAACAGTGTACTTACATATAATAAATAAATAAATAAATAAATAAATAAATAAATAAATAAATAAATAAATAACTTTAAAAAAAATACAAGCTCCTAGTCAAAGGCTGACAGTATACATTAAGAAGCTTGAAAACTTTGAATTGAGATCAGTGAAAAAACTCCAATGGAGACCAGGCTTCCTTCATTTAAATCTGAGTCCTGATCTGGGGTGTTTCTTGGTCAAGAAGGGTGCCTCACTGTCCTGTTGGTAAAGTTGGGGCAAGCAGCTTCCAAGTCCTGAAGTCAGAGCTCAGGGATGAAGCTCTGCATTGTGCTTCACTGTGTCTACACACAAACTTTCCTAACCCAGTTTATTGATGTATTCGAATACATGTCCATGTCGTCTATACTGCTTCGAATCTTGGTATAGTCTTGTCGTCGTTTGATGATGCGGGGCAGGTTGGGTTAAAGATACAGGTAGTATCCTAACTTACTGTCTAGAACAGTGGTTGAGGATTGAATGGTGTCTGGGAAGAGTGTACGTTTTTATGTTTCTATGAACAGAGCAAGTGAGTCCATCTCACTACCCATGTCATCTCCGCATTTTGAGTATCTTTTTGTCCATCAGCATGATCTACTGAGGGGGGCTTTGTTGTCATTGGCATTAAATACATTTCTAATTTCTGTTATGTACCCTTTTATATGTGAAATACATGTCTATATATTAATGCATATATTTACATTTTAAAATCTAAATGGTAAACTATATACATATTTTGTACTTTGTTTTAAAATGCATCAAATATTTCATATTCATTTATTAATCAATATTTACTGAAGACTTAGACATAATTCTAGTTTCTTAGGCTTGATTCACAAACAAAAAAGACAACAGTTCCTTTTTCATGGGGTTTTCTCATATTGTACACATGTGGCTACCTCTTTCTAATGATTTTGTAGTTATCCCATGTGAAAGAATCATTTACTCAGCTAACGCTTTCTTAATGTCCCTGTAGGTATCTAGGCTTTTGTCATTCCTTGTGGAACTTTAGGGTACATATGTTCCATAAAACTTTGTAATATAAATCTTTAAAGGAAGCAAAATTTTCCCTCAGTTTAAAATTTAATCTAGCTGTCTGTCTGTCTACCTGCCTATCTATCTATCTATCTATCTATCTATCTATCTATCTATCTAGTTTTTTTGAGGCTCTGTGTAGCCTTGGCTGTTCCAAAACTCACTCTTAGACCAGGCTATCCTCAAACTCAAAGAGATCCACCTGCCTCTATCTCCAGAGTGCTGGGATTAAAGGCATGTGCTACCACAGCCTGGCTTAATTTATTCTTTGAACAGTTCTCACTGTTTGAGAGAACAATTTTAGGATTACTGAAAAAAAAAAAAAAGTAGAAAATAGAGAGTTTTAAAATATACTCCCTCCCCTGGGTGACAGAGTCTCCTCTATTACTCTTAGGATCCTGTAATAGTGTGTCATATTTTGTGTGGATTTAAGTTTTAAACCTCTGTGGGCAGATACCCCGGAGCTCAATGCTGAATGAGCATTGCTCAGCTGGCATTGTTACCTCAATGGTAACTGGTGTCTGCACGGCTTCCGTTAAGATTCACTCTGTGCTGTCATTCTGTTTTAACAAGCTGATGTGACATGTATTGCCGTTACTACATCATGAAGAGCTTTCACTGCCCTAAAACCAAAGTTCCTTCTTTTTATCTCTTCCTCTCTTCCGTAAGCCCCAGGCAACCACAAATCCATTTACTGTCTCCAGCCCTTCTCAGATGACTTCTTCATTCAGCAATGTGAGTCTGAGCTTCGTCCCTCTCCTGCATGGCCAAGGGTTCATTTCTTTTGACCTCTGACCAGTATTTCAGTGTCTGGCAATACAATGTTTGTTCATTCACCCACCAAGGGACATCTTGCTTCCTTTCAAGTTTCACAATTATGAACAAACCTTCTGTAAACTTTTCCATATAGGTTACTGTGTGAACAAAACACATGGTGGGTAAGCGCCATTGTGCGAGAACTGTGGGAGTGCAGGGTCACACTACTTTAGTTTTGTAAAATGCCTGTCTGACCTTTCCAATATGTGTTCCAATTACTCTGCTGGCGGGCATCTTCACCAGCATCCACTGTCACTGGAATTTTCTGTATCTATTCTCATGTTTATTGGTTTATTGTGTAGGAAAGGTGGAGGGGCACATGTCACAGCACACATGTGGAAGCCAAAGCACACCATGTAGGGGTCAGTTCTCTCCTTCCACTATGTGGGTCATGGGGATTGAACTCAGGTTCTCAGACTTGGTGGCACGTGCCTTGGACCAGTGAGCCCCTCACCAGCCCCCGGTGTTTTCTGTTCTTGAGAGTTAAGCAGGTGTGCAGAAGTGCGTCGTCGTTTTGATCTGCAGTTCCCTGACAACATGTGATGCTGAGCATCTTCCCACATGCTTCTGTGACATCTGCTTATCTTCCTTGCTTGCTTTACCGTCCCTCGCTTGTCTTTTTATTCTCTCTACAGTGTCTATTGATGAAGTTTCCCATTATGATGGAATCAGTGTATCCTCTTGTGGATTGTGATTTGGGTATTGTGTCCAGGAATCATTGCCAATTCAAGGTTATCTACATTTTCTCATAAGTTACCTTAGAGGATTTTATTTGTATTTTTGTTGTTGTTTAGGTATGTAATCCATTTTGAATTAAATTTTATGAAAATTATGAAGCATGAATTCAGATATTTCTCTCTTTTTTTTCTAGTTTTGAATGTAGATGTTCATTTATTCAAGAGCTATTTATTGAAAAGAGTAATTGGAGTTTTGAAGCAAAATATGTCATTAAAAAAGTAAATCTGGGCCTGGATAGATGGCTTAGTGTTTAAGAGCACTGGATGCTCTTCCAGAGGACCCGGGTTCAATTCCAGCACCCATGGTAGCTCAGAAATGTCTGTAAGTCTGGCTTCAGGGAATCTGACACCCTCACACAGATGTGAATGCAGACGAAACATGAATGCACATAAAATAAAATTAAATAAATTTTTTAAAAAGCAAATCTGTATCTCTTCATACTTCAAATTGCTATCTATTAATTTGTTCTGTCTCTGTCTCTCTGTCTCTCATTTACTGTAGCCCAGGCTGGCTTCAAATTTATAGTACAGTCAAGAATGACCTTGAAATCCTGATCCCCTGCCTCCACATACCCCTATCCTGTCCTGGGCTGGAATTTCAGGCATGCACCTCCATGCTCAGCTTGGTTTACAATTCTCTTGCTTAATCAAAATGGTGGTCATGTTTTGAACCTATTAAATATTTAAGCCCTTAGATTCTTGCTTAGATTCTTGATCTGGCCAGCCACTATAGGCTGAGACCTGCTTTCTTAATACTACTGGGTTCAAACTCAACCTGGGGCAGCAGACAAAGGGAAATGTATTTACCTGCTTAAGGAAAGAAGTAGATTTAGTTAAGGCACAGAGTCCTACATAAAATTATGAGCTGGACATAGTGGTGCTTGCCACTAATCCCAGGGTAGTCACACTTCTTAGAGCTCATACCCACCTGTGACGCCACTAGTACTGCTGTTCACTGATGAGGAAACTCACAGTACTGGCTGGTTTTGTGTGTCAACTTGACACAAGCTGGAGTTATCACAGAGAAAGGAGCCTCCCTTGTGGAAATGCCTCCATGAGATCCAGCTGCAAGGCATTTTCTCAATTAATGATCAAGGGGAGAGGTTCTAGCCCATTGTGGGTGGTGCCATCTCTGGTCTGGAAGTACTGGATTCTATAAGAAAGCAAGCTAAGCAAGCCAGGGGAAGCAAGCCAGTAAGCAGCATTCCTCCATGGCCTCTGCATCAGCTCCTGCCTCCAAGTTCCTACCCTGTGTGAGTTCCTGTCCTGACTTCCTTTGGTGATGAACAGCAATGTGGAAGTGTAAGCTGAATAAACCCTTTCCTCCCCAACTTGCTTTTTGATCATGATGTCTTGTGCAGGAATAGAAACCCTGACTTCTGACGCTCACTCAAGGTAAAGACTACATCCTTTACCCAAGGTCAAAGTCTAGAAGCTGTATTATCAAACAGGGGTTTCCACCAGACAGCTCTCAGGGATCTAGCAGCTGCTTACGCCAGTCATCACCTGACAAGGCCAGGCGCACTAGGCTAAGGGCCCATAGCCACCCGAGATGTCTCTCCGCCATCCTGTCCTCGTCTTCTCCCGTGTTTCTACATCCCCCGCCCCCGCCATCATGTCTTTCTCCTCCAGTGTGTCTCTGCCCTCCATCTCCATCTCTGTCTCTCTCTCTTTTTCTCTCTCTATGTCCCCCGCCCCGTTCTTTCTTTGTTCCTTCTCTGTCTTCCTGCCTCCCTGTCTGCATGTCTGGTTGTCTGCCTCTATCTCTCCTTCATATCCCAAGATGCCTTTCGCTCTCCCCTCCCCCAATAAAACACCAGCTGTGTTGTGTGGCATAATTTCTCAGAGACATGCCTTGGCGTGTGTCCACCAAAGGTACCCTACCCCTTGCTCGCATTTTTATCCTATGAAGCAGCTCACCCTCTAACTAGGATGGAACATAAAGTAGAGAACAGGCATCATTTTGAACTAAAATCCTGCACAGACACCAGGGACTTAGTCAAAGAGAATAAAGGCTCACTCAGGCTGCACACCACCAAGCTGAAATGAGCCATTCATCTGACTTGGCAAGACAGCAGCCATGTCTCCCTTGCAGGCCAATTTAAATCAGAACAGTAAAGATGCTGTCTCTTCTTGTTTTAATCCTTGCACAAAAGAAACAACGTGAAGTACCTGATGTTTCTGTCCTCCTGTCTCACCTCTGCATTACAAGCAGGGTAATCTTGAAACGGTCAGTGCTTTGTTTGTTTGCTTCTGTTTCCCTCAAGTTCTTTTCTGTTCATAGGCTAGTCTATTCAGCTCACTGGAGCAATATTCTGTTTTACAGAATGAAGTATTGTCTGATTCTAGACTTCAAAGTAAAACCATAGATTCAAATGTCATCAAAAATCCAGTTTTTCTCTCAGATCATCTTCCAACTTTGCTTTGGGTATTTGACTCTCCCTCGGTCATATTTATTGAGTACCTGCTTTGTTTCAAGCACTGCTTAAAATATGCGCACACACACAGACACACACGTGTGTGTGTCTGTGTGTGTGTGTCTGTGCGTGTGTGTGTCTGTACGTGTGTGTGTCTCTGTGTGTGTGTCTGTGCGTGTGTGTGTCTGTGTGTGTGTCTGTGCGTGTGTGTGTCTGTGTGTGTGTGTGTCCGTGTGTGTGTGTGTCTGTGCGTGTGTGTGTGTGTGTCTGTGCATGTGTGTGTGTCTGTGTGTGTCTGTGCATGTGTGTGTGTCTGTGTGTGTGTGTCTGTGTCTCTGTGTGTGTGTGTGTCTGTGTGTGTCTGTGTGTGTGTGTCTGTGTGTGTGTGTGTGTGTGTGTGTGTGTGTGTGTGTGTCTGTGTCTCTGTGTGTGTGTGTGTGTCTGTGTCTCTGTGTGTGTGTGTGTCTGTGCATGTGTGTGTGTCTGTGTGTGTGTGTGTGTCTCTGTGTGTGTGTGTGTATGTGTGTGTGTGTCTGTGTCTCTGTGTGTGTGTGTGTCTGTGTGTGTGTGTGTCTGTGTGTGTCTGTGTGTCTGTGCGTGTGTGTGTCTATGTCTGTGTCTCTGTGTGTGTGTCTGTGTCTGTGTGTTGTGTGTCTGTGTGTGTGTCTGTGCGTGTGTCTGTGTGTCTGTGTGTGTGTCTGTGTCTCTGTGCGTGTGTGTGTGTGTGTGTGTCTGTGTGTGTGTGCATGTGTCTGTGTGTGTGTGTGTCTGTGTGTGTGTGTGTCTGTGTGTGTGTGTGTCTGTGTGTGTGTGTGTGTGTGTGTGTGTGTTTACATGTACATGTGGAGGTTGAAGGTCAACCTGGGCTGTTGTTCCTCAGTTGTTATCCATCTTGTCTTTTGAGGCAGGGTCTCTCACTGACATGAACCTTATTGACTAGGTTATTGATTAGATTGACTGATTAGTAAGTCCCAAGGATTCACTTGCTTATTCCTTCCTAGCACCGAGATTATGATAACACTGAGACCACTGTTCCCAGCCTTTGCTCCTGGGGAAGAGCTCAGGTCCTTGTGCATACATGGCAAAGACTTTATTAATTGAGTTACCTTCCCTAACCCCAAGTACTTACTTTTGATGAACTTGTATTCTGGTAAAAAATATATATATATATTTTTCTTTTAATTCTGATTAGACATGGGCATGCTCTGACCCAGTCCCCCAGTCAGTGGGATGCAGTGTGTTGACACAGATGGTCTGGGCATGTTTCCCTGCTCCACCTCAGGCCCTGAGGATTGGCCTGCATTTGATCTTAAGCCAGAAGGCTGAGAAGGGATAGAGATGGGTCCGCATCTAGATCACTTGGACTGAGTGTGTGCAGGGCTTGGGGCCCATGAACACCTGGGAAGTTTCTGAGAAAAGGCGCACTGCACACTGAGAGACATATGGATCCCTTTCATTCATATATTTGGGGTTACTCAGAAGGTTGAGGCATGAGGGTCACTGTAAGTTCAACGCCAGCCTGGGCTACATACATAGTGAGGCCTTATATCCAAACAAAGCAGAAAGAAATACCCAAGAAGTTATCTCCTTAACAGCATGTTTAGGGGTAGGATGTATTCTGCTTGCCCACGGTACTCTTAAAGTGTGCGCATCCCTGGGCCTTTGTGGAAGAAACCATATTTTGTTTAGAATGAGTCTCTTGACACACAGCCTTTCCTCCATTCTCTGAACTTTAAAACAGCACTTTTGGTAAGTCTTCTCCCTTACAAGAAACAAGCTAGAAACCTGTGATCATCCATTCTGCCTTCTTCCTCCCCACTGCCTGCATGACACGGCTGTGTGGCCTCTGGTGGCTTTGGTCCCAGCACTCCCTTTGAGACATTTGTCTGTCGTTGTGGTGGGAGCCTGTGCTGAGCAAGCCAAGCAGGTGAGCTCCCTCCTGCCTCGCCTTTTTGCAAGTATAAAGTAACGTGCTCAGGGCTGGAAGATGGCTCAGCAGTTGAAAGCAGTGGCTACTTTTCCAGAGGACCCAGGTTTGATTCCTGGCACTCATGTAGTGCTCACGACCACCTGTAACTCCTGATCCTGGAGGACTGACACTCTTATCTGGCCTCTGTGGGTGCCAGGCACACACACATGGTGTATATACTCGCATGCAGACAAACACACACACACACAAAATATGAAAGGAAAATAATGTACAAAGCCTGTTCACCTCTTCTTTATCAGGTAACAAATGCCTGAATTATTCATGTATTGATTCCTCCAGTAAATTATTATGTATTGAAGTTTCTGAATGATTATTAATTTAATATTTGAAAAAGACAAACCTGTAAGCAGTATGGATATAAGTTAGATATGAATTTATATAAATATTGTATTGTCACAGTACTAATTTTTATATAATAAATGTAAGTATTTTTAACAGACACTTTAGAATTATCTATAGAACCACAATGTTGCAGGAAATATTAAAAAAGGACCCAGCACATTCCCACACACATGCCGGCAACTCTCAGCCCCACTGTGGCCCGCCGGCTCTGTCTCCACCCACCAACTCTCCAGCGGAGCCAGAGCTCCCAAGTTCCTCGCTGCCCTGCAACGACTGTCCACCCCATGGTCAGTCACCACAACACCCATTTACCCAGTAGACACAAGACTCTAGAAGCTTATAGTTAACCAATCAGATTTATGTATCAACAAATTCTCAATTTACAAGATGCCAGTACAATAATTTCAGAACCAATTGATAATGATAAAAGCTTTATCCCAATTATTCTAATCTTATGATATTATAACTACCTGTGGCTGGTTAAAGCCACTCTGGTTCACGTCCACCACCATCTTGCCTTCTTCCCCTCTCCCCTGAGATGCTGTCTGCCTCTCCAACTCTTAGCTCTGCTTCCCTTTTCCCTGTCCAATCACAGGCCTCCTACTGCCCTAATGTCATTGGACAGGGAATATCCTGCAACACCACAATAAGCTGTGAAAAAGTTTTCAGGCTCACTTGGTAAAATCCTAAAACTGTTTTTATAGCTCTATTCTTCCTGCGTTCCAGATTCCACAGGCAACATAATAAGGATGGGGTAGCTTAATGGCTGCTTTGTGCCCCGAGTCTCTGAAATCGCACTAATTCAAGGGTAAAGACTCCTCTGGCATCATCTCAGGAAACAAAGGTGGAATTCTTAGGGCTAGACGGCTTTTTGGGAAGGCAGATTGGGCAATGTGATGAGACTCTCTTTTAAATGTTTCTTTCTTTGATGCTCCATTATAAACTTTTGAATGTATCATCTCAGCTTTGTCTTTGTACATTATTTGAGTTGTTCTTTTTTCTATTCCAGAGCCATATACCACAGATGTGAAGTACTTAAAAAGTTGAAGTTGTCCTTGTAAGTCTAATATAATTAGTCTGCCAGATTCTTTGTTGTTTTTTTCTGGTCTTAGACAATCTCAAAAAAAGGACATAATTTTTGAAACAGAACAAATTAAAATATGATTTTTTACACATTTAAAATATCCACACGTTGTTAAGAAGATAACTTCTTGGATATTTCTTTTTGCTTTGTCTGAGTCTGTATGGTAATTTTCACAGTCATCTGTTTGTTGCTATGGACAGCGTTAGCTTCTAAATTTACTTACCACATATATACCATAAAGGCACTTCAGTGGGTCACCATGTCTTAACACTTGACTGATTAACAGAGGCAACACAAACCCAGACACCTTTGCAGGTCAAGTGGATTGTAGAAAGGCATAAGGGTGTGTGTGTGTGTGTGTGTGTGTGTGTGTGTGTGTGTGTGTGTGCGCGTGTGCGTGTGTGCGCGCGTGTGTGTGTGTGTCTGTGCAGAAATGCATTTATATGCATTGAGTGTTAATGTATATGTGGTTGCCTGTCTGTGTTGTTTGTATAGTTGTGTGTCTATGTGTGTGTTTTTGTGTAACTGAGTGTATGTAATTTTACATGGTTGTGCTGTGTGTCATGTGTTCCTGCTTGTGAATTGTGTATGTGCAGGTGTATGTAAGCACATATGCACACAAGCAAGTGCAAAGGGTGAAAAGAGGGCTCTGACTAGCTTGATGCCGTCTCCTCTCCCTTCAAATACCCTTCTTGAGAGATCATAAACATCATGCAAGCCAGATGGACACAGCAGGATCGTGTTCTGTGGTCAGATGCACAAGGGCTGTCCAGGTTATTTCTAATAATAGGAAACTTAAACAGGCACCTCAGGAAGTTCACTTGCTTTAAGATTTCCATGTCAGATTTTGACTGAGATTTTGCAACTTCAGTGTTACATTGTATCCTTCATCTGTCTACTTTAAAAAACAGCCTCCCCCAAAACCCATGAGAATATTAGCCTGACCTCAGTTTTAAAATGTGTGAAAATAGTCCACTGCTAAAAATTGTTTTTAACACATCTGTGTTACTGTAAAAAAAAAAAAAAAAAAAAAGTCACTATAGAAACCTTCAGTAAATATTTGACAACAAACTCAATCTGGTGACTGCAGGATGATTAAATACAAAATAGTTACTCAATGTGATAGCATGTAGTTACTTAAAAAACAAAACCTAACAGGCTGATTAGATGTCTCAGTAGCCAAGAACATTGGCTGCTCTTCCAGAGGACCCAGGTTCAATTCACAGCAGCCCTATGGTGGTTCACAACCATCTGTAACTCCAGTTCCAGGGAATCTGATGTCTTCTTCTGGCCTTCTGGGGCACCAGGTACACAAGCTGCACAGACACACATGCAGGCAAAACACCCATACGCATGAATTAATTTTTTTAAAAAAGAAGAAAATTTCAAAGTTGTGAATTTAAAAAATAGAAAAAAATAAAACATATGAAGCCTAGGTAGCAACAAATCAATATTCTAATATGCATTATGATAAAAGTCCTTCCATAAAAATTTGTGTGTATCATTGCTATAACTGTATAAACCACACATACAAATAGGCCTAAACAAATAAGAGTAACTGTGGGCTATAGAGTTCTCTGATTTTTTTAAGCTTTAAAAATATTTTGCTGCTTAATAATTGAAAAATGAATTCATTACTGATAGGCATTTTCTCTCCCTTAGTGATGCAGATACAGGCCAGATTAAAAAATAGACAAAGGCAGGTTTATTAGGAGGCAGCTCTTGGATGGGTTCGCTGATCTCACAGGTTGGAGGTCAGTGAAGTCGCACATCTGGGCAAGGAGTAATGACGTGCCAGCTGGCAGCTGGGATTATGTCCATACGTGGCCAATAACTGAGGCCCTGGGCAGACACTCTTGAGCTCAGAACTCAGAAACAAGATGTTAGCCTGGAGTTTTCTTCAAGCAGGCTGGATTGTTTTCTCTGTGTGGGCGGGATTGGCGGAAGGAGGGCATATGGGGTCTCCCACGGAGAGAAGCAGGAGTTCCAGCCTGACATCTACAGTTAATGAAACCCACACTGTGGAACTGTATGTGTGCTTCTAGCCTAAGCCCTGGCATGCTCTCTTAGGATGAAGCCTGGCCATCCTGGCCTGGCTGGAGAGCCCAAGGCAGAGTTTGTCTGACCTCTTTATTTTGAAAACCTGGGTCTCTAAAACTCTTTGAGGTACAGCGCCTTCTGTATGACTTTTTATTCCTTTGGCCAAAAAGTATTAAGACGTGTTTATGTTCTTTTTCTGAATCTAAAATTGCACAAAAACATTCAATTATTTTACACCCTTTCCAGTTACTATCTTTGCCCCATGTCGCGGCCTAGATAAACATGAGAAGTTGTAAGGTTGGGGGATGATTAAAGATAAAGTACATGCTGTGCAATCTTGGGGACCTAAGCTTGGATCCTTGTCACCCAGGTAAAAAGCTGGATGTGTGTTATTAATAGTAAACTATAAAAACCAGGCCATCTATCTAGCCAATTAGTGGCTGGTTAATTGCTTATTAATTAGTGGTCAAACTTCTTAATTTATTCAGCAAGCGTTTTGCATGCCTATGTGGCTCCAGGTTGTGGAGTGTGAGCATGAACAAAATTGGGGGGGTTGGTTTGGGACAGGGAGACAGAAAATGGACACCAGGGGTAATTGGTGAGTTATTGCATGTATTCAGAGCCTAGTGAGGGCTTGGTTGAAAAGTAGAGAGCCCCATGGTTGTCAAGCCAGCAAGCAGAGGAGGCCCTGATGGTGCCAAGACTCACTGTAGATTCCCACTGCCAACACATCTGGCTTACTGGGTTGTTAGGGTACTCGCCATCCAAAACGGGAACCAGAGAATATAGCTAGGAAAGGCTGCCACTGAAGAAGAGGAATTGCAGAATTCCACCCGGAATATCAATCACCTGTACCCCCAACAAAACATACCTGGCTCGTTAGCTTTCATCTAGCTTCACGGCCATCTGCTGACAGAATCATATTGGATTTTGGTGTAGACTGAGAGTCAGGTCACCTCACTCAATCCGAATACCCCAGGTTCCTTTGCCTCTGATCACACCGCCTGATCTTTGAAAGCAAGACTCTTTGCCTGCCCTATGTGTATGGTACCAATGCCCTTCAGCAAGGTTCCTCTGCATCTTTGAGCTATGAGGATAAGTGAGAGGTGTCCACTTCCAACCTCTGTTTCTTCAACACAAGCAGGACTTTGGCTAGCAGTTTTCCCGACAGCTATGCCTACTAGTCATGACAACACTCGTCTCTGTATCCGCTGCTCCTTTGAGTTGGACTGCACCGTTATGTCTGACATCTGGCCGGGATTGCCCATTTCATAAGAATTTCTATTTTCTTTCTCATTGTTCCTCAACAGAAATGATCTCACCATGACTCAGCTCTAGCTCATGGAGTCCCCTTATGTATTACTTACTGTCTGATTCTCCCAGTTAGAGAGGCAGCACTTGGGAACACGTCAGAGCACTGACATTCTAGATTCATTTTCTCAATTCCCATATGAAACACAGAGATGATGTGTTTCTGTGGTGTTAAGCCTCTCTGAGGCACACGTGCTAGCCTTTTAATTCCTGAGCTATAGCAGTTTTTGAGACAGGGTTTCATGTAACCCAGGCTAGCCTTGAACTTTCTCTGTAGCTAAGGAGGAGCTTGAACTCTTGGTCTTCCCCACCTCAAATGCTGAGTTTGCAGGTGTGCCCCACCCTACTCATCTGTGCAGGTACCCGAGGAGGTCCCAAGAGGGTGTTGCATCCCCTGGAACTGGAGTTGCTGGCAATTGTGAGCTCCCCAACATGGATGCTGGGAATCAAACACCAGTTCTCTAGAAGGGCAACAAACACTCCTAACCACTGGGCCATCTTTCCAGCCCTCACAACCTTGAACTTTTGACTCTTCATTTCAGCCTCCCAAGTAGTTTGGATTACAGGCCTGGCCAGCAATAATCCTTTTGAAATATATTGAACGCATGTGCCCGTGTGTCACATATACAGACTGTTCAGTAGCCGTCAACTAGCGTTTTCTCAGGCCTTTTGTAAGCATTCATCTTTGCTACGATGTGACACCAGAGAGCAGAGTGCAGCCACAAGATCTCCAAGCACATCAGAGAGTAACAGGGCTGTTCTGCTGACAAGGGGGTGGTATACATTTGAGTTCTGAACCCCTCTCTTCTACCCATTGGGCCCACAACATTACATAAAGTCATGGGGTGTAGTGACATGCTTTTGAGGGAGATGTCCATCCTTACAGCCTCTTGTGGTGATCTGTGTCAGCAAAAGAATGTGAAGTAGGAAAGTCATAGAGAAGACTGGCTGCTAGAAGTTTCCTGTCCAGGGCAGCCTCACGTATGAGGTGACATTGAGTAAATATCCAAGAAAGAAACCTGGGCAATATCATTTCAGTCAGGGGAAGCAACAAGGGCACAGGCTTGATGTGTGGAGAAGGGCCTATTCATCTTAGAGGGAGGGCGGAGACCACAACACACGGAGTTTTGAGCTCACAGGGAAATATTAACTTTTACTTTGAATGAATTGAGAAAGCTTTGAGGTGGAAAGCCTAGGATGAGGCCTGCGTTTTCACAGAACCTTGTGGTGGTGTGTTGAGAACAAACAGGAGTGGGCCACATGGGGGCAGAGGCACCAGCTATGAGCATGTGTTACAGCCTGGCTCAAGATGCTGATACTAAACACCAGGGACCATGGTCCATACCCGTAATCCCAGCAGTTGGGAAGTAGAGGCAGGAGGACCAGCAGTTTCAGATCATTCTTGGCTACACAAGAATGGGAAGCCAGCCTAAGACATATGGAACACCATCTCAGAAAACAGAAACAAACAGTTTAAAAGATGATTGTGTTAAGACAGTGGCCATGATTCCCAGACTTGGAGCTTACTGTCCCCAATATGTCCTGGGTCAAGCAGCCACTTAGGATTGTTTAATGTGGCAGATTCAGCCAGAATCTAATTCTAGAGCGTACATTTTGATCTGCTGATGCAGGATCTGAGAAAGAGTTGTCAAGGGAAGCCCCACGTCTGGGCCTGAGCATCTGTGTGGCAGCTTCAGTTGTCAGTAACCAAGAGTAAGGATTTGGGGGCTTGTGGTAACAATAGGAAGGCAGGTGCCAACCAGTGGGTTTAGAATTCTATATTCAGCAGCCACAAACCAGGTGATGGCATTCACTGCTATGGGGGTGAACGAGAGTACATCACAGTGAGTGTGGGAGAGTGCAGACCACCAGAGGGTAATAGGAAATCAAGCAAGCTGCGTGAAGACCAACACACAATGCTCAGAATTCAGGCATGAGGAAAAGAGCCAGCCTGAGAAGGAATGGCAACTGCCTGAGTGTGGGAGAAACTGGGCCACAGAGTTACCTGAAGCCTCATGGAAACCATGTAAAGAGGGTATTTAAGGAGAGACACAGGCCTGGTAGACCCCTGACATTACACCCTGACCTTGATCTTCAGCACCACAAGGAAACCAAAAGTTCACAGAAGACACGAAGTGGCAAATATGAGGTCCTTGGAGCTGTCAGCAGCGGTGGCTCTCTGGGTTGCTTGCACCTGTAAGCAAATGACAGACAGAGGAGTACTTGAGAGCAGTGTTCCCCACACCTCTCCTGAGCATGGGCCACAAGGACACTGGTAATTACCTCCATGGCACATTTGGTGTTCTGGAGAGCCCCCTGACAGAGAAGGCGTGGCAAGCCATCCCGTTGGGACTATAATCCTTTTCTTTCTTTCCTTTCATTTATTTACTTTTGGTATTTTGAAACTTGGTTTCTCTGTGTAGCCCTGGCTATCCTGGAACTCACTCTGTAGACCAGGCTGGCCTCAAACTCACAGAGATCTCCCTGCTTCGGCCTCCAGAGTGCTGAGTCTAAAGGCGTGCGCCACTACCGCCTGGCTCTTTTCTATCTTTCGTAAACACCTACTTTAACAAGCTGTTTTAGGCTTTTACTTGGAAAGTTTACTTTAAAAAGCCAGAAGCTGCCTGAGCCCACAGCCTGGCACAGCACCAGAGACGTGAATGCGTGAACATGCTGACTCAGCGCCTGGAATCGCATGGGCCACAAACGCGCAGCTGGCGAAAAAATAACCAGTCAGTAAAAATAATCTAGGTGAATTCTTTGCTTCTTTGTTTTAGGCAGGGTCTCACATAGCCCAAGCTGTTTTAAGATCCTATGTAGTCAACGAGACCCTGAACTTCTGGATTTGGGATTGCAGGCACGAGCTGTCATGCCCCAAGAATAAACTCCAGTCTGTTCTTAAAGAGAACTTGAAAAGAGGGAAGAGGCAGTATGACTTTTAAAATGTAAATGTTTTCAGAAGACAAAAAGGTTAAAGTATTTTGCCATTAGTCATTTCAAGCAGAAGTGTGAAAATCTCTTTTTAAAAACGCACCGGAAGCCCGGCAGTGGTGGTGCATGCCTTTAATCCCAGCACTTGGGAGGCAGAGGCAGGCGGATTTCTGAGTTCGAGGCCAGCCTGGTCTACAGAGTGAGTTCCAGGACAGCCAGGGCTACACAGAGAAACCCTGTCTCGAAAAATAAAAAAAAAAAAAAAAAAAAAAAGCACCGGAAACAGGCAGTAGATATATACAGGCCAGGCTTCACTCAAAACATGTTGGAAAGTATATGTGATTTGATTCATTTCAAACAAAGTTTAAGGCAGGAGCAACACAAAGTAAAATGTAAATAAAGGAATAACCAAGAAGGTTAAAATAGCAAACGAGTTCTTTTCTCTAGGAAGGAATGGCTGTTTCAAATCAAACGTTTCTCACATGAAGGCTGCTGAGAATGTTGTGAGCACATGAGCTGTGTCTTCTTTGTATGTGTGTACATTGTGCATATGTATTACGTGTGTGGGCGCTGATGCAGGTGTATGTGCTGATTGCATGTGTGACCCTGTGCATGTGGAAGCCAGAGCTTGATGTCAGGTGTCTGCCTCATCCCTTCCCACCTTAGATATTCAGGGGTAGTCTCATACTTGAACACGGAGCCCCCAATTCAGTCAGTCTACCTAGTCTTCTCTGCCTTCTAAGCACTGGGATTACAGATGGGCCATCACACCCACCTGACATTTGTACAGGCTTTGGGAGTCTGACCACCAGCCCTCATGCTTTCGTGGCAAGGGTCTTACCCACTTATCTTCCCAGTTCCCTCCCCCCCTCCCTTTTGAGACAGTTTCAGTGTATCCCTAACTGGCCTGGAACTTGCTGTGGAGATCAAGCGGCCTTAAACTCAGAAATTTTCCTGGCTCTGTCTCTCACATGTTGAGTTTAAATGCATGGGTCACCATTGCCAGCTCTCTCTACTTTTAAAGTTAAAAGAAACATGTTTTTTCTTATGAATAAGCAACTTGTACTTTCTAGAATAGTTTGGTTAGACAGACATTAGAAAATTATTTATTGGGCTGGAGAGATGGCTCAGCAGTTAAGAGCACTGATTGCTCTTTCAAAGGTCCTGAGTTCAATTCCCAGCAACCACATGGTGGCTCACAGCCATTTGTAATGGGATCTGATGCCCTCTTCTGGTGTGTCTGAAGACAGCTACAGTGTACTCATATAAAGAAAATAAATCTTTAAAAAGAAAAAAATTATTTGTTATTAATCTTTTCACTCTCAAAAAAACGACCATAAACTACTTGATGTTGCTAGATTCCTGATGTTACCTACATGTTACAGCCTCTGTGTGCCTTAGGAAGCTCCACTGGTCTCCACAGAACCACAAATCAGGGATATGGTAGGTTAAAAAAGGAACTTGAGTCATGACTCTATGAAACCGCTTGGGGGCGACATCTCGCCGCTGTCTCTTGCGGGCGTGGGCAAAGCGGTGGGCCTCAAAGTTGCAAAAGCTCTTCAGAAATTTTGAGAAGCCAGTTCAGCTTCGGCCCCACTCTTTCTCTGCCTGAGCCTCTTCTGTCCTGGTGAAAACTGTCCGTCCTGAATCCTGGGTCTGAAACAGTTTTCTCCACAGCAGGCTGTCTCCAAACCTGGGCTGTGTGTCTCCAAACCTGGACTGAGGACTATCCTATCAATTCTGTGAACAAGGGTAGCCATCAATGTTCACCCAGGACACAGGGATTCACAAAGGACAGGCGGCCAAAAGTGGCTACCCACTAAGTCAAGCAGAAAGTCCCAGTATGGAAACTGTCTTATTTAGTGGCAACAAATAATGCCTTTCCTACTGAGATCCAGGACCCAGAGGGAAAAAGTGTCTCTCTGCCAGGCCAAAAGCCACCTAAAAGGCTAGTCCCGAGAAAGTCACTAAACTTTGTCTTAGCGGCTCTTCTCAACACCGGCCTCCTTCACTGGCAAACAAAGCTGCCAAGAACGGCAGGGTTTCCAACATTAGGCCCCAGACCAAATGTCTTTCCTTAAAGCATACACCCGCCCCCTTGATTCATCGAGAAAAACAGAACATCTAATTCTACCTGGGGGCGGGCTGTCTCTAAATGCAAGCATTCCTGAAGTAGAATAATATAATTTGTTTATTTTTCAAATTCCTTGAGGGCAGTGAATGAAACCAAGACATGATCCCTCCTAGGTGTGGTCAAAGAGAAGGGTTTTATTGTAGATATGAGGGAGAGAAGAGCCAGAGGCATCTGGAAGAGTCCGGACTGAACATGGCCAGCGGAACAGGTCTGCCATGAGAGGAGAGAGGGAAGGGAGAGCAAGAGAGGAACAAGAGAGGGGACCAGGAGAGGAAGAAGAGCCAAGGAACCAGGAGTACAAAAAAAAGAGTAACCAAGAAAGCGAGTGGTCAAAATGGGTGGGTTATGCAGGAACCAGAACAAGGATGCTCGGGGCTGGAGAGATTTGTGGAGGGGTGGGGTGGGGTGGGGTGGGGTGGGGTGGTGGGGAAGTACTGAGAGATGCTGAGAGAGCCTGGTCACTGGTGTCCGCTTTTGTGAGTTAAATAGGCACTTCAATTAGTCATTTGTCCTGATTTCTTTGGGACCTCACAGGCAGAAGTCATCAGAGAACTGCACAGGCCTGACAGACCGCAGCAGATTCCTTGCACACACAGAACTGAGACTTCCGTGAGCTGGCTCTCCCACACACTTGTAACGGAGTTGCCAGGTGGCGCTGCTTCCTGCTTCCTGCTTCCTGCTTCCGGCTTCCAGCTTCCTGCTTCCTGCTATCAATAGGGGCGCGTCTCCAGCCCAGAGAAGTCTCAGCCCTGGGATAACAGCACAATGCTGAGGTGATTCATATCAGGCAGTTAGTAAATGTCCAGCCATGATTGCTGCTGTTATCATTACTAAGTAAAGACAGCTAAGGAATCATTAGTTGTTGGCCCTGTGTCACCTCCAGGGAGGAGGTACAGACCTTACAAATAGCTCGGCTACTCAGAATATTAAATTAGCCATTAGCGCAGGATTTAAAAAGTGATATCATTACTTTTCAGCACCCCTGACCTGCCTATTTTCCGGCCAACCTAATTTTGCCAATATATTGTGAAGCAAGATGGAGGTCACCACCACAGGGCTAAGGCTTCTGACATGGAAATGTCAGTCACTTTGGTTTGGGTCCAGAGTGAGCCGAGAGAAAGTCTCCAGACATTGCTTGTTGTCTAATGGAAAACGCAGCTCCCCGGATACTCAGCTTTGGCACGTTTGGTACTGGGGCTGGATACTTCCTCGTTGTCTGGGGCTATCCTGCACACTGCTGTTGTGCTGGCAGCATCCTCTGCCTCTGCTTACCAGAGGCCACAAGAAACTTCCCCTCACACAACTCTGATGAAATTTTAAAATACCTGGTTATTTTCATGTCTATTAGTAAATGATCTGTGACTAACGGTGGGCTATAATACATTGAGACCCCCTGACTTATGTTTTATAGCTGGATGTGGTTCAATTTTGACAGAAACTGCTAGGGGAAATTTTATGCATTAGTATTTTATTATGACTATATAATATCTAATAATGGTTTGGCTTACAGTCTTTTAAAAAGAAAGTGTATACTGTACCTCACAGAAGTAATTCTAGCACATCTGCTGATGGATGGGGGAACCCTAACAACCACAAGGTTTGGGAAATCACTGCTCCTGGTTTCTCTATAGTAACAGAGGCTGAGGACCTGGGGCTATGGTGGTTTAGGAGAATGAATTGGGTGCTACTCCAGGAAACATTTTTTATTAATTTATTCTCTCATATCTTACATCCCCACCACAATTTCCCCTCCCTCCTCTCCCCTCAGTCCCCTGCCCTGCCACCTCCATCCTGGTCCTCCCCATCCACTCCTCCTCCATTTCCTTTCAGAAATGGGCAGACCTCCCAGGGATATCCACCAACCGTGGCAGATCAAGTTACAACACGATTAGGCACCTCTCTTCCTGAGGCTGGACAGAGCAATTCAGTAGGAGGACAAGGGTCCTAAAAACAGGCAAAAGCGTCAGAATCAGCCCCTGCTCCCTCTGTTAGGAGTCTCACAAAAACACCAAGCTAAACAACTATAACATAAGTATGCAGAAAGGCTAAGTAACAAGGAGGGCTCAGGAGGGGGCGCAGGGATCTCCCTGGGAAGGAAAAAGAGAATAGATACTGTGGTGAACTGAGGGCAGGTGGGCACAGGGGCAGGAAAGAGACTGATTGGGTCTAACTCAGATCCTCTAGGAAACATTTAATAACAGTCCTGTGGTTTGTTTGTTCTGTTAAAACTTGTAACAAACTCACTGCATCTGTGGCCAGTGACTCACCTACAGGAGCATAATCCTCTGCAATTTAACCTCTGTCCATCTTCCTCATCTTCAAGAATTAGAATGATAAGAATAACTTCTCTGTCCCACATACGAAGCTCAAATAAAGTCAAAATTCTAAAATATAAAAAACACTCACAGTACCAGCTTCATTCCTGGATAACAGAGCCCTGAAATATCATTCTCTTGTCTGTGTTCCACATGGCCTAGATCTGGCTGGCTTCTCTCAGAGGCTCTGTTTACAAAGGACCCTGATCTCAGCGCCTCTTCCAGCCTTGTGAGTGATGTCTCAGTGCTGCCTAGGAGTAATGGCCATAGCAACAGCAAAGCCACAGAGAATGTGCACTGAACATAAAGAACACACTCAACAACCCTGTAAAGGAAGCTCTATCATTACCATAGTTGGAACAAAAACATCTAACTAATAAAGCCCCACTCTCCACAAACATGTACTGAACAGATATTTGTCTCCTGTGTGTTTGAGACTCTGAGAATTGTGAATAAGATACACTTCAAATCCTCAGAAGGCTTATGATCCAGCAGGTGACACAGACATGCACAGGAGAATGTTCATGAGACATTATGAGAACAAGAGGCCAGTGTTTGGTACAATGGAAACACTAACGGGGCAATGACAGTTTTCTGGGTACTTTTCTTAGGGAGATAAAGGGACCTTTGAATGAATGAAAAATGTCCAAGGCTGTTCCAGAATATAGAACATAGATTGCAAGAGTTCTCCATTGCTAAGGTAATTGTGAGACTTACTGAGATAAGATTCAAGCTGTCATTAGTCACTCAGTTCATTAATTTATTGCAAGGATTATTGGGGAGGGGTGAAAGATAATACGTTACTGTAAGACTTGAGGCAAAGTGGCTGTGTGTATCTGCTCTTATCAGCAAACCCAGCGAAAGCGATAAGCACTCCCCTGTCCTGCAAAGACAATGTGCCGGTTTGATGTTTCTGCTCTGTGGTGACTTGCTGCTTTCAGCATTGGGCTTTAAGATGATGGTCTCAAGTTTCCCTCCAAGCTGGAAGTAATTAGAGATGTTTGGTGCTGTGCCCTTCCTTCGTGGATCCACTCTCTGTGTTTAATAATTGTTTTCTGAGTTGTTAGGGAAAATGTGAGGTGGTCGGGCTCCTCCCAGGGCAGGCTGCCCACCAGGCATATGTTTGTGTTCTTCTCATTTCCACTGATGGGCTGGAAGAGAACTGTGGTTTTGGAGGAATGTCTTGGGTCTGGAGACGCCCATCTGTAATGCTCTGTGGCTTTCAATCAGAGAATTACTTAAGGAATGGGAAATCAGCTTCCATTTTGATGTTTCAATAGCGTGCAGTCCCTAGAAGCTACTATATCACTGTTGCATCCTGTGCTTCCCCACTCAAAGGTACAGTTTAATGGAAGTCTCACATACAGATCTCCGTGGATATCTGAAGCTCTCAGTGCAGTGGGAGAGTGGAAGAGATAGGAAAAGGGTGAAAAAGAGGATTTCATGGATTGAAAAAAACAAGTAAGTGAAAGGGAAGAGAAGCTGCCTCTCCTGCTCTGAAGAGTCATTGCTCGTGGGAGTTTGAATGGGAATGCCTTGCATAGGCTCATATGTTTGAATGCTCGGTCCTCTCTCAGTGGAACTGTTTGGTAAGAATTGGGAGGTGTGGCCTTGTTGGAGGAGGTGTGTTTCTGGGAGTGGGCTTTGAGGTTTCAAAAGCTCATACCAGGTTAGTCTCTCTGTCTGTCCTGGCCCCCTGCCACTTCTCTCTGCCTGCTATCTATAGATCAGGATATAGAGCTCTCAGCTACTGCTCCAACAGCATGTCTGTCTGCTTCCCACCATAATGGTTATGGACTAACCCTCTAAAATTGTAAGCAAGCCTCTAATTAAATGATTTCTTTTATAGGAGTTGCCTTAATCAGAATGTCTCTTCATAGCAATAGAATAATAACTAAGACACTGACTAATAGCCATGCTTGTAGACTTCTCTGATTGAAGGTTGCTTCTCAGAGGTTGGCTGAGCTGCCTCTTATCTATTGGCTGAGTTTTTTCCTGGAATTTTCCAGAATGTTACTGCTATCTCTTTCCATACTATTGACCCTCAGTTATCAGAAGTCTAAGACTCCTTCTTAGCTGAACTTCTGCTATTCTTTCTTTACCCATCATATCTCCTTCCCTACCTCCCTGCACAGCACTGGGGAAGGCCAGGCAGGCTGGGAAGCAGGCCTCCACATAGGACCAGCCAGTGGTAATAAGTCACTCTCCACAATCACAAGATGGTAAGAATGTCAGGGTCACCTCCACTCAACTCAGATTTATCCATGAGGAAAAGGGGGGCTCTTCAGGTCATGTCCTGCCAGTGTTTCAGTAAGTTAGGACTTCAGTGCAAGTTTCTGGACACTTGAACTCATGGAGAACTAGTCAGTCTGCATACCCAGGAAACACTTAACAGAGAGCAAATCAGAACAACCTAGGAGAGACTATCAGCACAGTGAAGAATCTGGACTATGCCAACAAACCTGGCACATTTTAATTTCACAGAATGGGATGGCCCCAAACCTGTGGGGCTTCTAAAGATCTCTGCTTTCACTGAGGCTTGTTGTTATTGCGTTGTTGACCAAAGGCTCACACACAAACTGTAAGAGGCTTCTGCTCACTCTTATACATTGTATCTTACCTCCAAGTCCAAGTCCCTGAATGCAACATTATTTGCAATATTGAAGGATCTTTAAAGATGAAAACAAGTAACAAGGTATCACACAACAGTTATGTCAGTCAAAATGGAAGATCAGAGGAAATTCAAAACAAAAGCATTTCTGTGAGCATTCTTCCTGGACACACAAAGAAATTCTTCAGTCAAAGCCATTACAATTCATTATAAGCCATCTGCCTTGTGCCTAATATCATCCTAAGTGTCTTCAAGCTTATGATCCTTATGAAATCCTCAACAGAGTCTGTGAGGTGGATGACCTTATTTTAACATTTAATGATTCAAAAAAAACAAGCCCATACCAACTCTGTAGTTCGTTTGACAGTCATATCAAGTGGTTACTTCACTGCAGCAAAACTTCACCGTCCTCCTGCCGTCACAGGTGGATGGGAACGTCATCAATTAGTACTAACAGTGACAGCTCTTTAGAAGATGCTTGAAGAAATTAAATCTAAAGGCAGGTTTTCTGGGACAGAAGCAAGCACTGGGAAAGGGAGCAGTGGTGGGAGGAGGGGAGTGGATTCCTGCCTTGAGCCCACTGTCCTTTCTTATACATTTCTTCAGTGTTTATGGTTAAGATGGCAGAGCCAGCATGGGCATCTATCCACAAGATAGATGTGTGCCAGTGTTACTTAGGGTAGAGAGTACACGTGTGCTGGAATTATACCCAAAGTTAGGACAAACGAACGGAATTTGTCGTTTTACAGCTAAGGACACACAGAGACCAATGACGGGTAAGCGAATATGTTTAAGTTTGCAACTTGACTTAAGAGCTTATGATATGGAGCACACTTTCATTTGTATACTTATTTCTGTTATTTTTCTATTTTAATCTGCCTAACATTAAATGTACTTTTCTCAGTCTTTCATATTCTCAGACAATTCTAACCCAATAATTATTGGGCAACACTATTTTAAAAATTGCATAGCTCTGTATGGAGGTTAGTAACTTTCCATATTCTCTTGGGTGGGACAAGTGACAGAAAACAGTGACTAAAATAACCCTGTCTTCAATCAAAACTACATCACCTGCGACTGTTGTGGATAAGTAGGACCTGGGATGGAGATGAGGGTTCTTGGGTTACACTCTCTGAGCTCCGATCCCAGCTCTTCCATTTACTAATCTTTGACCAAAACCATTTATTTAACCATCTTGTATGTCAGTGTATTCGTTCATAAAGAGGAAACAATAATAGCACTTATTTCACAGGATTGTAATAAGAAACTAGATTACATAAATGCCCTGCATTCAACAAACAATAAATGTGAGAAACTGGTTTTGGTATATATTGTACTTCCAATATATATTTGGCTTTAAGTAATAACAGGATCTATTTTTGTAGCCCTGGCTGAGCTGGAACTCACTCTGTAGACCAGACTGGCCTCGAACTCACAGAGATCTGCCTGCCTCTGCCTCCTAAGTGCTGCACCAGGAGTGCCCTGTGGAGTTACTGGTCAGCTAATAAAGACTTTCTTTCTTTTTTTCTTTTTTAAAGATTTATTTATTTTATATATATGAGTATGCTGTAGCTGTCTTCAGACACACCAGAAGGGGACATCCCTTTACAGATGGATGTGAACCACCATGTGGTTGCTGGGAATTGAACTCAGGACCTCTGGAAGAGCAGTCAGTGCTCTTAACTGCTGAACCATCTCTCCAGCCCCCTAATAAAGACTTTCTATTGGTTTAAACCCATGTCTGAGCAGTCTTCTGGGGTGAAGATCCCACAATACATAGTCTTAGAGTCATAGCAAAATTGAGTGTAACTGTAGAGATTTCTGTCTTCATCCACACAGAGCTTTCCCCATCTATGACATCATCCACCATGGTAGTACTTTTACCAACTGCTGAGCCTGCATTTGCATCACAACCATCCAGTTGTCAAAGCTTACCACCTAGACCTGGATCTTGACGGTGCATTTGCTGGCAAATGCACACGGACACACATTTCATTAAAACATCAAGCAGAGCAGCTCCGGTCCCTAATACTCTTCTTGCCCACCTAGACCACCCTCTTGCTCAAACTTTGGAAACTTTGGTGTTTTCAGTCTCTATAGCTTTGCCAGATGTCATGGAGGGAGTCGCATCTCTATAAGGTCCCCAGAGGCTCTCTTCCATCTCAGACTCAGCTTGTTGCAGGTGAGTTCCATTCAGGGTCTACCAGGATCTGCGTGCTCACCATGGCCTTTTTCCTGAATGTGTCTTTAGACGAAACAAAAGGCCCAGCTAGCTGTTCATTAAATGAAAAATTTTGGTTTCTTTGAAGACTCAGTTCTGTCATATGTTTTTCTGGAAACTGTCTTATGAGAGGATGTTTTTGCTGAAGCAGACACATGGGAGGATGTTTTGCTGAGAACAGTCACGTGATTATTTTTCTGGAAGCTCCCTGAAAAGAGGGCATGTGATGTTTTGCTAGAGCAGATGCTTGAGAGAACATGTGATGTTTGGAAAAAGTATAAATATAACCCAACAGATGCTGTGTGGCATTGGTTCACCTTGCTACTATTTGCTGATCTCTGTTTGCCATGACTTCATAGAGAGAAATGCGCCAAAGAACTTCTGGTGGAGTGTGGCAGCTTCTTGATGATTCTGCAGACTCGGCTGATTGGCAGAGCCTTGTGGTTTCTTCTGGAGCAAATCACCCTTGCTAATTCATAAATGGTGTTTGCGAGTGGATTGAGCCGCCACTGCTGGTTCATGTGAAGTAAACTGCTGATAATCTGACAATGCAGATCGGATTCACTCCCCCCAAGAATATTTCTAAACAGGTCCACATCTTCCTTTGCCCTGTTAACCTTTCTTTTCCACTACCTCTGGTGGATGGTGGACTAAAAGGGAGATTAAAGCATTTAAGTATACTTAATAGAGTTTGAAAAAATAAGCCTACATGTTCCATTTTCAGAGGCTTTCTGCTTGATTTTTCACGAAGCTCTAGAATTTGGTAAATATTTTGGTAGAAAAACAGGCCAGTCTGAGCTTTACACCTTTTTGTTAGGACCCCAAAGGCCAAAATTCTGCCGTCTCCTTGCCATTAGTGGTTCTGCTCTGGTCATGGCCTGGCTTCCTGACCTCTGCCCCAGTGCTCAGAGTGAGCAACTGTTCCAAGGAAAAACCAGTTTCAAAACATCAACTTTCCTCTCCAGAGTGCCTCTTTCCCTGGGGTCATCTTGCCCAACTCCCAGTGTCTCAGCAATCCTTCCAAGCTTCTCGACGGACACTGATCTGTGAACCTTAGCCAGCCTTTCCAGCAGCCCCAGCAAGTCTCTAACCCTAACCTTCATCTCAGCTGAAGGGATTTCTGACACACATTCATGACAGATGATTTTGCATTTATTCTGTATTTCTTTCTATTGATTAACAGCAAGAGCATGGTGACAGTGGCTGTAGCCACAACACTTTGGAGGCAAAGACAGAGAGATCAAGAGTTCAAGGACAGCCTGAACTACATGAGATCTTGTCTCAAGAAACAGCAAGTCAAACCAGCCAACCCAAGAGATTAATAATAATCCACTATAAACTTTGGACAAGGAATCTACATGTCCCATTGACCGTGTGTTTAATTTTACAGATGAATTGTCCTAAATGAGCATGTTGGTATATTACATACTTGGTTACTGGCCACTAAAATGTTATTCTATGACTTTCTATGAAGTAATTTTTTTGTCTGTCTCTGTCTCTCTCTCTCCCCCCCCCCCCTTTGTGCATGTGTTTTAGTCAGGGTTTCTATTCCTGCACAAACATCATGACCAAGAAGCAAGTTGGGGAGGAAAGGGTTTATTCAGCTTACACTTCCAATTGCTGTTCATCACCAGAGGAAGTCAGGACTGGAACTCAAGCAGGTCAGGAAGCAGGAACTGATGCAGAGGCCATAGAGGGATGTTTCTTACTGGCTTGCTTCCCCTGGCTTGCTCAACTTGCTTTCTTATAGAAACCAAGACTACCAGCCCAGGGATACCACCCACAAGGCCCCACCCCCTTGATCACTAATTGAGAAAATGCCTTACTGCTGGATCTGATGGAGGCATTTTCTCAACTGAAGCTCCTTTCTCTGTGATAACTCCAGCTTGTGTCAAGTTGACACAAAACCAGCCAGTACAATTGACCCCTTGTCACCTTGACACACAAACACATCACTATTAAGCCTCAATCCTTACTTTCTTATTCATCTCAAGATCTAAATAACTTTAAAAGTCCCACAGTCTTTACATATTAAAAGTTCAATCCCTTTAAAATATCCAATATCTTTTAAAATTCAAAGTCTTTTAAAAATTCAAAGTCTCTTAACTGTGGGCTCCACTAAAATACCTTCCTCCTTTAAGAGGGAAAAATATCAGGGCACAGTCACAATCAAAAGCAAAATCAAACTCCAACGGTCCAATGTCCTGGATCCACTCATGATCTTCTGGGCTCCTCAAAGGGCTTGAGTCATTTCTCCAGCCCTGCCCTTTGTAGCACACATCTTGTCTTCTAGGCTCCAGATGCCTGTACTCCACTGCTGCTGCTGTTCTTAGTGGTTATCAAATGGTACTGGACTCTCCAAAACACTGCTGTCTTCCACTGTAACTAGGCTTCACCAACAGCCTCTCATAGGCTCTCTTCATGGTGCCAAGCCTCAACTCCTTTGCGTGACCCCTTCAGTCCTGGGCCATCAATTGCAACTGAGGCTGCACCTTCACCAATGGTCTTCCACGGCCTTTCACAGTGCCCAGGCCTCAGCTACTCTTCATGACCCCTTCATGCCTTCAAAACTAGTACCACCTGGGTGACTCTTACACATTACCAAGTCCTGCCACAGTACAAGGTACAACCTTGGTATCTCTGGAACGGAGCCTCTCTGCTCTCAGACAACACTTCCCAGAAGATTTTACCTCAGTGATGCTGGTCTCTTCTTCATCACTGCTAATTTCTTAGCTCCAGCTAACCAGCATCAATAGTCCCAGTAATGTCCAAGGTTTTGCTTTAGTAGTTCTGGTATCTTGCTAATCACAGCTGATTCTTCAGCCCCAGCTAATCAAAACCACAGAATCTCACAATCAAAACAGCAACGGATCTGATAAGAATCTTTTATCTTCCCTATGAAATTTCACAAGCCAGGCCTCCATCTTCTGCACTCAACATTATCTTCCAAGCTCCTACACATCCCATAGAGCTCTTAACGCTTAATGGCTCGTCTAGCCCAAAGTTCCAAAGTCTTTCCACAGTCCTCCCCAAAACATGGCCAGGTTGTCACAGGAATACCCCACTATACTGGTACCAATTTGTCTTAGTCAGGGTTTCTATTCCTGCACAAAATATCATGACCAAGATGCAAGTTGGGGAGGAAAGGGTTTATTTAGCTTACACTTCCAATTGCTGTTCATCACCAAAGGAAGTCAGGACCGGAACTCAGGCAGGTAAGGAAGTAGGAGCTGATGCAGAGGCCATGGAGGGATGTAACTTACTGGCTTGCTTGCTTCTCCTGGCTTGCTCAGCTGGCTTTCTTATAGAACCCAAGACTACCAGCCCAGGGATGGCACCACCCACAAGGGGCCCTCTCCCCTTGATCACTAATTGAGAAAATCCTTACAGCTGGATCTGATGGAGGCATTTTCTCAACTGAAGCTCCTTTCTCTGTGATAACTCCAGCTTGTGTCAAGTTGACACAAAACCAGCCAGTACAAGGTGCCTTGTCAACCAAGTAGGGAGGCCAGATAACAGCATGTGGGAATTAATTCTTTCCTTCTTTCCATGTGGGTCCCAGGTGTAAAACTCAGATTGTCAAGGTTGCCAATTAGCACCTTTACCTGCTAAGCCATCTTGTCAGCCAGATTTTTATGGGTTTAAAATGGCTATTAGGTGATCAGAATCCCTATATTGGATAGTGTATATGAAACTGAGACTGGGGATGATAGCACACACCTGAAATCCAGCACTAGAGAGACAGAGGCAGAAGAATCACCATTAATTTGAGAGTTTGAGACTAGCCTGGTCTACATAGTGAATTCCAGGCTAGTCAGAGCTACATAGTGGAACCCTGTCTCAAAACAAAAGAATAAAGTAAAATAAAAGAGCTGATCAAGAGATTTGGGAAACATGATATTTATAACTAAACACTTTAATTCTAGATTTCTATTTTACTGTGGGTGATAAAACTTAACTTCAGGAAATTTGGGGTTTTCTTGGGGATTGTGTATTAGCAGCAAGAAGCTTATGAAGCACCAAGGCTGGGGTGGGGGATCATCTGTTCAAGATGTACCCCCAAATGGGTGCTTCCTGTCTCCTCATAACCCATGTTCCCTTTGGAGTCCTGCCTTCCTCTGAACACTTCATTCATGAAGGGCGAAGGAAATGTCCTGCTCCTGATCCAGTCTAAAGAGAAGAAATGCCTAGCAGAAATGTTAACTCTGTGCACGCATGGTTCTGGGTCTGTATCTCCAGCTCATAAAATGCCCCCAATTGTCTACACACACTAGCTGTGATTTTTTTCCCTTTGGGCTTCACTGTCTCTGGGGAGAGAGTCTGGGGACCTGTCTTTCAGATCCATCTTCGGCGTTTAGAGAAGTGATATAATACGGGCATCGCAATGTTTGACACTGTATTTTCTTTATATTGTATTTTTAGTTTCACTAAAAATGTGAGCCTTTGACACTCAAACTAGGAACAGCCGGGTGTTCTCTAGAGGAATAATCAGGCAGATGAAATGGGAGGTGTGTAACGCTTCAGAGAACCCTGGTCAGTGTTCAATAAACACCACTGACCTGGATGCAGGTTCTCATGTGCTCAGCGACTTCTCCTCTGTGTTAGGGTTTACAGTAGACTGAACTGAGTTGGTTAGAGGCCTCACCTCAGCCTGCCCCCTGATTTAACAAGAAATACGGGTGAGAAAACAGGTGACTTTAAGATTAAAAATGGCAGCACGAATACATGTTCATCACTCTCCCTTCCAAGACTATAAAAAGTGACAGCGGAGTGATTTTATATAGCTAACCAGGCACGCAGTCATAAAAATAGGCTCGAAGCACATTTGACTGTGGAGTTCTGGAGATGAGGAGCTGGGTTGGTTTTAAAAGCAATGGCATGAAACAGCCAGAGTGGAAGACTCAGCTGGAACCAGGAAGGCTGGCGGTCTGCAACAAGGACATCCAGAAATATTTTAGAGACGTCAGAATAAATGTTGAATAGGAGGATTTATTGCATGCCTGTGAAAGAAGTGAGTAGGCAGCTGACCCTTTACTGGGAGTGCTGGCTGGGAGCAAAACCAGAGGAATCTAACAGAGTTAAACTGCCCCGCTCACTCTCAGGGACGTGAGCCAACCTCTTTTCTACTGCTTGTTTCTTTGTTTGTTCCTATGGAGACAGGGTCTTGCTCCGAGGCCTAGGCTGTCCTCCAATGTCACCAGTCACTCGAAAGCTGATACTGCAGGCAAGTATCACCAAGAATAGCTTTTTCTTTTAAATGTGAACCATCAGACATTCGAGCCGAACGCATATCTTGGTGGATATAAACAAATACATTAAATACACAGAAGCAGCAGCTGAACTCAGAGAAGAAGGAATCTTACGAACACGTGAACACCTACAGTTCCGACTATCTTCATGAGAGGAAGCTGTGGTATGGAACTGTTCAGAGACGATAGCATGACTTTGTGACACTAAATGTAATAGACTAGTTCAGAAGTTTGGAGGATGAAATTTAGGAAGGTGTCCAGAAAGTCGATAGAAAATTAAGAACTAGAAAAGAGATATATTAGAATTCACTAAGCCCAACACTGATGAGAGGCATTCCAGGAATAGAATGTAAAATAAAATAAAATAAAATAAAATAAAATAAAATAAAATAAAATAAAATAAAATAAAATAAAATAAAATGGGGTGAGATATTTTCGGAGAAATATTTGAAAAGTTATTCCTGAGTACTGTGTGAAAAGATCCTACAGAGCCCCAGAGATTAAAAAGAGCAAGGACCAGAGTGGCTTCTCACTGCGCCCACCCGCTACCACTGGATGGAAAATGGCTTCAAGCCTAGAGTCCTTCGCAGACCAGGGTCCCTAGTGAGCAAGAAGGCAGGTTCAAGGCATTTCAGATATGCAAGTTATAAAAAGTTCACCACCCTTTCAGTCTATCAGGAAAAATACTGGAGAACAGGATCCACAAAGTCAGCAAATGAGCCAGGAAAAAGACAAACTCAGGTCCAAGAGCTTCTGGGTAGGCAATTGCTGGTTCCAGCTGCATGGCTCAAGGAGCTGCTGGATTTGGAGCTCACTGCTGGGGAGGAGGTGGCTGGGACAGCCCACTCAACTGGACAGCTGGGAAGGTGTCTCCATGGGATGGTTCCTGCACTGTTGTGAGTTTGAGTGTTTGAAAGGAATTCCCCTAGGGGAGAGTTTAGAGATAAGAAAAGTTGCAGACACAGATGAAGGTACTGGGGACAATGGGGAAACAGTGGTTGGGTAGAGTCAGCTTGCTCACTGGACTCTTTTCTGACTTAGATTTATTTAGCCACGGTTATGTAAGCACTGGCTATTGTTCCAACCAGGGTTTGCAACAATTGAAACGCATGGGGGGATCACTAGATCATTAACTGGTGTGTAGGGTCATTAGCTATATTATTCTTTTTAAAATTCTGCATAATTACAGTAGCTAACACAGAAGTTAATTCCAGAAGGGAAAGAAAAGGGGGGAGAGTCGGAAAATATACTTCCAAAGAACAGAAGTTAGCAGGATCTAGTAAGGCAACAGTCTTTTTAACTATAAAGGCAGCAGACATTTTTGACTTTTAAATTGCAGAGCTGGCAGGATGGCTCAGTGGGTAAGGCGCTTGCAGGGAAAGCCTGACAGCTTGAGTTCCATTCCTAAACCCACGCAGAAGTGGAGAGAACTGACTCCATGAAGTTCCTCTGAAACCTCTACATGACAGCCATAGCATGGCACCCCCCATCGCATATACAAACACACATTAATAAATATGTTAGCCATAATTATAATTATTTTGTGGCATAATATATTTTGAAAAGAAATGATTTTTGCAGCTTATGGTATTTAACTTGAGTTATAGAATAGTTTGCCGTTCAGAAGTTAAAATCTTCACGAAGTCAGATGTATTCACTTTTTCATCACGTGCTTCTGTGCCCACATTGTCTTCATTCATAGGCTGAAACACAATGTAGAGTACAAAAAGTAAGCATGTGTAATAATAGTTATATCAAACTTAAACATGCCAAACAATGCTATAGGTTGCTTTTTATTAGATGCATAATGATGAATATGTTATATACAAATAAGCATTGGACAGACCCGGGGGGCCACAGAAAGGTCTTTTACCTTGATTACCTCAAGGCAGGCCCCTGACCTGTGAGCCAGCTGGCTTGCAGCCTCCTTGAACTAGGACACTGCCTTGGCTTTCACTGGCTCCCCAGGCCTCCTCTTTTGCTAAGACAGCCAACCCTGTCAGTTATAGCTGCAGCACAGGCGTCCCTAGAGATGCGCCAGACTAAAACTGGGAGGGCTTCCTTAGCCAGTTTTCCCTCTTCAGTTTCCCCTCTGAGCCTCCTGAGTGGCCTCTTGGGATTCCTGGGCGATGAGTCATTTGTGGCCGGCTAACTCCTGCGGCCCACTGCTGCTGCCGGGCCTTTCATAACCTGGAGGGCCCTTCCTTGTGCAGCCTACGTCTTTCTTTGCTGGGAGAAAAGCGAGGAGAAAGGAATGTATCCCAGCTGAGGCGCCAGGGGCTTGTCCTTCTCAAGAGCAGTTTTTGAAAGTATTTGGAAACACTGGCTGTGCTGTACTCGGGTGTTCTGAAGCCTACATTTTAAAAGCACGTTTTGATATTGGAATTGCACGCAATTTTACCTTGTCTATACATATATATTGAAATGAACCTCATATCTATTTACTAGTAAATTCTGAAAACATTCTCTTTTGTGACTATATTAAAATCCATATTCTTCCCGTCACTTCAAAAACTGTTCTCTCTTGTGCTTTAGTCAACTAAAAAGTCCTCTTCTAAAATAAGGCAAGGAGCAGCCCTTCTGATTTATTACCAGAAAACAGGTTTACGGCCTCTAAACTTCATCTAGACAGAAACAGAACTGGTTCGTCCTTCCTAAGTCTCAATCCTTTCGTTCAAAAGTCTTTTTCTTCCTCCTTCCCTCCCTCCCTTCCTGCCTTCCTTTTTTTCCTACTGAGTAAGAATCAGCTACCTAGTATTCACTCAGTCACCCTACCTTCTTCCAATACAGAAGATCAAACCCAGGGCCTGACAGATTATAAAAATCTGACTCAGATTTCTTGATTTGTTTCTTAGGGACTTTGTAGGACGCACATGGGTGTATTCGAGGAAGGCGCGAGCTCAGATGGAGAGACTGTCTGGTTCCTTTCCAGAGTCGTTAAAGCCATGTAAGTGCTGAAAGAAATTTGGAACTGTTCTTTGCATATCATTCTATCAGACAGTGATCAGACAGCCTGCTCAAGCTATCCTCAGATAACCAACTCCAACTATCCTCAGATAACCCACTCAGGCTATCCCCAGATAACCACTCAAGCTGTTCCTACATAGCCCATTCAAGCTACCCCCAGATAACCCTCTGTTTCCTGTTCAACCCATTCAAGCTGTTCCCCAGGTAACCTACTGGAACTGTTCTTCAGCATAATATTTTGAACCATATCTGAAAGTGAAGAAGTGGGAAAAATAAAGATAGGTCACAGATATCATTCAAAATCCATGAAGAATGAGTCCCATGACCTTGGAAGATGGCCCTGGAATTTCAGTCATGTTGGCCTCCAACACAAACTGTTTGAACATTAATTATGCCCTTGTAATAGCTTACCCTCAAGGCCAGAGAATCTCATCATGTCTGTAGGCCAGGAACCCAGAACAGGCTTGCTGGGTTGTGTGACACTTAGGGTTCTCCATGTGGTGCAAGTACTGAGATAGGATTGCCCAGCTGGGTGGCTCCTTGAGGTGGTGGTGGTGTTGGTGGTGAATCCTTCTCCATGGGAGCCAGGTGTCCTGCTTGAAGTACCAGAACGGCAGGGCAAGGCCAAGCCCTTCACTGCCCATCCAAAATGCTGGCTCTTAAGGCCTCTCTTTCAGTGGATGGCCCAACACACACATCTTGCTCATACATGTATAGTATGTTTCTATAGTGGAGAGAAACATCAGAATGGTTGCCCCTGCAGCCTCACTCCTTGTTATAGGCTGTCAGCACACAAGCAGGGTGGGGCTGAGGTCTCAGTGCCTGCCCCATATCCCCTTTCATCTGTATCTTTTGTAATAGCTTTTATAATGAACCGATAAGTAGATGTAAATCTCTCACTGAGTCTTGTGACTCATTATTCGATTCTATATGAAACCTGAGAACTAGGATGTGGGAAACCTGATATATAGCTATTGTTCAAAAAACGTAAATGAGGGGGGCTGGAAATTCAGCTCAGCACTTACTGCTTCTGCAGAGGATCTGGTTCGATTCCTAGTACCCACAGAGTGACTCACAACCCAAGGGGTCTGACATCCTCTTCTGACCTCCTTTGGCACCCGACATGCACATGGTATATACGTGATACATGAAATTGACATATTTATGGCCATAAAGTAAATCTATTTTTTTTCTTTTTTAAATTTCTTTCTTTCTTTTTCAACTCAGGACTCACAAGGGGTGTCTGAAATGAAGATGGTCTTGTGGGACTAAATCCATAGTCTATCAGGTAGACCTTCTCTCCAGGTATAGTCAAAATTCAATTGTCCTTTAGATAGTTAGTATCTGAAGAGTTGGAGAATTGCTTATTGTGAATGGAACCCCGCCCCCATATTAATTAGTATCAGAAGTTATTTCCCCCCTTTGTATTACTTTGAAAAACGAGACCAATGAAATACATATGTCACACACATACACAGACTAATAAGAAATTGTTCATGTGACTGGAGAAGCAAAGAGTTATGCCATCTGCCAGGCGTATGCAGGAGACCCAGAGGCTGGTGGGAGAGCACAAAGGAGGATTTGGGTAGATCATAATTCCAGTCTGAAGACCTGGACCTGAAGCACAATGGGAAGAAGACCACCATCCCAGCTGTAGGGCAGAAAAGGACCAGGTCCTCCTGTCCCTTTGTTCTATTCAAGCCCTTAGCAAAGGGAAGTTAGGCCTACCAGGGAGGAGTCTGCTTTACAGAGTTTACCAATCCGGTGCTAGTCTATCTCAGAAGTGCCCTCATAGACACAGAGAGAGGCAACATCTAACCAGACGTCTGGGTGCCCTGGAGCCCAGCTAAGTTGACACATAAACCTTTCCATTGTGAGGAGCTTTCCCTGACTGTCCCTCACGACCCAGGAGCTTATTTAACCTGTTGGGCGGAGTGCTAGCTAGACAGATTCCATGTTTCCATGTACCCCCCCCCCCCCCCGTGCTCTCAGTGTCAATGGCAAGGCATAAAATAAATTATGAATGAATGAACAGTGAGTGAAAGATGCTAATGTCAGGAAAAGTGGGGTCTGAACTGAGGTGGGGCATGTGGGGCGACCGTGTGCGGTGGCTGATAGCGAGGCTCACAGCGGTAGAGCTGGGAATGGGCTTTCATTTTTGAGTGAGATGAGTAGGGACTGAATCACCAGCATGAGGGTTGGGCTTGGTGGCGACAGCTTTTGAAAGGAGAAAGAGGCATGAGGAATTGAAACCATCCTGTTATTTCAGGAATTGAACAAGGCAGCTCCCGCAGTTCTAGCCAGCACCCCACACAAGGAAAAATCAAATCACCCTCCAAGGTCGTATACTAACAATAAGACACAATTTTAATTGAATCAGGAATGGGCCTTCTCCAGAATTCAGACTCTGAGAATATATCTATTCGTCTAGGAAAATTCTCTCCAGGTTTATTTTGAACTCATTTTGATATCTCTTAATAATTCTGAATACTAGGACTTTGTGGTAAGCTGTAGCATTTGTGGAAAAACAGTAAGCCTAAAGCCCATTTTACAGTGCATTCATGCACCGATGAACTCCTGTGGTTTAAATATGAAACGTCTCCCATAGGCTTCTGTGTTTAATCGTTCTTAGCTGGTGGTGCCATTTTTGAGAGATACTGAAACTTGAGTGGGTGGGGCCTCATGGGGTACAACCTTGAAGATTACATCTGGTCTGCTTCCCCACTCTGCCCTGTCCATCATGAGGTGAAGAAGTTCTTCACCACACACTCCTGCGGACATGACGGTGGGTCAAGCAACCATGGAGCAGATGCCTAAAGCTGTGAGCCAAGAGCAGTTGTCCTTTTGTTAAGTCACTTCTGTCAGTCAGTCACAGCCACACTAGTGTGACTTCCATAAATGCCTGGACTGTGGGAGGGGCTCAAGGCTCAGCAGCAAACAAGACACAGGATATCTGTTCTCTCCTAAGTATACTTTGGAGATCTTCTTACACATTTTCATTGTTTGTTTGTTTGTTTGTTTGTTTGTTTATTGCAGCACTATGGATCAAATCTAGGGTTGTGTGCACACTAGGAAAGCACTGTACCACAGAGCTACACTCCTGTTCCTAACTTTACTTTTGATTTTTTTTTTTTTTTTACTTTTGATTGAATCCCACTAAGTTCCCCAGGCTGGCTTTGAACTCCCTCTGCAGACCAGACTGACTTTGAACTTTTCCCTGCCTTAAATTCCTAAGCAGCTAGGTCTATACCCTTAGGCCTGGCTAGCCCTTTAAAAACCAAAACATTCTTTCTGAAAGAGTCCTATGACCTGTTGTAATTATTTGTCCACAGTCTAGTCTCCTGTTGGGAAGTTGATTAGTTTTTTTTTTTGGATAAATAGAAATGTTTTGAATAAAATAGTGGAAGGGCATCTAACATTATGAATCTCCAGAGTCTCGGCTTTTAAATTCTTGGACAACACATCCACAGGCTGTTAGCGTGGTGGCTCCAGACAACATTCTGAAGATGTCATCTGGTGAATCACTCCCAGATTGATATATTGAAAACCCAGTTTCCAAGGTCATAGGATTGCCTTTAAGAAGCATTAAATTATGGACATTTCACTCTGTGGTTGAGATTAATGCCCTAATAAAGGCCGCTCCAGAGGGCAGTGAGCACCTTGTGCCATGTGATGATGCTTCAGTGAGATGAGGTTCTCTGAGGAAGCAGACCCTCACCAGACCCTGAAATGTACAGAACCTTCCAGACAGCTGAGAAATAAAATTCTGTTGTTTGTAAGAAACCTTGTTCCAGCATCTCACGCGTTCTTTCACGGTGTGCCCTCTCTTCAGCGTTTGTGTGCGAGCTATATTTAGAATATTAAGGTAAGTCATTTTAAGCATGTCTTCCTAGGTGCTCAGCACACTCAGTCACATTAAGTCAGGCTTTCCTCTTGTTGAAAAAATCTTCTGAAAGCGTTGTTTGGTAGTGTTCCTCTGTCCTTTCATCCATGAGCTCTTTCTACATAGACCTCACATTGATACGGAAAGTCAGCTAGCTCCTCCAGGAGGGCTGGGGTCCAGGTGAATAAGCTAATTGTAATAATATGTAAAAGAAACATTTGCTGGGGGAAGATCACGGACCTGGGTCTAATAAATTATGTTAGTACTTGTAATATAATCTGCAGGGGAGATCACTATTCACTGCCAGCCGTAAGGCATAGTTTTCTACAGCATTGTTAAACAGGCTTCTGCGGTCCTAACTCCAGAGAAAGGAGTTGAGTAGATGTGGGTGAGAAAGAAAGTAGACAAGTATGAGGGACGGAGAGATATGTGGGTCTTACTGGAATGCGGGGGAGGGGTAGGGAAATGGGTGCATCGAAGTCAGCACTTGAAGGGTCAAGTGGGAGGATCCCTTAGTGTAGGAAACAAAACAAAACAAAAACCAAAGAAGTCTAGGAAAAACAATTCCCCGGGAAAGGTGCTGGAATGTCTGAGGCTATGCAAGCGACTAGGTTCTCGAGAAGATTTCACAGAGCGCGTGAGGAGGAAAAGCAGTGGGACAAGGGTACACTCTGGGAAAGGTGGAAGGCTTCTCCTCCTCGGCGGCGGTTTCTCTACTTTTCCAGAAAACCATCCATCTACCTTGTCAGGGCTAACCTTAGCACGTGGCACGCCCCTTCTTCCTGCTCAAAAGATCTGATCCTGACCTGCCTTCTAGAACATCCTGGATCCTTTTGCAGCGTCAGTAGGCCTCACGGGGACCTTCAGTTTAGTCACCTTGCACCTGGAGTCTTTCAAGTTACAGGCTGGGTTTAGAAATGAGGCTTTGACAGCCAGGTAACTCTACATAAAAGGGCTGCCCGTCTGCTACACGGACATCCAGAAGCAACCGCTAGCACGAAACACTTGGAAAGCAATCTGCAAAAGATCCTCACTGCCCCATGCTTAAGGTGCGGTGCAAGACGCTGTAGGCTGCGGATGTGACAGTCCCCAGCTCCCCGGGTCGACTCAGACCCCTGGGCCTGCAGCCTCCAGCACAGCGGAGAGTGGGCGTGGAACAGCCGCGCCCCACGCAGGCGCAGGAGCTTGGAGATGTAGACGTGGCAGGGCGTGGCCTGATGGGGGGCGTAGCAGGGGCTGGGACTTAAGTTAGGGACATGACCATGGTAGGGGCGTGGCCTGTCTGAGGACCTAGTTCCGCTAGGGCAGTACATTAGTCAGGGGTGTGGCGGCTGCCTGGGAGAAGGCGGGGCTTATAGTGCACCGTCGCTGGGGGCGGGGCCCTGGTGGGTGTGTGGTCTTGGCAGGGGCGTGGCGTGGCGGGGCCAGGTCGGGCTAGGCTGGGCTGGCCGGGGCGTTTCCGTTGCACGGAGCTGCGGAGAGTACTGTCCTGTCCCTCGGCGTGTGCATCAGTCCTGCTCTCACCCGCGGCCTGCGCTCGACCGTCTGGTAAGTGACCGTAAGAGTCCCAGGAGCGTCTCCTCCACCAAGGGCGCAGGACCCTTTTTGGGGGCGGGGGACCAGAGCTCCAGTGACCGTCTCTCTCCTTTCCCCTCTCCCTGCAGCTCCAGTTCATTCCAGACCTACAGCATCATGGTAAGCCGCGTGACCGCGACCACGATCGGGACCCTCTCCGAAGGCAGCAGAGTTGGGGGAGATGAAACTGCCTTCAGAGTCTCTTGGTCTCCGCTTTTCCCTTCCGTGTCCCGCTCTGTGTCTTCTCTGTGACCTCTTGGGTGTCGCCCTCCGAGTGCGCTCTCCTGTCTCCTCCCTCGCCCCGGAGTGTCCAACCAGCCGGTGTTTCTCCCCGGTGCCTGTGAATCCGGCCGCCCCAAATCCAGAGTTGCCAAAATTAGATCTGGAGCAGGAACAGTTCTCTTGGTCACGTGAGGAGAACGCCCTTTTGGCTTCCCTTATATATTTTTTTATTTTTCCCGCAGTTTCCTGTGTTTGAATACTGGGTGTGGGTGGGCGATTTCCATGGTGCTTCAGCGGAGCTTTTTCCAGCGCAAGGCGCAATTTATTTAAAAGGAACCGACTGTGCTTTTTCTTCCTTTTTTTTCTGCTAAAGGCACTGAACCAAAAAGCTGGGTTTTCCAAAGTAATGAACTCGCAAAATGAGCTCTGAATTGAATTTGCCTTGGGACTCTTTCAGAAGTTGATTACGTAATAGGTTTTGTTGGTGTTATTGTTTTAAAAGATCTCCTAATACTTGTCAAGAGTGTAGCAAAGAAAAGTTAGTTTTTGATTTGCTTTGATTTCTAAGTCAGGGCTCCTCTGTGTTGCCTTGGCTGTCCTGGAACTCACAGACAGCCTCTGCTGAGTGCTGGAACTAAAGGCCTTCGCCACCACCACCCAGCTTATGTACTAATTTTTCAAAATTGGTCATGTGAATAAGTTATCATACCTAAAATATTCTGCCCTGAGGCAGGGCAGTTATACCTAGAATCCCATGTCTTGGGAGGTAGAGGCAGGAGGATCAGTAGTTAAAGGTCATCTTTGATCATCAAGGGCCTTGGCTTTAACAGACTGTCTCAACAAACAAAACAACAAAGCTTTTTACCCCGGACAAAACTCATTTCACACATCTTGCCAATCTAACTGGCCAGTTCAGAGTCCGGAGAATCTTTTAAATAAGTGTTTCAGTCTACTCACGGCACCTGAGAAATCTCTCTCTCTCTCTCTCTCTCTCTCTCTCTCTCTCTCTCTCTCTCTCTCCCTCCCTCCCTCCCTCCCTCCCTCCTTCCCTCCCTCCCTCCCTCTCTCCCTCTCCTCCTCTCCCCCTCTTTCCCCCCTCCTTCTTCCCTCCCTCTTTCCCATTCTCACCAGTTCACTAGTCAGGTTGCTTTTGTGCCTTTGGATAAGATTTCATGGCTCTTCCCAAAAGTCAGTGGAGGGATTAAGATGATTTGGTAACACTATTAAGTTTATGCAGTGTACCTCAAGAGGACCTTGGATTTAGTTTCTTCAGCAAGCCTTACAGAACAATCTCCTCCATCCTTGCCCATTTGGCTTACTCTTAAATATCTTGTACATTTCCCAGGAATGTGTCCAGTGTTTTGGGTTGACGAGGTCCTGATGTGCAGCCCAGGCTGGTTTGGAAGAATGGGCTTCCTCTTTCTCTGAGATGTCCTTGCCTCAGCCTCCTAAGTGCAGAGATGACAAACTTGTGCCACCGAAGCCAGCTTGCAGTTTCTCAGTCAGTTATTTTCCTTATATCCACTCTTTATCTGAGACAGTATTGGAAACACTAGCATGTTGAGCTTCTCTGCAGCTTTGTCAGTAATCTTTGGAGAGCACAAAAGTAAACCATTTCGTTTAAATATCTCAGATTAGGATAGTGTTTTGTATCTTGCATTTGGTGATGCAAAATGTGGATCCACATTTTAGAAGGGCTCCCTCCCTCTCCTTAGGGGTTTTGGGGACCAGTTCTCAAAAGAGCTCAGCCTGGCCTTGAACTCAGTATGTAGCTGAGGATGACTTTGAACTTTGATCCTCTCGCCTTGCCTTCCCAAGTACGGGGATTACAGGTGTGCACCCCCAAGCCTGGCTATAACTGCATTTTGCTGTCTAAAGCCTCCTTTGGATTCTGGTGTCATTCAGGAAACTGGAATTTTATGTTAGGTTTCATGGAGTTTCTTTTGTCGGAGGGATTTTTGTTGACCCAAGGGAATAGGAACCAGAGACTTGCATTCCATGACATCTGGAGATTAATGGTATCAGATTTCTATCTCAGAGGTGTGTGCTTCAGTAATTAAAGATGCATTGCTTAAATATTAATGTCTCTTGCGTGTTGAAATAGTTTCCAACTATAGCAATTCTTCATGCTTATGAACTTTGATTATGTATCTATATTAATAACTTACTTTTTCTTGTGTTGGGACTGCACCATTTATACAAGTACAAAAATACAGAGGCAGGTGTTCAGGCAGAACATGAGTAGGACCATCTTGCTAATAATCTAACTAGAAAGAACTGGTTGAGCCAGGTGGTGGCACACTCCTTTATCTCAGCACTCAGGAGGCAGAGGCAGGTGGATCTCTGTGAATTTGAGGCCAGCCTGGTCTACAGAGCAAGTTCCAGGACAGCCAGGGCTACACCACAGAGAAACTCTATCTCAAAAAAACAAAAGACCTAGGTCCGTCCCGCACACGCTCTATGCTTTCTGGGTGGTTCAATTTCTGTACACTCGCATGGGCCCAGGTTAGCTGGTTCTGCGGGGCTTCTTGTAGTGTCCATGACCCCTCTTGTACCTACAATCTTTCCTCCCCTTCTTCTGCAGGGTCCCCCAAGTTCCACCTAATGTCTGTGGTCTCTGCATCAGTTTCCATCAGTTGCTGGGTGAAGCCTCTCAGAGGACAGCCATGCTAGGCTCCTATCTGCACGTATAGCAGAATATCATTAATAGTGTCAGGGTTGGGCTCCCTCTCATGACATGGGTTTCAAGCTGGGCCAGTTATTGGTTGTCCATTCTCTCAAATTTTCTGCTCTGTCGTTATCCCTGCACACCTTGTAGGCAGGGCAGAGTGTATGTTGAAGGTTTTGTGGTTGACTGGGTGTCCCAATTCCTCCATTGGAAGTTTTGCCTGGTTACAGGAGATGGCCGGTTCAGGCTCCATATTCCCCATTGCTAGGAGCCTTAGCTGGGGTCACCCTCTTCGATTCCTGGGAGTCTCCATTGCCCTAGGTTTCTAGCTTGTCTCAGAGACATCCCCTGACCTCATCCCGTCTTCACATATATAACAGCTCTGTAGTTTGGCCTTCATGTGGACTCCTAACAGTAGGAGCGGGGGCTGTCTCTGACTCTTATAGCCTGCCTTTGGGGACCTTTTCCGTATCTGGGCTGCCTAGTCTAGCCTTAATAGGAGAAGATGTGCCTAGTCTTACTGCAATTTGATATGCTGAGGCTGGTTGGTAACCATGAGAGAAAGGCCTGCAGGGGGAGGAGGAGGGAAGGGAAACTGCTTGGGGAATGATAAATAAATAAATAAAAGAAAAATAGCCAACAAAAGCATATATATGACAATATATGTGCTTTTCAGTTACATATTTTATTTTTTTAATAATTAAATTTCTTTGTGACCATTTCACGAATGCATGTGATACACTCTGATTATTCTTACTCCTTTTTTGTATCTCCTTCCCACCCCTCCACCCCTGCCTCCTGGCTGCAGGTCCCTTCCCCCCATTCATGTCTTTTTTTGTCTTGTTTTGTGACCCAGCAAGTTAAACTAGGGCTGTCTGTGTAGTCATGATTGTAACAGCCTTTTGCAGCCTGGTTGGCTCACCAGTGTATTTTCTTTTTCAATACGATTTTCCCTGAATCCTGTCAGAGTAGGGAATAACACCGTGGCAAAGGACCATACTGAGAGCCATGTGATTTCCTATTACCATGTTTGCCAAATACACAGAACGGTAAGGATCCATAGGTTAACACTGGGAGAGCCCCTCTTCCCTCAGTCCTGATCCTGGTCCCTTAGCATCAACAGAGTGGCTGTTTGATAAATATTTTAATGATAGCTTTCTCAGTCTTTGTCAAAGAAAACACAGCAGTTAATTTTATTTTCTATGATATCTAAGGAAAGTTTAAATCACAATTTAAACTTTTACAGATTTAAACTTCTACATACCTATAAATGGTTAGTGGGCAGTAGCTGTTTTTAAATGTATGCTTGAAAATATTAATTTGAATGAGTTATATGATTTTCAACCATAATGCCCTTGCTGTTTTAACATAACAATGCTGCTATGTGAGTAACAATTCACTATGATTATTGGATTAGTACATTTTCTATTATAGTAAATTTGAATGCAAACTAATTCAACCTACTTATTAAAGATCACCTCCCTTACTATGGTCACTCTGGCAATGCGCCTACAGTTCCATCCTGTCAAATTCTTAGCCACGCCCTAAGCATTTGCATTTGTTCCCACTGTGGCTACTTAGGATGCCTTCCCTCCTTTATCCTACACAAACAGTGCCAGCAAAGCCACCAAATAAGAGTAATACCTATTTCCAATGTATCACAAGCACTAGATCCACCTGCTTCTGCCTCCCAAGTGCTGGGTTGAAAGGCGTGCACCACCACCATCTAGCTGGTTTTGCTGTTCTGTTTTTTTTTTTGGCTTTTCGAGACAGGGTTTCTCTGTGTAGCCCTGGCTGTCCTAGAACTCACTCTATAGACCAGGCTGGCCTCGAACTCAGAAATCTACCTGCCTTTGCCTCCCAAGTGCTGGGATTAAAGGCATGTGTTTTTTGTTTTTTGTTTTTAGATTTATTTATTTTATGTATGTGAGTACACTGTCAATATCTTCAGACACACCAGAAGAGGGCATCAGATCCCGTTACGGATGGCTGTGAGCCACCATGTGGGTGCTTGGAATTGAACTCAGGACTTCTGGAAGAGCAGTCAGTGCTCTTAACCACTGGGCCATCTCTCTAGCCTGGTTTTGCTGTTCTTAAAGAGTTAATATATTCACTACAGTAGAAATGTCATGAAGACAAAAATTGGACTGTATAAATAAATGTTCAGTAGAAACTTCAAGAGTATCAGTTACCTCTGTGATATATATTTAAACTGTTAAGAGTTGGTTGGAAAATGTGGGGGTTGGTTTAGAACTGTGGGCTCATAACAGTAATTTACCAAGGCCCTTTGCAGAGCTGGCAGGGACAGAGTAAACAAGTACTTTTCTCTGAGTTCCTTACAGAGGAATCTCTGGACATTGACTTCCATCTCAGGTTGGTTATCTCTGTTGCTCATCGTGGGATCCTGTTACCCATGGCCTCTGCTGCCCTGGCTCAGTGTGATACAGATCCCGGTCCCTTTGACTCTGGCTTCAGTTGGATTCTGAGAAAGCAACTTGGCTGCTTTGCAAGCCACGGAACCCTTCACTGGCATCAGCAAGGCCTGGTTTTCTTATCTCTTCCCCGAGCTCCTTGGAAGATCTCCTCTGGGACTTAATTGACCTAGAGATGTGCAGATCGGGACTTTCCTTTTATAATGACTTCAAAGTTCAAAACAGAAAATATATTTCTAATCGTAGATCCGTTTCTGAAACACACTTTAGTTGCATAACTGTCTACTCTCCTACAGTTGCACCGATGTATTAGTTGAATTAGAATTGGTGTTCCTAAGGTCTTTGCTTTAAATGTTTTGGATCCAACCTTTCCTTCTGTTAGTAGCACACACTGTATGCAAACATGCAAGCCATTGGTTGGAAGGAATGCATACTGCAGTTGGCTTCATGTCTTGGAGTGCTTGTTGCTGTTGTCTTTACTTCCCATTTGTGTGTGGGTGCTGACAGATTGGTATTAGCTTTCCCGCTCCGTCCTGGGTCTTGTGAGACTGGTTAGCATAATGGGAGCTGTGACTAAGAGTTGTTGCTAGAACGGATGCACTGCTAAGTCCTTCAGATGCGTTATCTAGTGCTTGTGATACACTGGAAATAGGTATTACTCTTATTTGGTGGCTTTGCTGGCACTGTTTGTGTAGGATAAAGGAGGGAAGGCATCCTAAGTAGCCACAGTGGGGACAAATGCAAATACTTAGGGTGTGGCTAAGAATTTGGCAGGATGGAACTGTAGGTAGCACTGCCAGAGTGACCACAGTAAGGAAGGTGAAAGGTGCCCTGTCTGGGAAAGGAATACCAGGGAGATAGGCAGAGTCAGACCCAAGTAATAGGAATTGTTTTCTAGGTGGTGGAGAGCCCTTCTTGGGCCATTAAAGGTGAGTATGCCTGGACCAGATTTGTGTTTAAGGCAGAGTATTCTGGCACTAGCATGGTGGCTAGGGGTTGTAGAAGAGGGATATCCTTGTTGGAGCTGGAAGGGAAACTAGATCACTTGCGAACTTGTTTCAACAACCCCAGGGAGTGCCCCCCCACCTCGGAATTAAACCAGACAGTGGCAAGGACTTTATTTTTATTATTGTTTTAGGCAGGATCTTACTCAGGCACAACCTTTCCTTGGGCTCACAACAATCCTCCTGTATCAGCCTTCAGAGTCCTAAGAATACAGGCATTAGTCACCATGCAGGACACAGTTGGGCCTAGATAGGAGGGACCTGTGGGAGAAGGGAACCACTTTGATATGTGACTGAGGAGGTGCTGATGAGTGGCTAGGTGTAGGCCAGGATGACTGGCTTGCTGAGTTTAGGTTTGGACAGAGAAGACAGACTGGATTTATTGAATTTGAGTTCCTATAAAAATTAAGGTTTTTAGCACCCACGTTAGGCAGGCAGTTCACAACTGCCTGTAACTCCAGTTCCAGGGCATCGAATGTCTAACTGTGGTCTCTGGGTTCTCATACTCTGGCGCACATAGGCTCACATAGGTTCACATGCATACTCATAAATTAAAAATAAAAGCTATACTGGGGCCCAGAGAGATGGTTAAGGGTACTTGCTCTTGCTGAGGATCCAGGTTTACTTCCCAGCATCCAGGACTGCTTATAACCATCTGTAGGTAGCTCTAATTCTAAGGGATCTGATGCCCTGTTCTGGCATCTGTGGGCACTAGGCACTCGTGTGGTGCACATGCATACACACGGTCAAACACTCCTAGACAGAATTTTTGAAAAGTGTTTAGGCCTGCACCTCCCACTGAACAGCAAGGTACTCACACTCCCCACGTCTCCACTGATTTTTAAACTATTTATCTTTAACTAAACATCGATTGAAACTTTTCTACCTTAGTAAAGTTTAAGTCATAGTCATTAGATTTGTGCTTCTGAAATATACAAGGACATATAGCTTCGAATCTGTTGGCTCTTCTGTAAACCTGGCTGTTTTCTGATTATCTTGCAAATGGATTTGTTGGGCTGTTGCTGCTTTTCAAGTGGTGTTCACAAAGTGCCCCTCAGGACAGTTAGGTGAAACAGCAGGCTCTCCCTCTCTCCTCAAGAGCCCACGGAGGCTAAAGTTCTTGCTTACATCAGCAGTGGAGACACCGCTCTTACTGCCAGCCCCTTCTAAGAGCACTGTGTTTCTTTCACTTACTGATGTTTGCCAATGGAAGACATTCTGCACTGGCAGGGAAGTTTAAAATCAAAACAAACAATAGCAAAAAAAAAAAAAAAAAAAAAAAAACCCAAACACACACACACACCAAAGGTTTTTTGTTTGTTTAGTTGGTTTTTGTTTTTTGTTTTTTTAAAAAAGCCTGGTACGGGAACAGAATTCAGGACCTCACATACACTAGGCAAATGCCCTGCTACTGAGCTCTATCAGTGACCTTTTTCTTTGTTGTTTTTTTGAGACATGGTCTCACCAAGTGGCCTGAGCTATCCTAGTCAGTCTGTTGCCTTGAACTTTTACTTCTCCTGTCTCAGACTCCTGAGTAGCTGGGATTAGAGACATTCCCCAAAAGCCCGATGTCTTAGTCAGGGTTTCCATTCCTGCACAAACATCATGACCAAGAAGCAAGCTGGGGAGGAAAGAGTTTAATCAGCTTACACTTCTAATTGCTGTTCATCATGAAAGGAAGTCAGGACTGGAACTCAAGCAGGTCAGGAAGCAGGAGCTGATGCAGAGGCCATGGAGGGATGCTGCTTACTGGCTTGCTTCTCCTGGCTTGCTCAGCCTGCTTTCTTACAGAGCCCAAGACTACCAGCCCACAGATGGTACCACTCACAAGGGGCCCTCCCCTCTTGATCACTAACTGAGAAAATGCCTTACAGCTGGATCTCATGGAGGCATTTTCTCAACTGAAGCTCCTTTCTCTGTGATAACTCCAGCTTGTGTCAAGTTGACACACAAAACCAGCCAGCACACCTGACTAAGAGAATTTTAAGTCATTGTCTTAGGGTTTCTATTGGTGTGACGACACACCATGGCCCCAAAGCAAGTGGAGGAGGAAAGGGTTTATTGAGCTTACACTCCCATATTAATGCTTATTATTGAAGGAGGTCAGGACAGGAACACAAACAGGCCAGCATCCCGGAGGCAGGGGCCATTGACGGATGCTGCTACTGGCTTGCTTCTGATGGCTTGATTTGCCTGCTTTCTTATAGAACTCTGGACACCAGCCCAGGGATGGCACCACCCGTTGATCACTAACTGAGAAAATGCCTGATAGCTGGATCTCATGGAGGCATTTTCTTGATGGAGGAGGCTCCGCCCTCTCTGATTAGCTTGGACAGGGTCAGAGAAGGATTGGGCTCAGAGCCTAGATCATGTGTCTGACCTAGATGTGTTGTAACCCTGGGTCCTTTTCCCTGTGTTTATTTCATTTTTGTAATGCACAATTGTGCCAGGCTCAATTTGCCATCTGTCTTCACCATCCAGTTTCTTTTCCTTTTCTTTCTTTCTTTCTTTCTTTCTTTCTTTCTTTCTTTCTTTCTTTCTTTCTTTCTTTCTTTTTTTTTGTTGTTGTTTTGTTTTCAAGACAGGGTTTCTCTGTGAAGCCCTGGCTGTCCTAGAACTAACTCACTCTGTAGACCAGGCTGGCCTCAGATTCATAGGGATCTGCCTGCCTTTGCCTCATCTTAGTTCAGTGATAGGGATGTTTTGTTCCTCAAAAGTAGGTTGCCTTATCACAGGAACTATTAGTGGGCCTTTACTTTGTTCATCCAGTCAGACCTTCCTGTTTCACCGGGAGGGGGTACAGAACTCTGTTTTCCTGTCTCCCCATCTTCCAGACAACAAAATTATCACAATAAAGATTGGATGAGAGTTAAAAAGTGAATTATATGTTGTGAACAGCTGTTGTGTATGCAAGTATAATAAATTTTTCTTGTGGGGAATTGTTGATAAGGGATGAAGTTACCTGAGGCTCAGCTGAGGCTGCAGGAGGGACCAGAACCGGCTACAGATGAAGCTAATTTTGGAAGATTGTGGGGATTTTGGGAAATGGGGGCCTCCCAGTGAGTCACTCAGAATCAGATTGCATTTTGTGTGGGTAACAAGGGGCAGGCCGAGCCCTAACTAGGGTTCCATCCACATGACTCTCACGTATGACTCATGTCTGATCGGTTAGTGCTGACACGTGTCCTTGCTAGCCCTGTACAGAATAGAGCACAACTGTGTTTCAGTCTCTAGAAAGTTGTTAAGTATGTGGCTGGAAGTTATTTTTTCTAGCTAGTAGCTGAAATCTTTAAGGATGCCTTCCTGCCTTACATCCGTCAGTCAGTTTCCAGTCCCTAGGATCAGATGTATGTTTTGAGACAAATGACTTCTACTTTTGTTCAATCTTGCCCATGGTTCGCTCTGTCTGCAGTTTCTTCATGACTGATAGATCAATATTTCCTTTTAAAGTGCATTTACAGACTGTTGTTTGTGAGGTGTGATTTCCCCGAGGCAAACCATCTCATGTTTTGCAGCATACTTGTCTACCACAAGGATACATCGGCCACACCCTCCTGTCCCATCTCTAGGCAGCCCTTTGTTCTGTCCCCTCCTCTCCTCTCTTCTGTGTGCTGCATAGTTTTATGTCAACTTGCTCCAAGCTAAAGTCTTCGGAGAGGAGGGAACCCCAGTTTAGAAAATGCCTCCACAAGATGGGTTGTAGGTAAACCACCCCTCCATGGCTGCTGCTTCCCCTCCTGCTTCCAGGTTCCTGCCCTGCTTGAGTTCCTGCCTCACTGCCTTTGATGATGAACTGTTGTATGGAACTGTGAGTGAGATAAACCCTTTCCTTCCCAAGTTGCTTCGGTCATGGTGTCTCATCACAGTCCTAACTAGGACATTCTGGGAGCCTCTTTCTCCCGCTGTCTTCTTGCCTTGGGAGGCAGTTCAACACCTCATGATTAAGGAGCCACAGGCCCTTGGCTTGAGTCAAGTCTAACTCCTACTTAGTTGCTAAACTGTTAAGCTGGTGTCATTTGTCAAGTCTCACGAGACACCCACAGGGCACCCACACAGCACCTGGGCCAGTGTCGGTCGCAGTCCCGCCATTTAAATGTGACTTGATGTACTGGCTCCCTCCAACAGCATTGCTATCACCTTGTCACTTACAGACTGCCCCTTTCCCCAAGTGCCTGCTGTGGGCTGTCCAGTTCTCAATTCCAAAGCAGCACCATCAGCTTCTCCCCTTCCTGCTGGATCCTGCTCCAACGTTCCTGCCTGTCGCATCTGTTTAGCTCCTCCCTCCCTCCCTCCCTCCGTCCCTCCCTCCCTCCCTCCCTCCCTTCCTCCTTCCTTCCTTCCCTCTTTCCCTCCCTCCTTCCCTCCTTTTGTGTGTCTCTGGCAGTCCTCTTGGCCATACTCTCATAGAGCCTGTTCCTTTGTCCCACCTCTGTCAGTCAGTGCTGAGCAACGCGGTTCCTGGCCCCATTGCCTATGGCATTCTTCATTGGCCGCAGGATCAGATCTTAACTATTTGTGTGGCTTTTATAGACTTTTCCTGTGTTGATTTGTTTATCCAACCTAATGCTTTTTCCATTCCACTGGAGCACTTTGCCTGGAGTAATAGGTCATTTTAGTCTTGTGTGCTTATACATGCTGACAGGTGACATGCTGCAACCCCTGCAATTGTCTATTTTAATGATCTTGGCAACTTTACAGCCAACTTTTAAGTCTTAGGGTATCTCCCCTCCCCCAACTCAGTTTCTTCTCTTCCCACCTCCACACTTTCCTTCTCACTGGCTCATGTTCGTGTGTGTGTGTGTGTGTGTGTGTGTGTGTGTGTGTGTGTGTGTGTTCATAAGTGCGGTCCTGATCAGTGTGTGCACCTGCCTGCTCTACTGCACTCGGTTACTTCTGTGCCCGTCACTTCTCTGCTGTAGGAATCATGGGAGTTTAGTAGAAGGACTTCGTATGCTAATATGAAACAGGGAGGCTTATAAAGAAAAGAGTGTCTTTCAAGGTACTTGCCTGGCACACACATTACCAAATATTTTCACAAATTGCTGAATCAAGATTGCTAGAGCTACAGGACCTGGCCTCAGTACAAGGACCATGGGAACCAAGAGCTGTGTTTTCAACTGAGTGCTAGGGTGGGGCTTCACATTTTAATACAAGCTTGATGTGCTTCAGGATTGAATGGGGAGAGACTTAGCCAAGGATCAAGCCTGTGGGCATGTGCGCTGTGTAGCAGAAGGCTTCAGTTGGCAGAACCACAGTGAGGGAGAGGGGGAGCTGCCCTTGATGACATTACTGTCAGTGGGTCTTGGTGTCTTCTCTCCTTGGCTGGTCTTGCCACTTTTCTGGAAGCAGTTGCTTCCCCTTTCAGTGGGTCACAGATCTTATCCGATGGCAAATTTACTTAGAGACCAAGCACAGCTTTGAGCAAGGTCAGATTGGATTGTCGAGTGTACTGGCTGGTTTTGTGTGTCAACTTGATACAAGCTGGAGTTATCACAGAGAGAGGAGCTTCAGTTGAAGAAATGCCTCCATGAGATCCAGCGGTAAGGCATTTTCTCAATTAGTGATCAAGGGGGGAGGGCCCCTTGTGAGTGGTACCATCTCTGGGCTCATAGTCTTGGGTTCTATAAGAAAGCAGACTGAGCAAGCCAGGAGAAGCAAGCCAGTAAGCAGCATCCCTCCATGGCCTCTGCATCAGCTCCTGCTTCCTGACCTGCTTGAGTTCCAGTCCTGACTTCCTTTGGTGATGAACAGCAATGTGGAAGTGTAAGCTCAATAAACCCTTTCCTCCCTAACTTGCATCTTGGTCATGATGCTTGTGCAGGAGTAGAAACCCTGACTAAGACATCAAGTTACCAGCTTTTTATATTGGTCACAGTGTGAATAATACTGTCCTTCCTTTCTCAGGCTCTTAGAGGCACTGTGACTGACTTCCCTGGATTTGATGGCAGGGCTGATGCAGAAACTCTTCGGAAGGCCATGAAAGGCTTGGGTAACTTAAACCTTTTAATTAAAAAAGGCCAAATAAAGAGATGGGGGATGGGGGCAGGGACATATGCATTCAGATAACAAAGTAATATCTTAGACCATCCTGAAGATTTATTCTCTAGAATTGGATGTGCAAGCATCATCAGCTCTGTGCTGTGGGGGTCAGACAGTGTGAGGCAAACTGTTAGCTCAGTGGCCCAGCCCATCCACTGTCTGCTTCTGCATAGGAAACTCTTACAGACCACCCTCCCCACTGGTATCTTTCTAACCAGTTGCCAGCCTCTTGAGGGTTCTCCTGCGTAACTGACTTATCTACTCTCAGACTCCTATACCTGAGCCTTGAAGGGAGTTGCCTATGGCATCCCAGGTCCCCTTTTAACAGACTAATCTCACATTACTGCTTGATATCCCTGATCCACCAGGCCTGGGTGTCTGCTCTGCATGCAATTTTTGTATTTTTCTGTTCTTATTCTAAGTCTGTCCTCTCTATATGACTGCCTTTCAAGACACTATTGGGAGTCTCCTTCCCCAAACCCCTTTCTACTCTTGTTAGCCAGGAGACCTTCCTTTGACCGTGTAGCATTTGGACCTTCCCTGAGGCACTTGCTAGTCTGTTCTAATGTTTTCCATGCTAAATCGTCTATACCTTGAAGTCAGAGACTATGGGTTTTCTTTTCTTAATCTCCTGTAATACCCAGCATGTTATGCTTTGTGAATAGCTATTATTGGGGTAACTATGTAACTATACATGAAAAGCAGGTGTGCCAAGGTTTTACAAATCTAGGAGTGTTTGTCTACTTACTTTTAAGTTCAACCGAGAATAGAAGATATATATATATATATATATATATATATATATATATATATATATATATATATATATATGTGTGTGTGTGTGTGTGTGTGTGTGTTATATATAATATATTACATATATATAATACTTTGTAATATATACTATATAAAGTATTACATATATATGTTTTACATATATAGGTTATATATGCTTTATATATAGTTATATGTTTTTTCATGTGTGTGTATTTTCAGATATATATGAAATATAATAGTTTATTCTTAACTTTACATTTCATTTTGTATAAGCTGTGCTATATGTTTTCATAGAGGGTATTAAGAGCACAGAGTAACTTCTGGGATAATTAGAAAGATTGTTTAGAAAATGGGTGTGTGGGAGGCAGCTTTCATTGTTAACCATCAATTTCAGGCACCGACGAGGACAGCATCCTGACCCTGTTGACATCCAGAAGCAATGCTCAGCGACAGCGAATTGATCAGGAGTATAAGACTCTGTTTGGCAGGGTAAGATCACAGCTCACTCAAGGTGGGAATGAGTCCCGCTATGAGTTTTAAAAGAGTTTGAGAAATCAGACAGTCCCCAGTATGTGTAGGAACGTTCTTAGGACCCTTCTTCTCTACCTCACGGATACTATACTCATCAGATGTCCTCAAGAATAGTACAGTGCTCTCATGCACCTTGGTCACCTCTCTGTGACCACTTTAAACCATCCCTGGATGATTAAACAGTGATGGCTAATAGAGTACATGCACTGTACCAAAAAAAAAAATTAAAAAAAAAATTAAAAAAAAATTAAAAAAAAAGTCACACCACGTCATTTAGAAGATAATGAAAAACTTAGCCTCACACAATTATTTTTTCTTGCTAGATGCTTTTGGAGGTGGTGCCAAGGTGTCAGTGGTCCCATGGTCCCCTCGTCTTTCCTCTCTGCTTTCATTAGCTATTTTTTAGGTATATACCGGTATTGCAACTTAAATAATTTGACTTCTTACTTCATGGTAGATTGAAATCTTACTGAGAGCATATGTGACACACCATAATGTAGTCTTGTTATTCTGACAGTTTACATTTGTTATTTTACTGAGAAACAAATACAGTACAAACCCAGAAAGTGTCTTCTAGTGTTGCTGGGGACAGACCTCAGGACCAGGCGCTCTCCTCGGAGTGCAGTGCAGCCCGTTGGAAGAAGTTGTCTAATCCCAGTCCTGCTGCCTGCCATGCAGGGGAAACACTGTCCTTTTCATAAATAACAGCACACATTCCCACATTCAAGGTGCCTCTTAACCAGTCAGAAGCAGGACAGTGATCGTCAACTGTATATTGGAATGTTAATATATATTAGAATTGGACAGGAAAGGAGAAGAGATTGTTTAGATATTATAGAATAAATCTTGCTCTTAAAATGTATTTGTGAGTTCTGAGAAAATTTCTCTCTTTGTTGTCTTTTTTCATTCTGGTGGTGGGGGTTTGACCCAAACCTTGTAACCTGTAACACAGTGCTCTGCCATTGAGATACAGTCAAGCCTTTTGGGGGAGCGTCTATAAGGACACTTCTGCAAGGATGCTGAAAAAATTTGTGTGCTGAGTATATGCTTCACATGGCCCAAGTGCTCGGCCACAGAGCAACAGTTCTAGCGAAGCTTCTTGGGTAGTATCGCAGGCCTGTAATTTTAGATATTTCAGAGGTTGAGATGAGAGCATGTGTACACATCTTACCTGGAGCCGTGTGGTGGCCTGTGCTTTTAATCCCAGTATTCAGGAGGCAGAGGCACGTGGGTCTCTGTGAGTTTGAAGACAGCTTGATTTACATAGTGAGCTCTAGGACAGCCAGAGGTACATAATACAGAGACCCCTTCTCAAAAATAACTAACTAACTAAATAACTAAATAAATAAATAAGAAGAAGGAGGAGAGAGGGATGGAGGGAAGGCAAGAGGAGGAGGAAGAGGAAGAGGAGGAAGAGGAGGAGGAAGAGGAAGAGGAGGAAAAATAGAAATAATAAATCCTACCTGGGGTACAGAGTGAGTTTAAGATTAGTCTGGACAGCTGCCTGAACATGTATAAAGCGCTGAGAATGTCGGTGTTTTCCCCGCACGAGGAGGCCCTGGGTTTTATCCTGTTACATGTTACCAGGCCGACCTCCTGCCTCAGCCTTCCATATACTGGAATTATAGGCATATGTTACCACACCTAATAGCCCGCCTTGTAAACGTATCCCGTTTTATTTTGAAACGTGAAGTTAATGAAAACATCTTTAAACACCTTGGTAGATAAAGATCAGTGTTTGAGGTTTAGGGCAGATGTTGAAGGTATGCTCCTTAGGGCTTTGTTCAGCACAAATATCTTCTCTAATATTCGGAGAAGCAACATACAGAATTGACTAGCGCAGAGGGTTTTCATGTCTGTTTGGGAAGACTGTGGTCACCGAGTTTATGTTTTCCGAGGTAGGACCTTGTGGATGACCTGAAGTCCGAACTGACTGGAAAGTTTGAGAAGTTAATTGTGGCTATGATGAAGCCCTTGAGGCTCTACGATGCCTACGAGCTGAAGCATGCTCTTAAGGTAAAGGGTGCAGACAAGGGACAGTTCTGTCCTACATAGCGCCACTGTATTCTGGTAATTATCCTGTGTTTTATTTGATTCATTTCGTTGAAGGCTGCTCAGACAAAACACTGGGAGTCAATAAGAAGGAAAGGGGAATCTAGCCTAACAAGTACGCAGCTTAATTTTCTTGTATAGTCAAAACTATTGTCTGTAAAATTTTAGTGTGCTGAGTTTTTATACCTTTATCTTATATCTTTAGGCCTTGAAAATGTTACAGATGAAATGTTTTAGTTTTTGAGATAGGAAAAGTGGAAGTTGACTGTGTTGAACATTTGCCTGGACAGTGACAGGGAATGGCCTATTCTTAGTAGGTTGGTTCTGAACGGGCAGACAAAATAATCCGCTCAGGGATTGTGCTCACCCAGCGGAAAAATGGGAATCACACAGTCAGGAGTCTGCATCTGATAAGTCTCTGTGCTGTTCTGCAATTGCAGTGTGTAGTAAATGGGATCTTAGCACCCTAGGAAAAGGGCTTTTAACAGAATACAGCTCAAGCATTGCTAGCAGCAAAGATCTTCCCATAGGGGTGGACCTAGGTATTTTAGTGCTTGAATTTTTACAAGGAAGTGGAAATAGAACCTATGTTGTTTTACACAGACAACACCAAACTTTAGCCATGTTTCTATTTATATGTGGTGATGTAGCAGTGTAGACATGGCTTTTATAAGTACAGAAAGGAAACCAGCTAAGATTATTTTTCAGAAACACAGAAAGTGTGTCCCAGCAAGTGGTCTCTGCGTGTTAGCCATGTTTCTGTGATGGTATCTTTAAGCTTAAAGGTTTATTGGCTCTTGCCCACAGCTAACTGGCCCCAGGACTTTGGGCCTGTAGCTAGGCAGGAAGCCGGGCACAGAGAAGAGACAACTGTGGTCCACCACCTTCTTTAAAGACATCCCCCAATGACCTAAAAGCCTCTCATTAGTCCACATCTTAAGGGTTTGGCTAGTGCCCCCTAGTGCCACTCTGGACACCAAATTGTCACTGTGTGGCTTTTAGGGCACAGAATTAAAGGCCTCAACTCTAATGGTATGTTTGATGGACATAGAAAAGTCAACTCTATTTTTCATTAGGCAAAAATAAAAAGATAGAATTAGATTGCTGAATTTTTAAACCCTAGTAATAGAACATGTATATGAAGAGATCCATGTTGTCTTGAATATTTTTATAATTATACAATTTGAATAAAATCCATGGAAATAGCTTTTTTTAAAAAATCTTATTGACATGTTTTGTCTATTCAAAACAAATCTTCCAACAGGGAGCTGGGACAGATGAGAAAGTATTGACCGAAATCATTGCTTCAAGGACGCCTGAAGAACTCCAAGCCATAAAACAGGTTTATGAAGAAGGTAAACAGTTGGAGTTTATCATGTGTCCTTTCTGTCAGGATGTGGTCGTGTGTAGATATGGGTGCCAGGTAGTACATGCTTGCTGAGTGGAAGAGCTGTAAGTCAGGCTGTTCTTCTTCTTCAATAAAAACCAAACAACAACAAAATAATAAAGGCACAAACTCCCAGCTGCTTACTCCGAGCACACCTGAAGGGAGAGCCAGGTTATTTCCGCACAGGATTTGCAGACACTGTAAGAATAGAGAGGCTTTTTCCTTTCCATTAATTTATGTTTCTTTAAATAAATTCAGTTTTGTGCAAGATGTTAAGAGCTACGTAGAAGACATTTCGGGGAACAGGAAGAGAGACTGAAACCCTTTCTGGATTGGAGTTGATAAAACACTGATAAAGTATACTGTTCAGCTGATGGGCAGGCTTGGTTAAAGTATTCTGGTTGTTATTTTTAGTGTGTGACCTATTCGTGTGTGTGTGTGTGTGTGTGTGTGTGTGAGAGAGAGAGAGAGAGAGAGAGAGAGAGAGAGAACAAAGTCTGGGTTTCAGTCTAGTCCATATTTCAATGGTTTGAATGTATTTAAGTCCATGAAATGAAAGTGAAGGAAGACTGTTCTGATCTGTCGGGTTTCTCTGTCATCGGACTGAGCCTGGACTGTCAGCCAGCGGCCGTGGCTCTCATAGGAATCATGCATAGAATTTCGATGTGATGCCTTTAGCCCACTGGATCAGTGGGATTTAGGGCAATTAATAACTACCCAGGTCTCTTTCCAGCTTCTTTTTGTACTCAATATGGTTGCTACCACTGTGGCAGAGGTGGTACACATAGCTCATCGAGGCAGTTCATTTGATGTGGTCTTCGGAGTTCTCCATCTTGGGATGCTGATACTGAGGACTGAGCATCTGTGCTACAGTAATTGTGCATGTAAATGTGCGTGCTGCATCCTGCTCAGTGTGGAACTGGGCATGGCTCTGTGTCCGTGGCTGCCCTGGCTGTCAGGAGAAACATAGAAGACATGTGTACCACAACTCTCGTCTTCAGTGACGTTATATTCAATAGTTAAAGGATGGTAAAAATTTAACAGTTGTGTATGAAAAGAATTAATTCAGAATGAAGACGGGAGGGAGAGGCCATCATGGCTTTGGGTCTTAGGGGAGGCTTCATGATACAAATTAGCTAGTGCAATTTCCAGAGCAGGTGACGTACTAAGTATCCATTGGAAAATGCTTGAAGAAAAAGAGCAGGGTTTGTGCGTATGCACACACAGTGTCACATTACTTAGCCTTAAACATGAAACTTCTGATATTTGCAATGTCACAACAGGGAAGGTATTATGTTATGTGGAGTGAGCTGGGTGCAGAAAGTCAAACACCGTGTGCCCTTCCTGGGTAGAATCCAAATGAATGATAAAGCAGCTATATCTGTTGAGAGTAATGTGGTGTTTGCCGAGGCTGGACAGGAGGGACAGTGAAGGGAGGAGACGGTGGGGAGGTGGTGCCTGCTCACAGGACAGTGAGATGGGGTGGAGAGGTTGTGGAGATCTTGTGGCATGGTGACTATTCATAGTACTCTACTGTGTTCCTGAGATTTTCTAAGAAACTAGATCTTAAGTGTTTCACCATTCACAGAAAGCTACATGGTGGAACAAGTTAGTCTGTGGTAACCATTTCACAGGGTATCGAGCACGATCAATACATGTTTTATTTACTCCTTGTCACTTAACAATCCGGGGAGGAAAAGACAAGATGGGTTGCAGTAGGTAAAGGTGACTTAGCTCATCAGTGGCCTAGACCCTGGGCTGAGGAAGGTAGGCAGAGAGAGCCGACGGCACCTCACTCTGGGGAAGGGCACGTGTGTGTCTGTATGGAGAGACACCGCACTCGGTAGGTAGGCAGTTTAGAGATTTTGCATGCCTGGGTGATGAACTTGGCTGACGGAATGTTGAGTGAACAGTTGAAAGAAGGAAGGAGATTTGAGTCTAGAGGTGTATTAGATGGACTGCTCTGTGGGAGGCAGCGAGGAAGCTGTGTAGTAATTATGGCACCACTGAGGTCACTGGGAGGCTGGGAACACGAAGAGGACTATCAGAGGAACAAGCATTGGGGTGGATTTGATCGCTAGTCACAGGTATTGGAGCGGAAGAAGGAGTCAGAGATGCCTGCAAAGTTGTGTATTCGGTTCTGATGCACATAAAATAGAAGTCCCAGGCGTCACACATATTCCAGCTTTCAGACAGTGATTAAACATGGTAATACCTTACAGCAAGAACACCTTAAGACGAGGTTTGAGAGTTAGTGAACGTGTGTAGGCCTCAGTAGCTCTTGGTTCTCTGCCTTCCTGTGACCTTGGGCTGAGAAGCTGGAACCTGAGCTGGACGGGTTATGCTTCAAAATGTCATTGCTGTCTGTCAGAGGCGACTTAACTGGTATAAAGGAACACTGTCTAATTAGGGGGAGATACCACCATGCAAAGGCAAGAATTCATAGGATGAAAAATAGCTGGCAAAAAAAAAAATCACATAAAACATTTGCGAGAAGCCGAGTTTCAGTTTAGGATTATCATACTTTCGAAGCTTACACTGGCATCGTGTGTCTTCATATCACTAACTATATTTGGGGAGAGCATTTTGGAGTGGCTGCCATAATTTAGGCTTGAGTGAAGGCTTTTGGCTGATGTTAACAGAGCCTATTTTTATCTGGCACGCACTTATCAAATTTGCCATTCGTCTTTGGAACACTGAAAGATGGGGCAGAGAAAGGATTTCTGTTAATCAAATATGTCTTCCTTTATGCCTCGTTCACCTGATTAATGGGCAGGGTTTTCTAATTCAGAGATGCTATGAACATGTATGAAATCATTGTTTTGCAGAATATGGTTCCAACCTGGAAGATGATGTGGTGGGGGATACCTCGGGGTACTACCAGAGGATGTTGGTGGTCCTCCTTCAGGTACTGATAGAGACTTAACATAATTTGACTAAGGAGTTGTTGGAATGACCTGCCTGCATTAAGTTAAAGCCACTTAAAAGTCTTTCAGTGATTTCTGGTTTGTGCAGATTCCCACTGTAATGGCTCTATGTTGTCTGTGTCTCAGAATATCAGATTCAGACTGTAAATAGCCAACTCATCCATCCATTTCAGGCAGCTGTTTGCATCCCGTTCATCCATAGTGCTCAGACTCAGCAGTGCTGAGCTGGTTTGGACACTGCTGTGTGGTGGGGGTGTAGTGTGCTGTAGGGTTCCTGTGGTTTTCACACAAGCGCATTTTCTCTGGGAGAGAAAGTGCCTTGTGCATGGGTATCAGGGGCATCTTTCCATCTGAATGCAGAGGCGCTGACGTCCAGTATGTGATGTCACTTCTTACAGGCGAATAGAGACCCTGATACTGCAATCGATGATACTCAAGTTGAGCAGGACGCTCAGGTGGGTAAGCAGTCTGTGACAACCTTGTTATGACTTAGAAATCAAAAAGAATGTATAGTAGTGAAAAACCACAATGTGTATTTTAAGAACCTTTAAACAATGTATTTAGCAGCTCCCTACAAATCATATGACCCATGTAGGCAGGTACATTTTTCTTATTCTGATCTGGCCAACAAAATACTGTCATCCCAAAGCTGAGATAAAAATGTGCAAATTTTATTGCAAGTTACACTGAGACATTTTTTTTTTTTATCATTCACAAAATGGAGAATTAAAAAAATAAAAAGCCTCATGTTACCATTCCAGTGCCATGACGGAATATGTCTTCTTAGTAGGATAGAATAAAGAAAAATAAAGTGTTTATGGTTTAAGTGGCGTTTTATTACAAAAGAAATGGCAAGCTGGTTTGTTTTAGGAAGTTCTCTGTGTTCCCTGTGACAGCATCCTAAACAGGACGGTTATTGTCTTGTCAACTCCCAAATGAACATCTTTACTTCAGGGACTTCTGAATCCCAGTGCAATTTCAGCATGGTTTATAAAACAGTCAGACGTAAGAAATAAACGTTAGAAAACATGAATCAGGACAGTTGAGACCTCGGAAATGGCCGTAAAGTCCTTGGGTTCCTAGAATCACCTGCTGTAGCCCCATCTCTGCTCACGTTTTAGTTAATGTACCACTGAAAATGGGAGATCTGGTCAACTACTCTATGCATTTGCCAGCAATATGTCATCTGACTTTGCTAAAGAGGAGAAAGTTATCTTCTTTTGGGTAGTTGATTTCTTAACAGCTTCAATCATTTTCCTCCTTGCTGGAGGAAAAGGAGGAGACATTTACTGGGGATTCACTGTACAGCATCTCACTTGTGTTCTGCCTCATGCATGTCAGCTTACTGTGCCGGTTCCCGTCTAAGCCCTTCAAACTTAGCATTTCACTGTTCTCAGGATAAAGTCCAAGCCCCTGAAGGTGGTTCTTAAACCTCCTCATAATCTGTATCGTAGGAGTCAAAGGTCAGTTCCACTTTTGATGCTTTCACTTGGCCCTTTCTGACCTTCAGCGCATGAGTCAGATGGCCCTCATGCAAAACTGTAGCATCCCAGGTTGCCTGCTCCTGTCTCCCTGCCTCACACTGAAGCTGCCTGCCTGCTATGCAGGGCACAGTGTCAGGTTAGTTCCAGCCTCTCATCTACTGTAGTGCTGGCAGTCAGTCAGTAAGTGATGCATGAGGAGGTGCTACACCCAGCCAGGAGGCCTCTCCCAACTGTGAATAAGGCAGCAAGCCCAGGCCCTCTGAGTAATTGTGGAGCTCCAGTCCCCAGCCTGGCTCTGTGACTCCAGCACCCTTTCTCTTCCCCTACACAAGCCTCATGTTCAGTGTTAGCTCCCCATTCTGATTTCCTACAGCATAGGAAGCGCTTATTAAATATAGGTCAAAAGCTCGTCAGATCCAACATAACTCTGCCTTCTTGTAGACAAAGGCAAGCACAGACCTCTCAAGTCATCCTCCTCCAGGGAGGGGCTTTGCTCAGTTGAAAAAGACAGCATTGCTTTCTAGGCTTTGATTCCTCTGGGCCTCTGTGTGAGATGATACAGTTCTCAGGTTCCTCCTCTCAGGACTAGGAGATCTGGAAGCTTTTCAGTGCTTACAGCATGGGAAGCTAACTGTAGTCTTGGGTGACAGTGCTGAGACAGGGTCCCGTGGGCAGACTTCCCAGCACAGCTGATGTAATTAGCACCGTGCTATGTGAGAAGCTTCTGAAAAGCAGTCCACTTGAGCCTTCTCAATGATTTTTCTTCTTACCATTTGTTGCACAATTTGTCGCCTCTCACGTCCACAGGCCTGTGATCACCAGCAGATCCTGGGTTTCAGCTCCAATCCTACAGGTCTGAGTGGGGCCATGGTTCTCATACCTCCTCACCCACTGATGTCATTATCTGGGGACTGCGTTGATTACCTAGGCTGTGGGCATGCCACCTACCTGTCACACAGCAGATATAACCATTTAGAATACAAAGTGAAACTTTGTATGTGTGTGAATACTGTTATGGGGGGGGCATCTTCAAAATCTCCACCCTTTGCCATGACCAGGAGCAGCAGAGAGCGAGCCACACTGGCCATGTGCTCATGACTGTTCTTATCAGCAGTTCAGCCTTCTGCATACTGCTTCTTTCGGGTCTGGGAGGGAGTGTGCCCTTTGTACCTTGTAGCAAGGCCCCAGGTTGTCTTCACTAGGAAGGATCTGTGATTTGATATAGAGAAAGCTGAGATGGTGGAAGGCTTTTGCGAACACCTCTGAGGTTTTCTCTCCTGACACCCGGCACTGAGGAAGGCCTGTTATGCCAGCAGTCTGATAAGCCGTGGTAGGTCATTCACTTGGGAACAGAACATATGCACAGAATACTTTAGTTTTTTATAATTTTAAATCCGTTTAAATCATTTTATACGTTTTTAAATGTATTAAACTGACTTAATATTTTAAGAGCATTAAAACCATTGCTTATTATCTTTCTTGCCAAATGCTTGCTCTAGATAAGAGGATTGAACTCTTAGAGAAAGGAGGGAGAAGGAAAATGGAATCTGTTTATCTGGCACAAAGATGTAGGAAAGGGTCTTTTAATTCTCTGGAGATAAAATAAAAAATAGTTCTAGACCACTATAAGGTGCTTGCACGTGCCTACCAAGAGCAAACGTCATATATTCACAGGCAAGCCACTGTCCTGTCTTATCCATATTTGGAGTGTCCTTATGGGCAGAAGGCCTTCTCCAGGCAAAATGTATTCCTCTTGGCCCAGCAGGGATCTGTCAGTTAATAAAAACAGTAACTAAAAGGGCGTAACTGAATGACACTGTGAAGACTGCCCACATCTCAAGTGACTCAGATTTCATAATGTTCACGGATAAGTTTTGTAAGCTTGTGCATAAACTTAGGTGAGCATTTATGTTTTTTCATGTCACAAGTGAATATGGTACTCAAGTGATGTCAAGAGTATTTATTAAGTTATCTGTAGATGCCGACCCTGCAATGTTTTAGCACACTATGGTGTGTGTAGCTGGGTACAAGGTATTCTATAACTGACTTTGCTTAAATCACAAAGGTAAAGAGGAAATATGGAGTTTACTTTTTATGTCATGGGCTAAAAACATAGCAGCAGCCATAGGATGAGCAATGTAAAGCACAAGACAGGGTCTCATTGAGTAAATCAGTGTTCAACAGTGGGATGATGGGAATTTTGCCAGCACACAGCATCTCCATGGAATTTGGGATATCCCAGTCAACGTTTGGAAAGATGAACTCCTGGGTCATTTCTGCCCTTTGCACGTAACCCATTAACCTGGTCCACATGAACAGGCAGAGTCGCTGTTCAGGAAGGAGCAGGGTGCTGGGGAACTGGGTGCTGGGGAGCTGGGTGCTGGGGAGCTGGGTGCTGGGGAGCTGGGTGACTCATCAGGGTGGTTTGTTGCAGGCATTGTTCCAGGCTGGAGAGCTAAAGTGGGGGACAGATGAAGAAAAGTTCATCACCATCTTTGGGACACGCAGTGTGTCTCATTTAAGAAAAGGTAAGTAAAATTGTTTGAAACAAATGCTTTAGGAAATCTGGAAAGTGCGTGGGCAAGTCTGACCTAATGCCTGCTCCAGAGGAAAATCAGTTTTCACAGTTCGATCTGGAGAAATCTTCAAAGTTCTTGACATTGCTACTGTGGTTTTTGCAAAACTAGATGTCCTTCCTAATCCCTTCACTGTCAGAGGTGGTGAGGGGCATCAGGCTCCGTCAGACACCAAGGAGTGTCTCACTCTAAGCATTACCCTCGGGAGACTGAGAAGTCTCCTAAGACTTCATAGGCATCCATTCAGTTCATATGCCTGCATCAGTTTAGAATAAGTTCGGTAGCAAGCGACAACCTGCATTGTGTCTTTGGCAGTCATTTCTGTGGCTGTGATGTGGTTGGTTTGGCAGGACTTTTCTGTTTCCCTGCCACACTGCCCTCTGTGCCCTTGTATTCCTTCTTTGCTCATTACCTCATCTTCACAGAGTAGTTCACAGCAAGTTAAGTTAGTCACGCTTGTCGATCACATTTTAGAAAAAGGAGGGCTCTCCAGAATCTCTCACAGCAGATTTACCTGTTGGTCTCATTGCGTGCAACTAGCTAGGGGCCAGGAATCAGCATTTAGGAAATACCATTGAGAAGCCACGCATGGTTGCTTCTGCCCAAGTATTCTCTCCATACTTAAGCCTATCAAGATCTACAGGCAAGCCGCCTGTCATGTGTTCTTATTTGGAGTGTCCTTGTGGGCAGACGGCCATCTCCAGGCAAATTGTATTTCTCTCGGCCTAACGAGGATCTGTCTGTTAACATAAGACAATAACCAAACAAGTACAACTGTATGACATCGTAAAGACTGGCCACATCTCGTGTGAGCTTTTGGGAAGCAGAGACAGGAAAATGAAAGTTGAAGCCCATCTGTGGGATATCACAAAGTCCTGTCACAATATTCAAAGCTAAACCGAATTTTAATTAATACCGTTGTTACAACATACGGAAATCATTGCTTAGGGCTTACCACGTTGAGGCTCTGAACACAGGGCCCTGACGGCAAGGAGGATGGGGTGGGGGGCTCTGCTTGGACAGATAACACCTGGTGAAAGTGACAGCTTCTTTTTAGGGGAGTATCTCTTTAGTGAGTAAGAAAGCACATTCTGTTTATTTTTTCCAGTGTTTGACAAGTACATGACGATATCAGGATTTCAGATCGAGGAGACCATTGACCGAGAGACCTCGGGGAACTTGGAGCAGTTGCTCCTGGCTGTCGGTAGGTGAAGTCACAATGTGTAATATTTATTCTCATACAAATTGCTTTCATCCACTAGAGGCTAAGTCTGAAAATAATCGTGTTTCTTCATGGAAAGTAGGGGAATAACATAGCGTTGGGTGAAGCAAACTCCTGAGTTTTCCTTTGGGAAGTCTGTGTTGGTATTAAGAATACATGGTTATCTAGTTATTTACTCGATTTTATGGAGGCACTAAGAACATCAGTAGGAATTGTCCTAAAGCCATGTTAAAAATAATACTATGGCCCTCTCATGTCTTGGATACCATCACAGAAACTTGCAAGTGTGTCTTGTCTTCAGTACCCACAGGGTTTTAGAATGCTTTCAATATTCTCCTCACAGCTCTTTATGCAGACTGAGAAGTTATCATTTGGCTAGAAATAAATCCGTGTCTTTGACATGACTGAATATGGGAAGGTGGGTTGTTTTTTTTATTCAGGTTAAATAATTTGGGGTTTCAATTAAGTGTTCAAAATGAAGAAGTGAATTTGCAGGTGGCTGTGGTTTTTAGATGCTCTCCAGATCCTGCAGGCCCAGGTCCTGGGCTCACATGGTCTGAAGGCAATCTTGGTCTATTCTGAGCATTTGTGCAAGAGCCAACTTTAAAAATAGCCTTTCATCTGGGCACATGGCCAGTGAGCTAGAAACGAGGCTCTTTCATGATGAAGACACACAAGAAAGTCACAGTTATTATGAGCACTTAATTAAAACTCCAAATTATTTAACCCGAGAACAACCACCTTCTATCACATCAAACACACCCTATTTTTTTTTTCTAGCCAGATAGTTTCTCAGTCTGCCTGAGAAGCTGCTTTTCTTAATCTTTGAAAAGGAGGAATTGAGAAGTTTCAGAGCTGAAGGATTCTCGTTTTTGTAGCCTAATTTTTGTGTGCTAGGTGTCCTTTGCTGAATGACTCCTGTCTGCATGCCCTTAACCTATGTCAGCTGTGATGTGGTGGGAATGAGCTGCCTCTTTTGCAGTCTGGCCCAGTGTCTGAACTGCAATGGATACATCCAGGCTGCTTGTGTGAATTGTGAGATTTAGCTCAGAGAATTCAGAGAGAGTACAGAAAGTCAGCCCAAGTGTTTCCAGAGATTAGAGTAGTATTCTTGCATCATTTGATTGGATATCTTGGAATAGAAACTTCCAAACTACTTATTTAACTTATCAGTGATGAAAGCGGTGGCATTATAACCAACCACCCAGGTACCAACAAAGACCACAGAGATCAAAGGGGCACAGAGAAAAGCCTCTTTTCCAGTGCCTTTCTAGAGCTGCACAGACCTCTGAAGAGAACCAAGCCAGCAAGTAAGAAGACAGCTGAGGGCGGTCCCCAGCAGCTTGCAGATGCCCCTCTGCAGGGCACCTCACTTTTACACTTAGAAGCAGAGCTAAGAACAGGAGACAGTGTTTGCATTTTGATTACGTCATTCTTCATGCCCGAATAGCTTTTGACAGTTTTATCATATGTTTTCTTAGTGAAGTCTATTCGGAGCATACCTGCCTACCTTGCAGAGACCCTCTACTATGCTATGAAGGTGAGTAGATACCCTGCATCTAATAAATGCAGCCTTCTCTAGCTTTGATTATGCCTCAGATGACAGCCTGGGGATGCCCGTCCTTCAGACAGGTAGCCTGTTTCTCCTACGCTACGAGACTTGAGTGATTTAGCTGAACCAGGGGCGTTTGGTGCTGTATGTGAAGTCTTTTAACACCTGTGCTCTCTTCTCCTTTAAAGGGTGCTGGCACGGACGATCACACCCTCATCAGAGTCGTGGTGTCGAGGAGTGAGATTGACCTGTTTAACATAAGGAAGGAGTTTAGGAAGAACTTTGCCACCTCCCTGTATTCTATGATCAAGGTAGAACCGTGGCTCACCTTAGAAACGCAGAGCCAGGCTGGGCAGCGTGAATGGATGGAAGAGTCCAGCCCCCGTGCTGAGTTACTCTTTTAAGTCACTGGATTAGCGAGGGGTTCTGAAAGACAACCGGGAAGCTGGGTTACAGCCCCGCCAAGGCTCAACAGACCCAAGGCTTCGTTGGTTTTTAGAATGTGTGCTGTGTATCCATCAGTATCAAATGTCTTTGTTAGCTCCTCCCTCCCGTCAGCTTTTCTTTCTTTGTTGTCTGCTATCACTGTGCCTCTGGTGTCAGGTCAGAGCTGCGGTAAGGAGCCTAGGCAACACTGCCGTCACCATCAAAGAGAAGCACCTTGTGACCTTGAAATGTGGCTTCGGGTCTCTTGACATCTTTCTTTGTTGACCCTGTGTAGAGAGGGGTTTCAGTTGAGCAGAAGCGTTGGCTTTAATGTGTGTGGTGTGTGGAGCTTGGGCTGAGGGTTGCCAGCGAGTCTGTGCATTTGACACTAGTATTTCACACATAAGCATTATGAGGCAAGCCTGGGGAAGGTGTGTGCTATGCCTGTGTCTGAGGCAAAGCCACAGCACCCGGAGGCCCTGCATGCCCTGGTTAGCCTGAGAGAAACTGGGCGTGTTTGGAACACTTGATGATTTAACATACTTGGAAATGTCTCCTTGCCCTCTCTGCTTCTCAATGGAAGAACATACTCCACTCCGTTAAGAGAACAGCCCTTGAGGGGTAAAATTAGAAAGTGAGTGGCATTGGTAGGAGTTTCCCCCTGTAACATTCCTGGTGTGAGAGTCACGCAGAGAAGTTGCCCAAGTCGGGAGAAAAGTCACGGGACGCTAGTCACTCTCCTCAGCTACTTCCTGAGCTTTTAGTTCCTGTGGCTTTTGTGAGTCATGGAGTTGACAGAGTGTGTTTGGGTTCCAGGGTGACACATCTGGAGACTATAAGAAGGCCCTGCTGCTGCTCTGCGGAGGCGAGGACGACTGAGGAGCCGCCGGCGTGTCCTGTGCCTGCTGCCCGCCGTCAGTATCAGCTTCATTCAGCCCTGCGCTTGCCTGCATTCCTGCCTGCCGGCTGCCAGATGCCTTACTCTCACTAATATGCTAATGACCAAAGGTGTCTTAGATGAAAGTGGTGTCCTGCCCTTCTGATGTTCTGTCTGAAGTAGACGGTGACCTTCCCGTGTCTCTCAGTCTAATGTCTGATTTATTAAATTGTCTATAAATTTCTTTTTATATCCTTTTTAAAGCTTCATTTATATTATGTTAATAACCCTTTTACCTGGATCGGAACCTTAGCCATGAAATTGTGAACTCTTGGAAATGCTGTCAATCAAGCTTACTGCTCCAGCAGACCTGCAAAATGATGATGGTTGTATCAGCAACATTGACAACAAATAAACATTCCCTTCCCTCAGAATCCTGTGTAGGCTTGTGTTTAGAAAGCTTATTTAACAATGATATCCCTTTGAAACCAGGCTCTTGGCAGTAGTATTAGTTAAAGCTAAAACTATACTTGGTCTTGGGGTACTAAAAAATGCAGTACCGCAGACCAAATTTCCTAATGCGGTGAGATGAAGGATGGTGAGAGAATGGAGATTCTCTCTTTCTCTCTCTCTCTCTCTCTCTCTCTCTCTCTCTCTGTGTAAAAGAGTTTCCTGGTGGGATGAAAAAGGGGGAGGGGTCCCCTGGTGGGACGAGGGAAGGTGAAGAGGTTTTACTTCCTCATCAGCTAAGGCAATACTGTGGAGCTTCTAGCAGGAAAAGTAATTTTTGCACAATCTGAAGTTTCAGAGTGTTCGCTCTTGCTTGTAACTCTGCTCTTGGCCTTCACCTTCTCCCCTTTGAGATAATCAGAGACATTTGTTCTGGTTCTCCCTCCTAGCCCCAGATTCTCAGAAATAAGACTCAGACTCAAAATATCTTTATAAATACCTTGGCCATATAGCTGGCTCTTCTCTGACTAGCTCATAACTTAAAATAACCCATTTATTCTTATCTACGTTCTGCCATGTGGCTGGTTACCTCTGCTCAGGTACCCTGCATCCATCTCGTCACAGATAACACAGACAGTATTCTTTTAGAAAGCCATTTCTTCAGCCTTGCCTTCCTGTTTCCTGCCTTTGGGTGCCTCAAAGGGGAGTTGCTTTGCCATTTGTACACACACTATATACTTACTCGTGGTTACTTTTTTCCTAAGTAAAATGTTACTCCCCCTTCAAAAATTTTAAATAACAGCGATCTTTGGTCTTTTCACAGCCCTCACTGTTCTGCAAAATACCCAAGGAAACTGTAAAAATTCTGCGTGTGATAATGTAAAGTTGGACACCCTCCTCCCTTCCCCCACCTCCCACCCCCCACCAAGCTCCATAGATGCAGAGCCATGGTCCATCACATAAGTTGTACAACAAAAGCTTGCTGGTTCATGAGCTCTAAGCTTGGTGTGGCGGCTCACACCTGTAGTCCCAACATTGTGGAGGCTGAGGCAAGAGGACTGCTGGGAGTTCCAGGCCAACCTGGGCTACATTAGGAAACTTTATCAGAAAAAGAAAAATGCTTTCCCATGTGCTGTGTTTTTCCAGTTTGTCACACCCCGGATCTTACTGTGAACCTGCTGTGAAAACAGTAGCTCTTTTCAGAACTAGATCATGTTTAAAGAGACTCATTAGTTAATCCCAATGAAAGCCGTGAAGGTATGTCTCTTCTCGGGAGAGACAGGCTCATACCACATAGCCTAAGCTAACCTTCATCTCCAGATACTATTCTATGTCTGTCCTTCCTTTCTTCCTTCCTTCCTTTCTCTCTCTTTGGGAAGGGGGTGGTGGTTCTGGAAATTGAGCCTAGCAGGTCACGAGCAAGCATTCTGCCATGGAGCTATACCTCTGCCACAGTTGTTAAAACTGCAGAACTGGTGCCTTTATAGACAGGTGAATAAAAAATAAGCTGGGATATTGAAACCAACATGGTTGGACACTTAGGTTTTTTTCCAATCTTTTGCTTAAAATGATCGCACAATTAAGAGCCTTTGTCTTTCATAAAATAGGTAGGTCCTAATTTGCTGTACAACAGTGCAGTTCCTTTTACAAATAACTTGTGTGAAGCTAACTGGGCAATCATTGAGGATAAAGATGAGATTAGTTCTGAACTTTATTCAGTTAAATCTCAAAATGATAAACTTAGTCATTGCATCCTGATTAAGACATTTCCTCATGCTGCTGGTTAAGAGTCTCTGGATGTAGGTACTGGGATGGAGTAAGGGCTGCAGAGGGCTTAAGGAGAGAAGGCAGGAAGCAGAAGTGGCCAGTTATCAGACTGCTTTTCAGACCCCACAAGCGCCTGCTGATGGTGTGTAGCAAGGGGCACATTCCCAGTGAGAAAGGTCTGTGGTAGACGCGTGGCTGATCTGTACCTTCCTGCCTAGGTACTGGCTAGGGTCTGCTGCTGAGGAATCGCTCAACCCAGAAGCTGAGGATGCTGACGGTGACACTAGGATTTGTCAGCAGCTTCTTCAGAGTGTAGGCCTAGACCTTTCTTCAAAAAACAGGGCAGTCCCAACAAAGAGCTTACTGTACAAATAGTCCTAGTCTGTGGTAGGGCAGTCCCGTTTCTGCTACAATAGCCTTGAAGGAGAAGGTCAGTTTGTTGGTCACCCCAAATCCAAACCCTATAAGAGAAAAGATGGTTATTTTTAACTACCTAAAACCAAAAGGTGGTGATTTACATGAGAATGCCCACCCCACCCCCCAAGGTGGATCCACCTGAATGCTCATTTCCCATCAGATAAATGGTTGGGAAGGATTAGGAGGCGTGGCCTTGTTGGAGAAGGAGTGTCACTAGGGGTGGGCTTTGAGGTTTCAAAAGCCCATGCCAGGCCCAGAGTCTGCTGCAGGCTTGTGGGTGAGATGTAAGCTCTCAGCTACTACTCCAGTGCTGTGCCTGCCTGCCTGCTGCCATGCTCCCAGCCATGGTGGCCATGGACAAGCCCTCTGACATTGTAAGCAAGCCCCCTATTGCTTTGGTTATGGTGTCTCTTCACAGCAATAGGAAAATAAGACACAGTGGGAGGAGGAAAGGAGGGCACTAAATATGGAGTAAAGGTGAAACACCATCATGAGTACAAAAATATGTAAAAGCTGAGGAAAATGAGAAATGTTTAGTTTATACAACGAAGAGCTTACTGTACAAATGGTGCCTAGAAAGCCAACTGGCAAAGCCAGGAATGGTGGTGAAACTTGTAAGTTCAGCTCTTGGGGCACTGAGGATGAACTGCTATGAATTCAGAGACCAGACTGGGCTACAGAGTAGGACCCTGCCTCAGAAAAAGCCACTATTATAATGAAAAACTAAAAATAAATGGTTTCTGGGATAAGAGATATAACTGGGCCTTTAGCAGGTGAGGGATGCCAAAACCTCCTAAACAGGACACAGATCCAAGTTGCATCAAGATTTCTCTTTGCCAGGAATGGTGAGGACTGCCAAACCTGGGCGACGCAGTGCCGTCAGCAGACTGGCGAGGACGGGATTCTCACACTACAGAATGGAATGTGAGCAACATGACTGGTGGTACTTACCAAAGCCTTAAGAGCATTTACTGCCTTCCCTCCAACAGCACTCTGGACACTTTAGCACCACCCAGTTATGCACAATGCACACACAAGGCTCTTATCATGAGAGAGATAAATAATCTACCGAGATTGGAGATAACCTATATATCCATCCATATAGCAGACTACTCAAATATAGCAGTGCATAGAACTTTTAATAGTTTTCTATGCATGCTATGGTGAAATCTCCAATACCCTTACTGGGGAATCAGGGTTGAGAAGAGTGTCCATAACTGTTCCTAACTCATGTCTGAACAGTAGGAGGTAAGGACAGGACTAAAATTATAAATTAGGCTTATATCTATATGAAGAGATGCTGAAAAGATACTTGGGGCAAGCATTAAATTGTTTGGCTATAGACAAGGAGCCAGTGTTCACGCCCATGGTCCTAAGTAGCTGTAAGCAGTGCCACCAGGTTCATCCACATTTTGACGAACGCTGTGTGGAGTGGATCTGGAGGAAGTAGTATCAGCAGCATGGTGACAGAAGTCTTAATGTGTTCAATTATTAAACTGATGCGTGAATACAGCTTGTACCGATAGGCAAGCTTAAATATAAAATAGTTGTTACTCAAAGGTACAATTCCATATATATGGCATATATTATATATGTAATATGGTACATATTACATATACATATATATTTTTAAAACAGTTCTGTTTAAAATATAACTTGTGTGAAGATAATTGGGCAGTCATTGACACACACACCCATGATCATTAACTTCCTATCTATAACCTTTTCATATTGAAAGCCAAATGATCATGGCTCCTTAGAAATGAAGGCCAAGGACGTGAAAAAATAATGTACAGAGTAGGCGAAATAAGTTATTTTGAAGCATGTGGAATGATGGATAAAATCACTCACGACAGCAATGTAAAAGAAAATTATGGTGCAGTGCAGTTTTTCGGTTAATTAAGCAAAGATGAAGCAGGTGTGGATAAAGGGCTCCCATGCCATGCGCTGCACAGCTCCAGGACCTGACAGGTGGTAAGGGAACAACAGAAGACAGACACATAGATATACAGAAAACTGGGCTGGGCTCTCTAATGGAATCACTGCAACACCTCAGAGGCTCAGAGTGTTTATTACACAGAGTTGAACAGGCAGGTGGGTTATTACAGACAGATAAAGTAGGAGGCAGGGTTTATGACATAAAGCTGTATCAAAGAGACATGCTTGGCTAATCTCCATCCCTGTAGGGGACTAGTCTTCAGGCCATAATATCCCAGAGGAAAAAGCTTGGTGGACATTTTCTACACATACTGTCAACACCCACACATGGACCAGAGGAAGGCTTTGCGTTACTGTGACAGGTACTCAAGACAGCCATTTTTAAAGATTTTGTGTTTATTCAGAGCTTTAATTCCACAGTCAATTGGTAGTTGCTCTTGGACCCATGGAACCCAGTACATTACAGCGAGTATGAGTGACATGGAAAGCTGGTCACTTTATTGCCACCAGGAAGCACGAGTGGAGAGGGAAGGGACCAGAGTCCCATATCCTCCTTAAGAGCACACCCCCAGTGACCTAGCTTCCATTAGGCTCCACTTCACAGAGGTCTCCAGTCTACGAATAGCGCCACACTCTGGTGTCCAAGTCTCTAGCATGTAACCTCCCACCCTCTGCCCAAGTTCACAAAACAACGCCTCTGAGACTAATAATTTCTGAATAAATGCTTAGCCACCAGGTTTGTTCCCCAACTAGCTCATAACTTAATTGTCCGTTATCTATTCTATGAGTTTCACGTGGCTGGTTATCTGGTCCTCAGTTTCATGCATCTGTCTCCAATTATGTTCTGAGCTCTCTCTCTCTCTCTCTCTCTCTCTCTCTCTCTCTCTCTCTCTCTCCTCTCTCTCTCTCTCTCAGCCTTATGTCCCACCTTCTATTTCCAGCCTAAACTAATAAGCCAGCCAACAGCATTTTTATTGCCAGGTTAAGCTTCCACACAGTGCACAAGAGATCCTCTCTACATATGAGCCTTTAGGGAGCATTTCAGCCCCAACTATAGGAAGCAAGAGAGTTCCCACACCTCCTAATGTGTGAAACATTCTACTCTGTGTGTGTGTGTGTGTGTGTGTGTGTGTGTGTGTGTGTGTGTAGCAGTTTTACCTGACAGTTGAGTCCAATACATGTCTCCAGGAGAAAATGTTCTTTGTAAAAACTCTTTAAAATAAGCAGACCACACAGATGTCAGCAGGTGCCCAGGCTACTGCAGCCTGCTTTTCATGAAGCAAAGAGTGGAACTTGCTCTTACAAATTATATATATATATTCTTTCATACACATTGCAATTTTGTTATATTCACCCCTCCATCAAACTTTATAATGCCCACACTGAACCCCTTTTTCAACAAGTACCCCTCCTACTCCATGGCTTTTTTTAAAACAATTAGATCAATTACATCCAATGCTCTAAAGTGAGTTTGATTATAGTTGCTTGAATGAGCGTGGGTAGGAGCCATTTCCTGGAACACGAACAACACAGCAGCAAGCATACAACTGAAGAAATATGACCCCCCATGTCCTGTCCCCCCCCCCGTCCTGTCCCCATGGTCACTAACTGCTGAGAGCTCCCTAGTGAAGTGGGGTTTGGGACTCTGTTCCTGTACAACAAATACAGTCACTACTGTTTTTCCTTTTGTCCCATGTAGGGACCATACTGTGACCTTTATTTTGAATCTCGGTGTTTTCATTCAACAAGATCCCTCTATTCTGCACTGCCTCAGTTTTTCCTAAAATGGTAGCACTGTCTTGCTCCCTATAGCCATGTGCATGTATAAATATCAAAGATATATCTACCACTAGTCTGGCAGCTTAAAATGACACAAGTGATTTTCTTGCACTTCTGCAGGTCAAAAGCCCAGAGTCCACTCCCCTTGGCTGAAGTCCTGGCTCTGGCAGGGCTGTGTGCCTATCTGAAGCTGCCAGGGGTGCCAGTGTCTCCAGCCCTTGCCAGCCCCTCCACTGACCCCCTGCTCCACTGTGAAAGCATCTGGCCATGCAGCTGAGTCTGCTTTCTATTATCTAGTCTGTCCTACTCTGATCCTCCTGCCTCCTCTTTCCTTTTTAAAGATCTTTATGATTATATCTGAGCCCACTGGATAATTCACGAACACTCTCCATCTCAAGACCACATTTGCAGAAGTCTTTGTTGTCTGAAGTCTCCAGGCCACAGGCTTCGGGATAATTAATGGAGGGTAGGCAGATCTTGTCCCAACTCCCCACTCGTTCCAAGCACCTTCATTTTGTGTTAGGAACGTTCTCGGTTACCCTAAAAGTAACTCTGTCAACTTTTGCATCCCAGGCAGAAGTGGAACCTCCAAATCACATGGCTTTAGTTATTAACTTAGCTGATGTAACAGGAGGATCATTTTGTTATGGTTTGCAAATTATACCTAGTTTTAATTTTCAAAAGCCTCTGGGACAGGTATTCCATTTCTCTGCTGTCTCTTTGTGTTTATCTGTGTGTGTGTGGTGTGTCAGTGTGTGCTTCTGTGAATGTGCAGTATATCTCTCTGTGTGTTTGTGTCTGTGTGTGTGTGAGGGGGGGTCTGTTTTCGTTTGTGTGGTGTGTCAGTGTGTTTCTGTGAATGTGTGCAGTATGTTTCTCTGTGTATTTCTGTGTGTGTGTGTGTGTGAGTGTGAGAGAGAGAGAGAGAGAGAGAGAGAGAGAGAGAGAGAGAGAGAGAAGTGTCTGTTTATGTGTGTGTGGTGTGTTGGTGTTTCTGTGAATATGTGCAGTATATTTGTGTGATGAGCCTGTGTGTATGTGGGGGAGGGGGGCTCCTAATATCTATGCAGTATATTTTGTGTCCAGTAGGTGGTGGTTTTGGCATGGATTTACTTCTACCACCTTCAAACTGCTCTTCCGATTGGAACTTTTGGAAACTTGACCACTGTTGAAGGCTATTTTTATAAAACCTTCATTGACAGCAGATATACTCTGATCTAAACTTTAATGCCCGACTCATCCATTGTAGTGGTTTGGAGGTGTGCTATTTTGTCAGTTGGGATATTCAATTTTCCCCGGAGAGTGCTGGCTGCCTATTTCTCCCACTGTTCCTAGAAAGAGCTGCTACCTTTGGATCACAGAAATTGCTTGATTGTTGTTGTTTTGTTTGTTTTGTTTTTGTTTTGTAGTTGTTTGGGTTGTTTTGTTTGTTTGTTTGTTTGCTTGAGACAGCCTCTTTGTGTTCTAGGCTGACCTTGAACTCTGGATCCTTCTGCTTCCACCTCTTAAGTGGTGGAATTAGAGGCATGTGTACCTATACCAAACTTATTACTGCTCCTTCTCTCTCTCTCTCTCTCTCTCTGCACTCATGCACATGTAGCAAACAGAGAACAACCTCAGCTTTCTGTCAGTCCTCTGGGGTCATCTACTTTGAAGGTTTTACTGTTGTTTGAGACAGGGTCTCTCACTGGCCTGGAACTCATCAGGTAGGCTAGGCTGGCCAGCCGTTAGCACTGGGGGAGTACTTATGGTGGAATTTTAGCAATCCGTGTGTAATTCAGCCTACTGTGTGATTTCCCTCCTTGCGCGCTCATTTCCATCCTCAGGACGGCCATCTTAACAGCTTCTTGAGTGTTTGTAGCCACACCCATGGAAAGTCTGTGGCTCCTCTATAATTTTCGTGTTAGGGTGTTTTTCCTGGAGCTTTTGTACTGATTAGATTGATTTATCTTGCGGCATGCTGTATACCTGTCATGCTGGAACCTCAGGATGCCAACATTTGGTGGCTGCAGTCCTACTATGTGCCCTGGCTCTCCAGAGGTGAATTAACCTTTTAAAGACAGCTCCTTTTCTCACTTGGTTTGCCTCTTATCCTTCCACCCCTCTTCCCTCTCTTTCCTCTGGGTTAGGGTAGAATTAGCAGAAGGGTTGTTCTGAGCTCCTGGCTCAGTGCTGTGTGCTCACTGTGTAATGTCCACATTTTAAGTTGGTTCTTCTGTCTCAGGCCTCACTTATTATCCTCGACATTATGCTGTTGGGAGTCTGTGAGTGACAGCTGTCTGTCCCCTGCTGCCTCCTCTCTGTGTGCTTTGGCCTTCGATGGCCACTGCAATAACTTTCTCCTTCAGCTTTGCTTTCTCAGAAATTCGATGATGTCTCTGTGCTGATGGTTCCTCCACCATGATCCTTGATGTAAGAATCTGTCTGGACTCTCATTTTAGTGGACTGTGGGGCTTGCTGCTTAAACCGCTGCCTTAGTTATGGTTTTGTTGCTGTGAAGAGACACCATGACCACGACAACTCTTATAAAGAGAACATTTCACTGGGTCTGGCTTACAGTTTAGAAGTTTAGCCCATTATCATCGTGGCAGGAAATATGGCCGCATTCAGGTAGACATGGTGCTGAAGAAGTATCAAAGAGTTCTACATCTTGGTCTGAAAGTAGCAGAAGGAGACTGTGTTCCATACTAGGTGTAATGTGAGCATAGGAGACCTCAAAGGCTGCCCCCACAGTGACGCACTTCCTGTAACAAGCCCACACTTCCTGCGACACTGCCACACCTCCTATAAGGCCACACCTCCTATAAGGCCACGCCTCCTAATACTGCTGCTCGCTATGGACCAAGCCTTCAAACACATGAGTCTATGGGGGCCATTCCTATCCAAACCACCATAACCACTGTCTTGAATAGAACATTGTAGGAGCTGATGTGGCGGTTTCCACTTTAGTTCACTTTCACGTGGCCCCCTACCCTGTGGCCTTACTGTTGTGAATTCATTTTTCTTCCAAACTGTATTCTAAATACCTTTCTCACACTGGCCCCCAACTTCTACTCCTGCCTTCCCAGACGGGGCTGCCCAGAGGAATTTAGAAAAAGTTTATGGTCCCACATGTCAATACGTCCCCCTCTGCTGTGCTCTGAACATTTGCATTTCTCAAAGTGGTTATGTTAAAATCCTAACCCCCAAAGTGATGAAGTTGGGAGCTGAGCCCTCATAAAATATGTCTGAGGAACTCAGGCTCCCTATTTTTATTTTTAAATTTTTTCTTTCTGTTTTGGTGGGAGGATGCAGTGAGGAGGCGCCCTCTATGGGCCAGAAAACAAACTTGCACTAGATCTCAAATTCACCCGCACTCTGACCTGTGAACACCCCAGCCCCTGGCGCTGTGGAGAAGTCAATGAGCCACTGTGGAATATACTTAGGCACCTCCAACTATACACAGTTAGCAATGCACACAACCTCAGGAACAGATTCATTCCGTTTTCAAGATCTCCTTCAGTCTCAGCCCTGTGTCTAAAGTGTTCCCATTTCCATCAGTTGAAAGAGAGCCCAGTGTCTCTGAGTGCCCCGGCCTGTACCCTGCAGGCAACAAGGATTTAGGATTCCATGGTCTTCATGGTCATTTGGCTCTTTCCTCAGGCAGAAAGTAAGTCCTTAAACTGTTACTGAGCCTCACACCCTTCTCTTCCCAAAACAGTCTGGGCAATTGTAGAACCCGAACATTTTGATAATTGATTTAATAATTTTCCATTCTGATGAACACTGAAGATAAAATCATATATGAGACACCTTGTCATTCTGATTATGATAATGAGTATATTTGTCATTAAGAAGACAGTACTTTGAAGACAAAAAACAAAACAGGCCATGATAGCCTCACTGGATTTTTTTGTTGTTGAAAAATAAAACTAATCATCCAAGTCTGGAGAGGATTATTTAATCACCAAAGTGTTTGCCTTGGAAGCATGAGGAACTGTGTTGGAGTCCCAGAACCCAGCTAAAATAGAAAAAGCCTGGTGTAGAGATGCACACTTGAAATCTCAGTGCTGGGGGTAGTGACAGGTAGATTCCTAAGGTTCCCTGCCCAGCCAGCGTCTACTAAGTGAGCCTCAGGCCAGTGACACACCATGTCTCCAAAACCAAGGTAGACGATGTACAAGGGGGAGCAGCTCTTGTGATTGTTTATTGCCTTCCACATGCATGTACAAATACATTGACATGCAACTTCACATGAGTGTACACACGCACACACGTGCACACGCACACACACGCACACGCACGTGCACACACGCGCACATGCACGCACGCACACACGCATACATGCACACACACACGTGCACACACGTGCACACACGTACACACACGCACGCACGCACACGCATACACATACGTGCGCGCACGTGCACACATGCGCATGCACACACGCATGCACACATGCACGCACACACACACGCATGTACACACATGCACATGCGCACACACACGCACATAGACACACTCCTACACATACATTAACATGCATGTGCATGTTCTGAGAGTAAAATGGAAGTTGTTGGGAAGATCTAGAGATTTTAGAGATCACAAGAACATCAACGCTTCATGTAATAGCAGTGAGACTTTCCTCAGTGAGAGAAGTAATCTTGGCTTAGGGACTTCCTGCCACTGGAGAGGCTGTACACTTGCTCTCAAGACCTTACCAAGCACCATCTTTGGAGCTGGGTTGATTCCTCACGAACATGAAGCGGGCTGGCAGAGAGGAGAGAGGACAAATGGATATAGTGTCAACAAGCTTCCGTAGTGATTTTTCTTCAGTATGGTTTTGTATCATTAAAAGATACAGTTGAACCTTCAACACATATTGGGTATGGATGCTCATCAGATGTTTTCATTGCGTAGGGCATTATCTTTATCTCAGATCAGTGAAGGTGAGAGTCTTAGTTTGATTCTAGATGTATCTACTGTAGATGGACTTCATGGAAAAGGAAAATCCTAGCAGCAGAAGAGGCTGTGGGGCCAAACTATGAAAACAGACACACAACACCCATCAGTGGGGTTGAGGGGAAGCATGTCTCTGGAGTTAGACTGCCCGTGATATTCTCCTGTATCAGTCACCAGTTATGAAATGGAGCCACTCACTCGATTTCTCTGATTCTTCAGTTGCCAAATGAAGAGGGTGTGAACTCTTCGTGAGGATTCCAAGCTAGTGATCAAGAAGCTACACCTGAAATGCATGGGGTCGCCGTGTCCTCTGCCTCTGGCTGTAACTGGCCAGTGGAGAATATGGCCGGCCTTTGATGAATGCCATGCTCCTGAGAGACCATTCTGAGGTAGTTAGTGGAGCATGACATAAGAGTATCTGATGTCACTGTCTCTTTTTACTAAAAGACAATCTTAAGGAAACTGTCCATTTTCATTTATTAGAGTCTATTGCTGGATTCTGTTTCTGTGTCTATAATTATTCCTTCTTTCTTGCCATTACTGAAGGAACAAAGACATCATTTTCCCCATTTCCATCCAGAAAGGAGAGGATGACTTTGTGTTCCTCCAAGGTCAAGCTGAGCAAAGCACCTGTGAGTTTGGGGCAGCAGAGGCAGGGGAAGACAGGCTGTGGACAGAGAAGAGGAGGTCCTAGCAGGGAGGGGCAGAGGCACCCTCCTTGAAGCACTGACTTTTACACCAGTCCTTTCCTGGTGGCCCTGCAAGGTGGCAGAGCCTTTGATGAGCAGCTGACATGAGGCAGGAGAATGTCCTGAAACTGCCCCTTCAAAGGATACATCTGTCCTGGAGTGGTAGCGAATGTCTGTAATCCTGACGTTCTGGAGGCAGAGCCAGGAAGACAGCAAATTGAGGCTAGCCTGGTCTACACAGTGAGTTGCAGGCCCACACAGATAATTTAATATATCATATAAGTATAATACATATAAATGACAAGACTGTCTCAAAAACATAGAAAAACAAAATAAACAAAAATACCTAAAGGAACTGCTGGCCTAAGGTCTTCAGAGAAAAGGGTTTGCTGCAGAAACCTTGGAGAATTAGTTTGCAAGGTTTGCCAGTTTCTTGTGTGGTTTCAAGGGTGGAGGTACAATTTACAAAGCACTTTAAAGCTTGGAATCTTTATTAAAATGGAAAACGAGTCAAAATTCAGACATTATGTGACCCAAGGGAAAAGATATATATATATCTTTATATCTATCTATCTATCTATCTATCTATCTATCTATCTATCTATCTATCTATAGTATGGTGTGAAATTTTTGTGTTTCATTGTTGTGAGACGATATGAAGTATTTATAGACCCATGAAGCTCAGCTGCTGAGTCCTCAAACCAGAGAGCAAAAGGTTTTAAAGCATCTGCTTTTGATGGTGATCAGCACACTCCGGGTCTGTGGCTGTCAGACACAGTAGGTGTTCTCTCGCCAGGACAGGGATTTATCTGTGGAACAGGAAGGCACGAAGAGCAGGGATCTCCGGTTTGTGCACCTGGTGCAGGGATCTTGAGGGCGATTCACTTGAAGGGGTTGTTCCAGATCCAGCAGCCCAGGCCTTGTGCCCTGCTGAAGCCAAGGCCTGGCCACATTTCAGAGACCTCAGGGCAGCTGGATGGACTCCCTCTTATGAAGGGGTGTTTTATCTAGGTGCTTCTTGTATATAACAAGTCTTTTTTTAAAATATTTTTTGATCAAGTAAAGGTCAAATTTCACATCAAAATCATTGAAGAGAGAGGAGAGAGAGATATACAGACCAGCTGACTGAGTCTAACTGAATTCTGGCCAGACTGAAGCAAAAATAATCTTATCGATTCACAAGAGAAGAATACATTACATTAGTACCATTTTTTTCTGTGCAGAATTTGATGGAAAATATTTATACTATTTGACATGATAATTCTATTTTCTTAGAAATAACCTAAGGAAATACTTTGAAATACAGATAAAACTGCCAATCTATAAAATGTTCATTATAATTTTATTTATAGTAGTTGGAAAGAATCTGAACAAAATTATTTGGGGCATGGTTGGATAAATGATGCTATGTGTGTATAATAAAATACCATGTAGTAATTAGATGAAATATTTTGAAATAAGTTTTTATACCATGAAAAATACACTAAAATGTTAGGTGATAAAGTAGATATACTATTTTAGAGAGACTGTAATTTCATAAGAAAGCAAGTGATAAAACTAGTAGACCCAGTCCATATGGCTACCTAGAGTAATATTAGGTTAATACGTGTCTGTCTCACAGTAGAATATTACAAGCAATGAAAACAAACTCTTGTCCCATCAAATAATGTAAAGTAATCTTTCTTCCTTTTCTTTTTTTAAAATTTAGTTTTCTTTTTATATAATACTTCCATCATTATATAAATACTGACCAGTTTCCCTTCTCTCAACACCTCCCCCGTACCCCAGATACACTTTTCCTTTGCTTCCCTTCAGAAAGGAGCAGGCCTCCCAAGGATCTCTACTAAATATGGTATAACAAGCTACAATAAGACTAGACACAAACCATCATATCAGGACTTGTTGAGGCAATCCAGTAGGAGGAAAAGGGTCCCAAAAGCAGGCAAAGAGTCAGAGACAGCCCCACCCCACCCCACCCCTGGTCCACACTGTTAAAGTCCTTCAAGCACGCGAAGCCACATAACCATAACATATAATCAGAGTCAGATGCAAACAGGCTTCCTGATTGTGGGTTCAGTTTCTGTGAGCTCCTATGATCAACCCCTGGTTAGCTGATTCTGTGGGCTCTGTTCTTGTGGTGTCCTTGGCCCTTCTGGCTCCTACAGTCCTTCCTCCTCCTTTTCCACAAGATAGCCTGAGCTCAGAATTAATCTTTCAAATTGAAATTATATTTTTGATAACACATACATAGGTAATGAGAAGCCAGGGTGATAGCTAGAGGAAGGTAAAGTAGATAATTACATAGTGAAGAGGAAAACTCTGGCTGGGGAGAGACAGATGGAGGGTGCTGGGTAGTTTTAGATGTCTTGACCTGGAGAACAGTTACACAGGGACTTGTTTGTATAGCTATTAAATTTTGTGCATATGTTATATGCAGTTAGAAATGGCATTTGCAGCAAAATACTGGAAACAGCAGAAAGAAAATAAAGTATCTCTAAAATAAATGCTGATGGTAAAATTATAGTTGACTTTTGTTCTTTTCTCAGTTTGATCCATTTCCCAAATTTCTTTAACATATCTTTTAGTTATCAGATAACCAGTCAAAAATAAATAAAGGCTATTAAGATGGCCATTATGGCTGTTGGATCTATTATCTATCTATCTATCTATCTATCGATACTGGCTGGTTTTGTGTGTCAACTTAACATATGCTAGAGTCATCAGAGAGGAAGGAGCTTCACCTTGAGAAAATGTCTCCAGGAGATCTAGCTATAAGACATTTTCTCAATTAATGATCAATGGGAAAGGGCCATTGTGGGTGGTGCCATCCCTGGACTGGTGGTCCTGGGTTCTAAAAGAAAGCAGGTTGCCAAGTCATAATGAATAAGCCAGTAAGCAGCACTCCTCCATGGCCTCTGCACCAACTTCTGCCTCCAGGTTCCTGACCTACTTGAGCTCCTGTTCTGACTTCCTTTGGCCAGGGAAATGAACGCTGAATAACCAGTTTCCTCCCTAACTTGCTTGTTGATCAGTGTTTCATTGCGCACTATAAACGCTAATAATCTATCTATCTATTTATATCTATCATCTATTTTCTATCATCTGTTTATCAATCATCTATCTATAATCTATCTTCTGTCATGTGTCTGTCTGCCGGCCTGCCAGCCTGTCTGCCAGTCAGTCATCTATCTCACCTATGACTAAGAGAGAAAAGGCTCAGTCTCGTGGTGCGCTGGGGACATTTATTTCCTTTGATGCTCACCATAGTGATTCAAATGTCTAACGATACATTCTTACCATAAAACGTGGTCTCCTATAAAGGTTTCAATTTGTTTGAAAGTTCAAAAAAGGTTATTTTAAAGAGAAAATTTCATTAGCCTTGACATCAGAGCTCCAACAAATGCTAAGTAAACAACTTAGTCAAGTGTTTGTGTTGGAAAATTGAACTGTAGAGGTCAACCAATTGTCAAGAATACATTTCTTGAAACAGCAAATGGTTTCCCCTGAAGAGAGGTTAAAATGGGAGTCAAGCCTGCTGAGGTTGGCACGCAGGCTTTAAAATCTGCTTCATTTTACTGGGAAAGGGGTAAAATTATGTTTTGCATGATTATTTTAAAATGGATTTGCTGTTACCATATATACTATGCATTTGTGCATGATACTTTATAATTTATATTTATCCATCTGGAGCAACTATAGCCTTTATAATATGGAGATAATTATTTCATAGATTTTTGTCAGATTTCCAATGTGATCCACAAGAACCTCAATATTTTGCCCTATTTTTTTCCTATTTGGAAATTAACCTAAACAGATTTTACAGGTTATGTACAAGATTTTTCTTCTGGCTCTTCTTCACCTGGTGCCTTGTGGAACTGAACAACTGCTAGATCCTCGGACTTTCATTCACAGCTGCTGCTGACCATTGTTGGGGAGTTGGACTATAGACCATGTCCTAAAATGGAAGAAATCAAGCAATGAGATGTAATGGAAGACATAATTGTCCTAGAGCTGGTGACCAAAATCATAATGAAGCAGGCCAGTCTTTGAAGACTCTGATAATCCCTGAGTGACAGAAGAGAAACAAGATGCACCCTCACCATCTCGCCGCATTTGAGGGTTTAGACGTATCTCTTACTGTGCACCCTGGATGTCTCCCAAAAGCAACAGACAAAAGCTTATCTTTCGATATCTCCACAGACAACTTTGCAAAGGAATGATAATTTTGCAGGTGATCCTTGTACGAAACTACCTGCATCCCTGAGAAATCACTGAAGTTAAATTCTCTAACCTGAATGATGTAATGAGCCCAAGAGGCCCAGTGGCATCCAGGTTAGGGGTGGAGTTATTGCACCAACCACTTCATAACTTATCCTTCATGTCACATGAGACTGGAGTGATGAGTGGGCTCCATAACAGGCTTTTAGAAGCTAATTTTACACAGAGCATCTTCACTTGGGCTCAGGAAGTAACTACGTGCAAGATGAGAGCGGGCATATCTGCCTTCATTCTTTCTGTCTCCTTTACTTTGAGTTGAACTCTTGCCTAACTCTGCATAAGTATCATAACCACTGAAGGAGGGTCTCCTACCTAACCTATCTCATTCCCTCTCAAGGCTATAGGCATGAAGATAAGTCATTATCCTACATCATGAGTCATCTTAGATTTTGGAAACAGCAAGGCCTTGTGGGAAAATCATCCATGGTGATGAGGCTGTACCTTAAAGCAGAAGTGGTTATTACTTAGCAAACAGCTTTTCCTCTTAAACAGTTAGGACTTGGACTACCTTCAAGGCTGGAGCAGAGACAACGACCAAAGAAAGCACACCTTGACCGTGAACACAGCTACGCACACGCCTTCTCGTTCCAAGTTCTTCTCTATTTAAACCTAAACCTCATGTCAGTACCCCAGAGATGAATTTGGGGTCAATGGATTCCCTTATGTGCTCCTCCTCCCAAGATGTCACTTTTAGCAACATAATCTTTATTGTCTTGAGATAAATTGGCCCAGCCTTGTCTCTGATGCTGTGTTCACACTGGAATAGTTGCTAAAAGAATCCATGTTATTTTCTTAAAAACCCAGGCTGGAGATAAACAATGGCAAACACCTTTGAGAAAGACTTTGGAGTTGTCTACTTTATCATCTTTGTAAATGGACAAAGCATGTTACTGGAAGACCTGGAGGAAACAAACAGAATTTAAGGAAAACCAAGAGAGAGAGATAATGGAATTCAAGGCGTGATGCTTTTAACCCAGGAATAGTGTATGCTGTGTGGAAGATTACCCACAAGGAAGGCTCCTGAAAGTATTCTGGAACACAGAGGGAAGATTCTACAGTAGGTATGAGAAGTTCCTTAGCAAGCTCTTGCTATCTAAGAGGGAAATTAAAAGCTGGTACTCTTTGATTATTAAAGAAATTCCTTCTTCTAACAAAAGACGGCTATATCTCCCAGCTGACTATTCTCACTTATAAGTCTGTAGACAGACAACAGACATTTGGGCAACCTCTACTGTGGCTGTTTATGTGAAAACTAGCCTTAGTTACGGGGTCAAGACCCCACTTCCCTAGGAGATGATGGCCCATGTGCTGCCCCAAAAGCAGTAGCTACATTCAGACTTGGAGGAATGTGTGCAGAGAGGCTGCATGAGAGGAATGTGTGCAGAGGGGCCACGTGCTTGAATCTGCATTAAGACGATGATCTCTGCATGTTTTTAAAGTTCCGTGAAGACTCTGACTAAGAAAGCCATGTTTTTTAAAAAATGAAGTGAATCAACAGAATACTTAGGTGGGGATTCTTGTACTCAACAGAAAGGGGGAGATAGAAGGGACCATTGGTGACATTTAGAGGTAATGAAAAGATGCTGGTCACAGGAATGACTGTATTATGAGAATTTTCAAAATGGACACTGTAACCTACATCATTCTACACCAGTAATGCAAAAAAAAAAAAAAAAAAAAAAAGAATCCCACAATTTCCTAAAGATGGTGAAATTTCTTCAGAATGGGCACAAGGAGATGGCTCAGTCAATACAGCGCTTGCCGCACAACATGAGGAACTGAGTTTGATCCCTAGCATCCGTGTTTTTAAAAAAATGTCAGGTATGAGCAATCATGTGAGTCTGTGGTCCCAGAACTACAGGGGCAAAGGCAGGACGACCACTGGAGCTTCTTGGTAACTAGTTTCATCAAATCAGTGAGATGGTTTCATGAGAGACCCTGTCAATAAATAAATAAATAAATAAATAAATAAATAAATAAATAAATAAGGTGAAAAGCAGTTGAGGAAGGCACAGGATGTAAAATTCTGGCTTCTATATGCACTCATGCATGTGCATGCACACGCACACACACACACACACACACACACACTGTGATATATTTTCAGAAACTGACTCTAATCACTTTCAAGTGCTAAAAATGCAAAATTAATCAAGCATGTCTTTATCAAGAATTACTGATTGTTGAAGACATTTTAAATGCATCATAGAAGTATATACTAGAATTATCATCATTATAAGTATTTATGTATTTAAAAAATAAAAAAGATTGTTCTTCCAAGGTTTTCAGGGCATAGTGATTGTTTAATCTTTTTTTCTGTCTTTGAAGACACCAAGGACTTTTGAGAAAAAAAATTCATTTAATTATTATAGAAAAAAATATATATATAGCATTTCTCTTTGTAGCCCTGGTTCACTATATAGACCAGACTGGTCTTGAACTCACAAAGATCCACTCACCTCTGCCTCTAAGTGCTAGGATTAAAGACTTAAAGGCATTTGTAGCTCTTCCTTTTCTGGGGGCTGGGGCTGTCGGCTACCCAAGGACAAAGGTAGCAGAAGGAGGACATGGATTGACTTCTGGGATCGTCTTCAGCAAAACAGCTCAACTTTATTCCTGGTGAACAAGAGCAATATAGATCCTGGAAACTGGTGGGGAATTCCAAGGTGGACATACAATTGGCTGGGGCTGATGGCTGGAAACGCTTCATTTACAGAAGAAGGAATTCCAAGAACCTGCCTGGCAGGTTCTTATTGGGAGAGATGAAGTTGAACCTGTAATCTGACCATAGACTACATGACTGTTCTCACAGGGATTTTGGGGGTGTGAGGTGTGGGGGGTTACAGGCGGGAAGGTCTGTTAAGGTACCTACTTAACATATGGTGATGTGTTCAATCATGCAGAGCTTGCAGGAAGGTTTGTGCAGGGTCATCTTCTAGATAAGGTGAGGCACCCATGCTTAGAGACACTCTCCAGATAAGATTAGGCAGAGAAGAGGAAGCCCAGCTGAGAAAAGGAGCCCTCCATTTTTTGCCAAGCTCAGAGAACTTATCCAGACACAGCTGGCTGTGACCTTAAAGCAGGGTCTTCCAACAGTGTGTGCCACCACACCCAGTCTTAATATTCTTTTCTTTCTTTCTTTCTTTCTTTCTTTCTTTCTTTCTTTCTTTCTTTCTTTCTTTCTTTCTTTCTTTCTTTCTTTAAAGATTTATTTATTTGTTTCATGTATGTTTGAACACTGTTGCTGTCTTCAGACACACCCGAAGCGGGCATTGGATCCCATTACAGATGGTTGTGAGCCACCATGTGGTTGCTGGGAATTGAACTCAGGACCTCTGGAAGAGCAATCAGTGCTCTTAACCGCTGAGCCATCTCTCCAGCCTCCAGTCTTAATATTCTAAAGGTATAAAATAATAGTTCTGGAGCTGGGGAAATATCTCAGTTTGAGACAGGCTGACTCCATGACAGGCTTCAAATGGGCAGCTCAAGAGACTAGGCCTAAATCTGTTTCCAAGGACTGGGCAAATCCAGGCAAGTCTATGCAAGCCAGTTGCTGAAAAGCAAAAAAGTAAAAAATCCAGGCCTCAGGCAGCCAGTCAGAAGCTGCCCTGCCACCTGGCTGGAGGCAAGGACAATGTGTCAGCAAGTTTCCAGACTTCCTCAGCAATAGTTTCCAGACTTCCCCAGCAACAGTTTTCAGCCCCCCCCCCCCCTTAACACCAACAATGGTTCTGGAATGTCCCTAGAGATAGAGCCAACAGATTAAGAAAAAGGTCACCTACCCCTTCCCCAGAATTTCCCTAATGTGTTTAAATTGGGCCTGTATGCTCACTCTGGTGCTTCTATCTTGGTAGATGGTAGACCCCAGCAGGCTGGACTTCTGCAGAATAAAATGCTCTTTGCTTTTGCATACTATGTGAGTCTGGGGCATCATTCCTCTGCAAATCATGGACCCTTACAAGTTGATAGAGGGTTTGCTATTTGTGTTGGTACCTCCCCCCCCCCCCCCCAGTTGCTGGTGCTGTTCTGGGAGATGGTGGAGCCTTGCTGGAGTGTGGGCTTTGAGAGTTCATATTTTCCCCCCCACTTCCAGCTTACTCTTTCTGCCTTCTGTGAGTAGTTGTGAAAGACCCCCGAGCTGGGGAGACCCTCACTCAAGTCTCGGGATGTCGTGACTCCCCAAGAACTCACAAAAGACCGTTCTTGCTGCAAACGCACGAGGTTTATTCGGGAAACCAGTGCACTGGGGCCAAGCTCATAACCCGCACAGGGGCAGAGGAGTCCGACCCCGAGCAGTTAAAGTCAGGGGCATTTAAAGGAAAAAAACACAAAGCAAGGGGTGGGGAACGGAAAGAATTTGCGTTACGGGGAAGTACAGAATGTTCCAACGCAGTCACAAGACAGTTATAAAAAACATTTTTGTGGTTAGCTAGTTCCTGGAACAGGGTGTACTGGCCCTGGGGCCAGATCAGGGTCAACTGTTTCTCATGGGAGAGGGCAGTCAGGTGGGGTTTTGCCCAGGCATGCAGTTTCTAGTCTCGGCTCTAAGTTTGCTAGGGGTCTAACCTTTCCTATAAGGGGGTCAGGTCTTTCAGTTGAAGGTGAGAGCTCTTAGCATTCTGCTCCATTCCCACTGGCATGCCATCCTCGCCATTATAGACTCCCCCTTGGGAAAAAAACAAGCTGAAATAAACCCTTCCTTCTATAAGTAACTGTAGGTTATGATGTTGTATTACACCAACAAAAACATAACTAACATATCATGGAAGCACAGGACTTGAGTTGGATCCTCAGAATCTGCCGAAAAATCTGAGCCTCGTAGTGCATGTTTGTAAAATCATTGCTGGGTGATAGACACGGGAAGATCCATGGGGTGGTTTGAATAAAAATGGCTCCCATAGACACATTTTTAAATGCTTAGGGACTGGTACTAAGGAGGTGTGACCTTATTGAGGTAACTGTGACCTTATTGGAGGAAGCATGTCACTAGGGGCGGGCTTTGAAGTTTCAAATGCCAAAGCCACACCCAGTGGCTCACTCTTCCTGGGGTTGCTGATCTAGAAGAAGAGCTCTCAGCTCCTTCTCCAGCACCATGTCTGCCTGCTCACAGTCATGCTTCCTGACATAACAATAATGGACTAAACCTCTGAACTGTAAGCCAGCCCCAGTTAAATGGCTTTCTTTATAAGAAGAGTTGCCATGTTCATGGTGTTTTTTCACAGCAATAGAAACTTAAGCTAAGACAAGAACACATATGAATACTAATACTTCTATACACATACAATCATAAATTCACACATCGAAAAATCCTTTAATCCTTTCGATTAAAGACCTAAAGGAAGATAAGAGCACTGTAACAGATAGTTTGGCAGTTTCAGAGTAGTCCTTCCTATTTACTGGAGTACGCCAGGCTCCAACATCCAGAAACACTCTTTTCCTCTTGGATCTGAATCAGTTAACGTTGTGTGCATGTTCATGGGGAATCTACTTCTATCCAACTCTGATACAGACGGTAGTGACAGATAAAAGAAACAATTGCATTCAAGTCCTTCTTGAGCCAATGAGTTTATAGGTCTTATTTACAGGGCTTTGCCTGTAACTCAACTGCAGTCATGTTACCAAAAGCCCATCCCAGTGTAGGCGAGGATTCACAAAATGGTACCTCTGGACTCCCCTGTACAACCTGCATCAACAGAGTCCTCTCTCCCCAAGCCAATTATTTACTGTTTATATAACCTTAGGGAAGGGCCTCCTGAGTCTAAGGAGTTTTCTGTGAGCCTCCCTAACACCTCCACAAGGGAGTGTTTTTAATCTGGAGGAAATAGTCACCATGGTGAATAAATAAAAACAAAAACCAAGGCAGAAGATGTGCACAATTTACCTTTATTGCTAGGATGGGAGGTCCTGGCCTGCCATATGCCATGAGTAAGACTGGCCCTCAGAATTAGACGCACAGTGTACTGGACAGGCTGGGCCAAACTTTGAAGGAAATATGAGCGCTCTGAAGCCAAGACACCCCCAAGAGTGATGTGAGTCAAGTCACCCATTTATTGTTTCTGAGTAGCAGTTAGTGAACTGACTTCCCCTCTTGAGGATCAACAGGAGAAAGGGGAAGAAAGAAAATGGAGTGGGGAATCTTTGAGAAAAATCCTTTTACTGGACAATGAAAGTGGGAAATTTTCTTTTTGTATTTCTTTAAAATAATGGAATATAATATTTCTAACCTTATATAAAGAGAACAAAGCAAAAGAGGAAATTGTTGTTCCTGAGGTATTAAAAAGCTACACAGCAGGGTTAGTACGGCATGGCTGTAGACTGCTGTCCAGAGATGGCTCTGCTGGCTGGGTGATCTTTGGGTGACATCGGGTGTAAGGATTTTCCCAGCACAAGGGCATCCTGGCAGCTAGAAGCCAAGGAATACCACAAAGTCACACCATGCAACAAACCTCACCAAGAGATTTATTGGGGAGAAGGACATAATGGCAGCTGCCTCTGCATGAGAGGAGAGACTGCAGTGGGCTGGGTGAAAGGGCAGGCTTTTACAGCGTATTTGGAGCGTGCGCAGTGAGCTAGTAGAAAAGTACAGCACAGCGGTAAGTAGTACGTGGCCACTAACTCCAAAACATTGTTTGGTCATTAATACCGAGTCACAGGGGAGGAGATTTCTCAGCGCTTAGGGGCAGGCCAGGGATGGGATAATTTTCCACTGGCCTATTACCGTACATCTGAGAGTGTGTATGTTGCTCCTATCGTGGACAGAACGGATGACAGCTGCTCACTGTATCTAAAGTGTGTGAACAGTATTCACTTTACGCCTTGTAGTCTAGCGTTTTCATATGTGTTAAACAGAGAACGCCTGCATGATTAAGTCCCTGGTGAAAATGATGGGGAGTGAGATGAGTGACCCTTTAATTCATGCCTGCTCATGAACCATGCCCCACGGTACCCTATCAGGAGCACTTTCGAGAGTGTCTTAAAGGCCTCCTCTGCCCTTTATCCATAGGATATTCTACTGCTGATTTTGCTTTGTGTCATTTTGTCATCAACAACATTGTTACTTGTGGCTGCTGAGATCAAAGAGTCTTACTGAAGAATCTCTGAGCTGAAAGTGTTCTTGTGGACACTCGACACAATGTAACACTAATTATATTTGTCCCCTTAGTTACCAGCAATTTACTATATAAAAAGAGAGAGTCTGCAGGTGGACAGTGAGGATTACCAGACTCAGAAGGATGGTAATGTAGAGGCCATAAACCCATGTCTGTGGTAAACTGTACTAAGTTAGTTTATCTGAGTTCTCATCCCTGCCTTGTCCTGGGATGGCGCAGGTCATTGTTGTGCAGAATTTTCTCCTAGATAACACATTCTGTCTTGGAGGGAAATGCTTTAAAAAGAAGGGTGTTCTAAACTCTAGAATCTAAGGGAGAGTGAAATATTCCATCCTGCAGGTTGGCTAGTGTGCTCATTCAGTCTGGGAAGTAAACAACTCAAAGGCTACAGGAAATTCCTGAAACTGATCAGATATACTAACATCTACCCCTTCAAGCATTAAGGACTGCCTGAATCAGCCACGATCCCTAGAAGCAGAGTCAGGCCCATTTGCTTAGAAGAGGTTCAGACCAGTTGAGCTGCCTGGAAAAGACCTTCTCCAACCCATTGATCTGCCTGCAGGTTGTGTAGTACGCTACAGGTTTTTAGCTTCCATGAGCTGTCATCTACATTGGGGTGGGCTTCAGTGAAGCAGTTGTCTTTGAGTCATTTCTGCTCCTGTAAGTAGCCTTTCACCCACATTCCTGTAAGTAACCCCATAAAACTCACTGGCTCACCAGGAATTTGGTGGTGTCTTTACTTATGTGATGGGGGGTGGGGGGCTGCTTCCCTGCCTGGGATGATTGGACGCTGGTTCACATCTTCCCTGGACTCTGTTCACACAGCAGTCATGCAGGATGATATGCATGAGGTTGGGAGGCAGAAGGGAAACAAGCCTAGTGCTTTTCTTTCTGTGCTTAGAGTTTAATGTAGCCCTGCAGCCAGATGGCCCATCTGGCTGCTCACCAGCTGGCTTACCTAGGTAGCTCTGTGTAGTCGCTGAGTGTGTGTAACCTACAGCTCCTGCTTCATTTCTCTTCCATGTCCGCCTTCAGGACCCGGTGTCCATTCTTTCCAAGATGAAGGACATCCGTGTCTTCTGTAATACACAACTATTTCAAAGGTGGAGACTTAAAAATAGCAAGATGGGTTCTTTAGGTGGACCTGGTGCCTCTTTTTTTTTTTTTGGTTTTTGTTTTTTGGTTTTTCGAGACAGGGTTTCTCTGTGTAGCCCTGGTTGTCCTGGAACTCACTCTGTAGGTCAGTCTGGCCTCTTTTGTGAAGCAGCAGCTGAGGAGACTCCGGCACTCACCATGGCCAATGAGAAACCCAAGGAAGGAGTCAAGACTGAGAACAACGATCGTATTAATTTGAAGATGGCGGGACAGGATGGTTCTGTGGTGCAGTTTAAGATTAAGAGGCATACACCACTTAGTCAACTAATGAAAGCCTATTGTGAACCACAGGGTTTGTCAGTGAGGCAGATCAGAGTCCGGTTTGATGGGCAACCAATCAACGAAACGGACACCTTCACCGTTGGAAACGGAGGATGAAGATACCATTGATGTGTTCCAGCAGCAGACAGGAGGTGTCTACTGAAAAGGGAGCCTGCTGCTTTACTCCAGAATTTTGTTATAGACCAAGACTACATTCTCAGTTAGAAAACCGCAATTAGGTCCCGACACATCCTGACTACTGCAGTGTAGTTTTCTCTCTTCTTTCATTTCCCTGGCCCCATTTCTTTATTGGACATAAAGTAACTGGTGTATGTGCACAAGCATATTGCTCTTTTATTGTCTTCTGTTTTTAAACTAAATGGCCAATGTTCTGTTCTGGTGGGTATCAGGTGGAGATGGTCTGGGGGAAAGTACTGGGTCTGTGACAATGTCCCCCCACTCTGTTAGTGGCATGCTCACTCAGCTCTTACCTTTATATTACAGTAAGTTATTTTGCTTTCATTGTTTTACAAAAGAACCCAACAACACAAAATCCTTGCATACCTTGTTCCATTGGAGAATCTTAATGTTTTTCATTTTTCATTGTAAAACCAAGGACAATTTTATAAATTTTTTGTATGTAGCTGTTACATGTAGGCCAATCTGTCTTCAAGTAGGGATAAATTACTCTCGAACAAAATGATCCTAGATAGTTTTCCCTTCAAGTCAAGCATCTTGTTGTTTAAATAAACTTCTTGTTTAAAATGAAAAAAAAAAGAGAGAGAGAGAGAGACAGAGATGGGTTCTTCAGTAAAAATAGCAAGAGGGAGGGGACTCCACCATAGACTCTGAATACCTTCATATCCTCATGTTCTTTTTGTTGTTGTTAAAAGGTTATTTATTTAATCTGTATGAGTACATTGTAGTGTCTTCAGACACACCAGAAGGGGGCATCCGATCCCATTACAGATGGTTGTGAACCACCATATGGTTGCTGGGAATTGAACTCAGGACCTCTGGAAGAGCAATCAGTGCTCTTAACTGCTGAGGCGTCTCTCCAGCTCTACCCTTGTGTTCTTGCTCAGTTGCTAAAAATATGTTTTTTCAGGGCTTATAGTGTTTATAGAAGTACTGTAGGGAATGAGATCTTCCACCTGGACAAAGAAGAGGTTTGCCTGCCACTTCTATGGAAGTGGACGGTTCTCTAAACTCAGCATCTCTCAGCTGAGATGCAAACGAGTACATATGCACTAGCTACCTGGCACCCTCTCTACGGCATCAATGGGACTTGAGGTTTGACACCCATGATAAACATGGCGGCCTAACTCTCTGCTCCACTGTGAGTAACGACATATTTTATCTCTGACATAGGAGCTTTGTGTCCTCTGCTCTGGAAACAGCAGGAGGCTGACTGCTGAGCCTGTCACAGGCTCACATCCTAGCATGTCAGGCCTAGGTCTTTGTCTTGTGTTTTTCTCTTCCCATCTGCCCTCAAACACAATCAGTTCCTATTCTAGATCTGCATTAGGATGAATTCTCACAGAAATTGTGTTTTATGGATATTCCACAATGGATGTTTCTCCATCAAACCTTGACCTATGATTTGCCTCGTAACTAACTTCATTAATTTTCCAAAATTACACATTTCCTCAAGTTCTATCTAAATAACAGCAACAGAACATTTAACACTGGATGTATTACAAGCAACATGTGCCTGAAATTTTGGAATTAAAAATATCTGGACACTTACTCTAGTTGATCACGCGAAGAAAAGAATTTAACTTGAATAGGAATTTGAAAGCAACTTCCTATTTTTGCAGCATTAATTTTATGCAAGTGTTGGAACATTTTGTTATATTCTATTCTGGCATTTCTATTTCATTTATTTGTGTCTGAACTACCTGCTATTCAGGTGTAGGTAAGGATGGGTTTCAGACAAGCAGCTGAGGTGCCTATTTAACACATCAAAGTGCACCTGGTCTCCTGAGTCTCCCAGCCAGCATCCCTCAGTCTGGCCTGTTACAAGGTATGGCTGGCATACCCTTCCCTCTACCTTGAACGTTCCAGCTCTGGGGCTAGGCTTTCCCTTGCCTCAGAGGCTCCTCCCTATATAATCCAGACCCACTCCCCTCTCTTTTTGCATTTTTCTCTTCATGCATTCCCTACCCCACACCTCCTCCTAGAGATCAAGGAATCTCCCCAAGAGTTGCCCCCAATAAACTTTTTTTTTTTTTTTTTTTTGGTTTTTCGAGACAGGGTTTCTCTGTGTAGCCCTGGCTGTCCTGGAACTCACTCTGTAGACCAGGCTGACCTCGAACTCAGAAATCTGCCTGCCTCTGCCTCCCAAGTGCTGGGATTAAAGGCGTGTGCCACCCGGCTCCCAATAAACTTTTATACTTTCAGTTTTGACCAAGCCAGCTCAGTCAGTCAACAAGTTCTCCAGCTCAGGAGTGAGGATTAAAAAGGAAAAAGACAATTAGATAACATTGTTAGCATGACCTCGGTCAATTCTGAGACTGAAGGCAGGTTTATTTTTTCCCAATCTGCTTTTATACCATTTTAATTACATGCAAGCAATAAAGTCAGTTCTAGGTTGAGGAACAAGCAGTCACAAATAGTCAAGGAACTAATAGTCAATATAAACACAAATAGTCAAGGAACAAGCAAGGCAGTAAACAAAGTCCCTTGATCACTCCTGTGATCACTGTTTCTAAAGGCTTTTCAGGATGACTGGAGATATCTGAGTCTACTTCCCTGTGCTAGCCCAAAGTCATATTCATGCCTGAAGCCTACTTCTTTGTTCTACCCTAAAATCAGATTCCTGCCTGAACTTGCTTCCTTGTCCTAGTCCTAATCTCAGATTCCTGCCTGAAGCCTGTTTCTTTGTCTTTGGCCAAATGTCAGGCTCCTGCCAAGTGACCCCCAAAGCTCTCCACACAGTTTCATCGGTGGAGAAAGTCTATTATATAGGTAAGAGAGGAAAAAACCAACCAACCAATCCACCTAGCTGGAGTACACCAGGCCTCCGGCTCAAATACCTATTTGATGTGGGGGAAAATATAGAAGTGAGGGGTGGTGGAGCTCAGCTCAGGCGGGCCTTCTGGAACACCTAGCATTGGGCTGTCATAGTCATTCTATGGGCTGCTCTGAGGGTTTGGATGTAAAGCAATAAAAATGAGCTTAATGACAATATCTGTATTTCTTCCAATAACAAAATCCAAACATTGTTTGTCAAATGTGGTCTCTAGAATGGGAGACGGCTTTCTGAGTCTTACACCAATGATAACGGCCACGATAATACTCTGTACGGTTCTGCCTTTGTGGAGAAGCAGAAGGCCCGTGCAACGATTGCATTGGCACGGTGTCCTATCTGTGAAGAAACCAAAGGCCTGCATGTGATAACTGCACCTGCTCGCTGCCGGCTGTGAACAATTCAATGGGCAGCCATATAATGGTGGAACGCAACGGCGCAGGCTATTATTTTCATCAGACATCATGTAGGAGAAGAGAGTCTCGCTAAGTTTGAGGTAAATAATGTGACCAAGAATTATCTTCTCTACACGCAACGGAAGAGAGTAAGAATATTAACTCTGAGGGAGGAAGACACGGCTCTTTTTTACTGCACTGTTTTTAGGGCCCCAAGGGATCTCGTCCAAGAAAGGAACCCAGTGGTCCGCAGGCATTCATTGCTGCCTTTCTGTTTGTTTGTTTGACTGTGCACATAGTGTGACCAGCAGCTTCAAGCCCCTTCTCTCTCCCACTATAATGTGTTCAGCCTTGAACTGTGAGCTAAAACAAACAACTTTTCTCATAAATTGTAGAGTATTTTATCACAGTGGGAGAAGAAAACTGACTTTGAAGGCTATCTTTAGTGCTTTTAAAGTTTTGCAATGTAGAAAGAAAAAAATGAGGCCAATGTGTGTAACTTTCATCAGCCTGGAAACTTAGGAGAATTTTTTTAAACATTGCAATTTTTTTTTTAATTACCAGAAGTTCCTAGCTGTAGGTTTCTTTTGGTTTGTTTCTCCCGGAATGGAGTAGATTGTTTTAATCCATGATTTTAAGATTTAATTTTTTAAAAATTACTTTATTTACATTCTAGCCATGACCCTCTCCCAGTCCCCTTCCCACAGTTCCTCCTCCCATTTCTCCTTCCCCTTGCCTTGGAGAGGGGGCACTTGCCCCCCCCCCACCAGGCTTCCCCCTTCCCTGGGGCCTCAAATCTCTCAAGAATTAGGTGCATCTTCTCCCATTGAGGCCAGACCAGGCCATTTCTATATATGTGCCAGGGGCCTTGGACCAGCCTGTGTGTGCTACCTGGTTGGTGGCTCAGTCTCTGGGAGCTCCCTGGGGGCTGAGTTAGTTGAGACTGCTGGTCTTCCTATGGGGTCGCTCTACCCTTCAGATTCTTCAGTGCTTCCCCTAATTCGATCATGGGGTCCCTGACTTCAGTGCAACGGTTGGGTGTAAGTACCTGCATCTGTCTCAGTCAGCTGCTGGTAGGGGCTCTCAGAGGAGAGCCATGCCTGGCTCCTGTCTGTAAGCACATCATAGCACCAGTAACAGTGTCAGGCCTTGGTGCCCCCCATCTCCACCCCACCCTGGACCCATAAGGTAGATCCCAACTTGGGCAGGCCATTGGACCACCTTTTCTTCAGTCTCTTCTCCATTTTTGTCTCTGCAGTTAGACAGGAGCAATTCTGGGTCAGAAAATTTGACTGTTTAGTCAAGATTTTTTCCCTGTCTATAGGTTGCCGATTTGTCCTACTGATGGTGTCTTTTGCCTTACAGAAGCTTTTCAGTTTCATGAGGTCCCATTTATCAATTGTTGATCTTAGCGCCTGAGCCATTGGGATTCTGTTCAGGAAATTTCCCCGTGCCAATGAGTTCGAGGCTCTTTCTCACTCTCTTTTCTATTAGATTCAGTGTATCTGGATTTATGTTGAGATCCTTGACTCACTGAGCTTTGAGCAAAGAATAAATATGGATAAATTTTCATTCTTCTACATACATACCGCCAGTTAGACCAGCACCATTTATTGAATATGCTTTCTTTTTTCCACTGTATGTTTTTGGTTTCTTTGTCAAAGACCAAGTGTCCATAGGTGTGTGGGTTTATTTCCGGGTCTTTGATTCTATTCCATTGATCTACCTGTCTGTCTCCATACCAATACCATGCAATTTTTTGTTTGTTTTGTTTTTTGTTGTTGTTTTGTTTTTTGCCAGTCCACATTAATTTAATGGGTCTGTTTACAGAGTATGGTAATTTCATTCTGTAGATTTGCAGAATTTATAGAGAAAGAAAATTACAGCCTGCACACCCAAGACAAGGACGATTTCTCCAGTGAAGCTGACTGCATCAAAGGTAGACTTTGGCTCAGGCTGTGAGGTTGGAGTTAGAGTAGTATTTGCTGTACCTGCTGATATGACAACTGAGGGAGTAGGTGTAGGAGAGGAAGGCTGAGTTGTAGGTTTAGCTGTAGAATTGGTTGGCACTGGAGTTACTACAGAACAGAGGTCAGTGCTGTTCTCCCAGGTACAATTACTTACTAATTCACTTGAACAATAAGTCTTATTTGCTTCTTGGCAATCTATCCAAAAGCAGGTAATATTAGTAATGGTGGCATTAACACAGGACACACAGCTGTTGAAGCTCTCACAGGTTTCTGGCGGCCCGGTGGTCATGGTCAGTGTCTTAGTCATGTTAGTTACGCTGCTGTTGTGCTGTGCGGTGGACACGCAGAGCACAGTGAGGCAGGTGGAGGCCCAGAGCAGTCGCTGGGAAGTTCCCCACATCGTGTTCTTAGTCAGAGCATCCAGGAGTTGCCAGAGCAATAAGGCCATACCTCCTAATAGTGCCACTCCCTAGCCCAAGCATATACAAATCATCACATTACACTCCCTGGCCCCCATAAGCTTGTTTAAAACATGAGACTATGGGGGCCATATCCAGCCATAGCATAATAAAAAGAACATTTGTTCCCACTTCCAAAGTCCCCACAGTCTATAGCAGTCGCAACAATGTTAAAAGTTCAAAATTCAGTCTCTTCTGAGATTCATCCAGTCTCTTAACTGTAACCCCAAAAGCAAGTCAAGAAACCACCTGGGCAAACTCCAAACTCTGCATCCCTGTGTCTGATGTCAAAGCAGTCTTCAGATCTCCAAGTCTTTTTTCATCTCTGTTGACTGCAATAAACATTTTCTGGGCGGTTCTACTCCCTGTTAGCAGCTTTCCTCAGCAGATAGACCACGGCTCTGGCATCCCAAAAATCTTGGGATCTACAAGGCAGCTTCAATGTTACAGCTTCTTGTTTCAGTGTCTGGGATCCACACATGATCTTCTGGGCTCCTCCAAAGGGCTGGCATCATTTCTCCAGCTCTGCCCTCTGTAGCACTCTAAGCTCAGGTTGATCCACTCCACTGCTGCTGCTGTTCTTGGTGATCACCCCATGGTACTGGCATCTTCAATTCATTAGAGTCTTTCACTGTAACTAGGCTTCACCAATAGCCTCTCATAGGCTCTCTTCATGGTGCTAAGCCTCAATCCTTTGCATGACTTCTTCATGCCTTCAAAACCAGAACCACCTGGGTGATTCTTATACATTACCAAGTACAGCTGCAGTACAAGGTTCAACCTTGGCTATCTCTGGAACACAGCTTCTTTGTACTCTCAGAAAACACTTCCCAGATTTCACTTCAGTGATGCTGGTCTCTTCTTAATTACTGCTAATTTCTTAGCACCAACTAACCAACATCAACTGTCCTGGTGGTTCTTTCTATTTTTGACTCTAAAGCCAGAGCCACATGACCAAAACTGCCAAGTTCTGCTGCTTGCTGGAGCTGGAACATGGCCCCCTTGTTTTATTGTATTATCACCAGCTTTCTGTTTTCCAATTCCTTCACTGCCTAAGCTTGGTTTCCCTAGAAACTGCTCTGTGGATTAACCTTGAACTCAGAGATGTGCATGGCTGTTTCCTGAATTTTGGATTAAAGATGTATACCACCATGCCTGGATTTAAGCTTTTCTTCACTTAGAGCCTGTCCTGCCCTAGGCTGGCCTTGAACTCAGAGATCTGCTTGCCTCTGCCTCCTGGAATTAAAGGGTTGCACTCACTACCATGCCTGGACCTAAATTTAGTTGGGTGGGATCTTGCCCCAATGTCACCACTCCCTTAATTCAATTTAATATCCTGAACACAGGATTCAGTACCATTACCCTTCCTAGTGCACCTTTAATATATTTTTTTAAATATATTTTATATTTTTCCTTTCTAACATTGCTACACTTCTTGAAAACACTCTCCATGAGTTTTAACCAGAGAACAAAATCTCTCCTGGGCTTTTTTTTTTGAGACTTCTTTTGTCAATGCAATTAACATAAATTTCTTTACCTTAGCCTCAGGTAGACTCTTTACCAAAATATCACAAGAACAGTCCTTGGCCACATTATTAAAATTATTCTCCTCTGAAACCTCTAGAGCCAGGATTCCCCAGTTCAAAGCACCCTTAACAACAAAGTCTTGCATACTCCTACTGGGATGGCCCATTAAGCCCCACTTAAAGCATTCTACAGCTTTTCAAATCCAAAGTCTCCAAATCTACATTCTTCCAAACAAAAGCATGGTCAGGCCTATCACAGCAATATCCCAGTGCCTGGTACCAACTTCTGTCTCAGTTAGGGTTTTTCTGCTGTGAGCAGACACCTTGACCAAGGCAAGTCTTATAAAGGACAACATTTAATTGGAGCTGGCTTACAGGTTCAGAGGTTCAGTTCATTATCATCAAGGCAAAAGCGTGGCAGCATCCAGGAAGGCATGGTTCAGGAGAAGCTGAGAGTTCTACATCTTTATCTGAAGGCGACTAGGAGAAGACTGACTTCCAGGCAGCTAGGATGAGGGTCTTAAGCCCACAATCCACAGTGACACACCTACTCCAACAGGGCCACACCTCCTAATAATGCCACTCCCTGGGCCAAACATATACAAACCACAACACCAGAGCTGCATCCATTTATGTTTTCTTTATTGTTTCTATTTTCATTTTTACGTCTTGGAGTATTTGGTTCAATTTCTTCACCTGCTTTATTGTATTTTCCTGTATTTCCTTAAGGGATTTATTTGTTTCTTCTTCAAGAGCTTCTACCTGTTTGCCTGTATTTTTTTAAGGGAGTTATTTATGTCCTCCTTAAAGGTTTCTATCATCTTCATGAAATGGGGATTTAGGTCAGAATTTTGCTTTTCAGGAATATTAGGGTATCCATGGCTTGCTGTGGTGGGAGAACTGGGTTCTGATGGTGCCAAATTGCATTAGGTTCTGTTGCTAAGTTCTTGTGTTTGCCTCTCGCCATCTGGTTATCTCTGGTGTTAACCGGCCTCGGAGTCTCTGACTAGAGACCTGTGTCAGAGCCTGTATCCTGGGAGGCAGGCAGGCAATGCTGTCTCTGGTGTGTGTGTGTGTGTGTGTGTGTGTGTGTGTGTGTGCATGTGTGTGTGTCCTGTGTCTCTGGCTAGAGCAGGCCTCCTGTGTCCCTGGTTAGGGCACACCTCATGTGTTCCTGGCCAGGGTGAATCTCCTGGGAGACAGGCAGGCTCTGGGGTCCAGGGGCAGGATGTGCCCCAGTTGCAGATGGAGGTGCAAACCAGGACTGTGTCCCTGGTTAAGGCAGGCCTCCTTTGTCCCTGGTTACTGAAGACCTCCTGAGAGACAGGCAGGCTGTGGGGTACAAAAGGGTATCAGCCTGCGGATCTGGCCCAGGTGCAGAAGCTGACTGGAAGGAAGATGGAGCTCAGCAGGGTGGGTAGGTTCCCAGTCAGCTGGGCTCTATGGGCTTCCCAGCTGGCATGTGTATTTGGGTCGGAGTCTCATCTGTGTCCCTTGGTTACTGCAAACTTCCTGAGAGGCAAGCAAGCTATAGGGTATAGGAGGGTATCGGGCCATCTCAAGATTTAAGTATTTAAAAAAATAATTACTTAATTATATGTTTGATTTTTCTGATGATTTTGGCTACTTCTAGAGGAAGAAAATACTTCCGAAGTTGAATCTCTTTGTCCTCATTGATTTAGCTTACCAGTTTTTCCTAGTAGTCTGAAAATCAGTCTGTTTTTCTTCTCTTCCTGCCTAGGTTCTCAAGTATCTGCCTCATCAGTTCTGATCTCTTCTTTATCCAGCATGGCTGTAAGTACTATTGAACATTGGCACTCTCTGTGATCTTGTCTTCTTTCTTCAAGATGTTACTTCTGTACATCACAGCTATTCTTTCACAGAGGACGTGCATTTTGACATTGGACAGAGAACACCCACGGCCTTCCTCTTGTTAGTTTTATATGTTGTTATTTTGGAATACTTTTAACCTTCTGATTTCGTCTAACACTGGAAACTTCTCCCAAGGAGAAATTAAAAGAAATGGCAACATCGTAAATTCTCTTCCTCATTGCAGCTGATCCTGCCAGCACAGACACAAGATAAATGCACATTCGTGAGATGCTATTCTGTAGAGTTACCATATTATTAGTCTGTCTAAATGATGCATTTGTTTCATTAGAGCCTAATTCTAGAAATATCTGTGGTTGGAGAGAATAATAGCACATTTACCTTGTTTATACACAATTTATCTAGACAATTTGAATCAAAGACATTGATTTTCTGGAAAGCATATGGTTTGGGCTGTCAGAAGCTGCCAGATATCAGCAGAGAGGCCTGAACCCTCTGTGATACGCAGACACTGGGTGTTAAAGAGCTCTGAAGACACATGAGACAGGAGCAGGCTGGACACAAGGTGGCAGCTGGCCAAGACATCAGATGCCTGTTTCTCTTGCTGGGCTGGTCAAAGCCGGAGGGTCCATGATGACTACAATGTGTCATCATTTTTGACAAGAGGAGGTTGAGAGCAGTAAGTCTCCAAAGCTTCCAAGTCTCTTGACATCTTTGCCATTTTTTTTTCCCAACAAAAATACACTGTGTTCTTTCTGCGTGGCCCCTGGTGGATACAAAGTGTTCAAAGTATGGTCTCTGCAGTGGAGAAGCTCAGACTTCAATTACATTTGTTGTAAAAGTTTCACTCTGAGCCATTAGTGGCTTCTCCCTGATGAGCCCTTTGCACTAAGAGCCTCCTGTTCTGTCACTCTGATTTCTGGCATTTCCAGATATCTGCTGCATAATAACGTGATGGCATCGATACATTGTCATTGTCTCCCCTCTTAAACTTATTTTTAGGTAGAAAAAAGATGAAAAACAAGAAAATGAGAAACAAAGCTGTCTTAGTCAGGGTTTCTATTCCGGCACAAACATCATGATCAAGAAGCAAGTTGGGGAGGAAAGGGTTTATTCAGCTTACTCTTCCACACTGCTGTTCATCACCAAAGGAAGTCAGGACTGGAACTCAAGCAGGTCAGGAAGCAGGAGCTGATGCAGAGGCCATGGAGGGATGTTTCTTACTGGCTTGCTTCTCCTGGCTTGCTCAGCTTGCTCTCTTATAGAAGTCAAGACTACCAGCCCAGGGATGGCACCACCCACAAGGGGCCCTCCCCCCTTGATCACTAATTGAGAGAATGCCTTACCGCTGGATCTCATGGAGGCATTTTCTCAACTGAAGCTCCTTTCTCTGTGATAACTCCAGCTTGTGTCAAGTTGACACACAAAACCAGCCAGTTCAAAAGCAAAAGATGTAATCAAAATTAATCAGAAACAATCCTGTTGACATTGTAGCATATGACATTGTCTTCTAAAGTAGCTACTATGTTATACTTCTCAGTGTGAATAGTTTTATAGTATGTCATCCAACTATATTCTTGTTATGAATTATGTTCAATTAAATTATAACTAAAGGTACTACTGAAATGGAGAATACAGAATATTTTTGTCCACAGAGAATATGTAAATGTTGTATTTAATATTCCACAAATTCAGGATATAGTAAAAATAGCAATACAAGGGATGAACCAGAGACCTGGGACAGGGGAGGCTCCCGAGAGTCTATGGGATGACATGAGCTGAGACTTCTAGCACCTGGTGATATGGAGCCTGAAGTGATCGTTTCCTGCCACCAGGTAAGACTTCCAGTGGAAGGAGGAGGACAGAAACACACCCACAAAACCTTCAACCCAAAATTTGTCCTTCATATAAGATGTACAAGGATAAAGATGGAGCAGAGATTGAGGGAGTGGCCAGCCAATGACTGGCCCAACTTGTGATCCACCCCATGGGAGAGACCCAACTCCTGATACTATTAATGATAGTCTGATATGTTGCAGACAGGAACCTAGCATAACTGTCTCCTGAGAGGCTTCATTCAGCAGCTGATTGACACAGATGCAAAGAAAACCCACAGCCAAACATTAGGCAGAACTTGGGGAGTCTTGTGGAAGAGTGGGGGCAAGAACTGAGGGAGCCGGAGAGGTCAAAGACACCACAAGAAGACTTACAGAGTCAACTAACCTGGGCCCATGGGGGTTCACAGAGACTGAACCACCAACCAAAGAGCATGCGTGGGTCCCTATACATATGTAGCAGATGTGCAGCTTGGCCTTCATGTGGGTCCTCTAACAGTTGGAGCAGGGCTGCCTCTGACTCCATTGCCTGCATTTGGATCCCTTTCCCCTAGCTGGACTGCCTTGTCTGGCCTCAGTGGGAGGGGATTGCTTAGTCTTGCTGCACCTTGATGTGCCAGGATGGGTTGGTACCCATGGGAGGCCTCCATTCTCTAAGGAGAAGGGGAGGAGAAGCTGAGGGATAGGTGTGAGGGTGGGACTGGGAGGAGAGGAGGGAGGGGAGCTGCAATCAGGATGTAAAATGAATAAATAAATAATAGCAGTACATCATCATTCGTGTATGCATACTCAAAATAGAAGCATAACAGAAGAAAGTTGCTAGCAATCCTGGAGGCAACTGTTATCTGCATATTGTCGTTCTGTCCAAAAAAGTGTGTCCTCTTTGAATTTTATACACACTTACATAGTTTTTAACCAAAAGTCCATCATAGTTTACAAACAATGTAAGTTAGGTTTTATTATTATTATTATTATTATTATTATTATTATTATTATTATTATTATTGATATTCTACTTCCTTGCATGTGAATATGTATAATTCCCATGCCTGAAAACCTGAAATTCTAGCACTCCTGAGGTAGACATAGGAAGATTGTGAGTCTGAGGCTAAATAGAGAGTTGCTCTAGCTTACCTTGGGCTATGTAAGAATACTTGACCTCAAGATCCCACAAGTCCCTGACCTTCAGTTTGGATCTGGCTTCCTCTTTATTTGGTTATTACAGCAGTGTAACTGGTCAGAAGCTATTTTGGGCTGACTTCTGAATTTTGATGATTCACATAAGAACAGATGAGAAAGGACTCAAGATGAGAATAAAGAACAAGAGGTGGGGACCAACATAAATGAAAAATACAGAAGCAGCAGTCAATGGTGTCTGTTCTTAACAGTTTACAGAACAGCCAGTAAAAGATAGAGAACTTAGTAACCCAGGGAGCCAGAACCCGTGTTTCAGTCTTGTATGCAGGAGGTTCGATGTGAATCTATAATATGTAAGCCATGACAGAGGCTGAGACTGAGTTTGCCCAGGGAGGAAAAGGTTTGGTAAGAGGCAGAGAGGTAGTTAAGGTCTGTTAGCATATAAAGAAGTGTGGTGGAGTCTGATAAGTGAGACTGAGCCACAGTTATGGAATCTAGGAATGAGTGGTTGCCAAAAGCCAAGGCAGACGAGTGGTAGACATCAGCCCCTTCTGATAACACTCTTTTAAAAAAAAAGATGTGTTTTATTTTTAAGTGTGTGTGTGTGTGTGTGTGTGTGTGTGTGTTTTCACATAACTGCAGTACCCACATAGGCAAGAAGAGGGTGCCAGATCTCCTGGAGCTGGAGTTACAGGAGGTTGTGAGCCACCGGTATAGATGGTAGGAACTCTGGGTACTCAGTCAACGTGAGGTAGTAGAATTGATAGGGGTCTCAAATGCACACCTCCTGCAGCAAGAAAGGCTTTGGACTTGAGCTACAGTTTGGGCATGGCCCCCAAAGACTTGTCCCCACCCCCACAATGACACTATTAGGATGGGGTGGTCCCTTCAGAAGCAGTTGCTGGTGGACATTTACCAGAATATGCTTTTAAAAGAGAATATGAGGCCTTAGCCCCATTCTGTCTCTTTCTGCTTCCTGGCTTATCAATTGGGCTATTTCTCTATCACTAACACCTGGTACCTTCATCAGAGGTTCAAAGGCAATGGGGCCACATGAACTTGGACTGGAACCTTCAGAATCATGGACTAAAAAGACCCTTTTCTCTTTTTAAGTCATCTGCCTTATGTATTGTGTTTTAGTAGCAAGAAACTGACTAATTTAGCTCTTCGTCCTTGGAAATTATCTCATGCATTGAATACCATCTGGATACTGGTTATGGCTCGAGCTCTGGCCTGTCCGTTAAGGTTGAAAGCAACTGCCTGCTTTGACCCTCACTGGGACATGACAGTCCCACAATCTCATGCTCTTTTCAACTTGGGTAAGTGGCATTCACATCCATCTGCATGTATTTCCACAGAGCAAAGCCATCTTTCCTGTTGCTTGTTCTCAGAAACAGCTATATTTTTGTTGCTGTCATTCATGCAGCAGCTGCTCTTTCAGTGACTTATACATAGTTGGCAAATTTATTCTTTGGGGAATTGCTTCACATGTCCACAGCAGGACCACTCCTGCTTGCTCTTCTGTGCCCTGTAGAGTTGCTGCAGGAAAGGGGGGTTCTCCTTTCCTTACAATGTGTCCTCTTGTGATGGGTTAGAGTCTCTCCCCAAATTATTAAGTAACAATTGACAAAAATTGTTAGTAGCTATGGTATATGCCTGGTGTTTAATGTATGTATACACTATGGGACAACCACAGAAAGATTAGTAGCATATCTATCACCTTACATTTCTTTTTATGATTTGAGATATTTTCTGTTAGCAATTTTGGAGTCTGAATTGTTATTAATTAGTCGAGTTATCTTTAAAAAACAAAAAACCTACATACCACTGCTTTGCTATTTAACTCCTTTCAATGGCTTAATTTGTAATTAAGAACAGTATAATTATCACCGACACAATGCTTCCTTTTGAAAAGTCAATGTTGAGGAATAATTGAACATAAAGTGAATTTCATGCTTGCTTTTGTGTGGAAAACTCTAGATGAGTGCAGAAGCCAGATGAAGATCTCCAAATACTGCACACGTCTTGCCCAGCTCCCTCAGCCAGCTGTGAGGAGGTATATCTCCAAGGATACCTGCCATAAACACCATGGCAGGTCTCTCAGGCTCTCCACTGAGATAGCCCTCCATGCTCATCTCACAATAACTCACAGATCACTCTTCAGACACTTAGATCTTCCTAAAGTGTCAAGTATATTACAGTGTGTAATTAAGTACAATCTAACTATTAAAAGTGCATGAAATGTGACAAGATTTCAGAGTGCGCTGCACTTAAACTCCAGAGATCTATACAACTCTAAAGTATCTGACTGAATGAAATGCATGTGTCATCTTAAGGTTCGAATACGACCTGTTCCCCTCTTGCTCAAGCGTTCAAACATTTGATCCCCAGCTGGTGGTGATGTTTGGGGAGGGTGTGAAATATTTGGGGTGTGAGGCCTCGTTGGTGGACACAGGGGTGTTGGGTAAGCCTTGAGTGTTCTTGGCTTCTCCACTTAAGCTTACACTCTCTGGTCTTTGACAGTGTGAGCAGGATGTGAGCAAGCTGCGCTACCAGCCTCTACACCCACACGCAGTGTCCCCATCTAACACATCCTTTCCTGTGATAGGCTGTACTCCCCAAATGATGATCCAAAAAGACAATTTTTCTTCCCTAATTTTGAGATCAAGCTATGCTCTACTCTAAGTTGTTCCATTTTGTGAACAAGAGTGGGTTTGCAGGCTAGGCCTTGCCCCCAGAGACTCCATTTACATGGCAGCTTTTGGCTATTTGAAGGCAGAGAACGACTGTGTCCCTGGGTAGACGCAGAAACTGCACCATCCGTCAGGTACTACCCGTCCAGCACAGACTGAGAAGTGACTTGTTCCCAGGAATAGAAAGGATGCTGCCTGTACGTTTACTGGGAGTGAATTGAGACTGTAGGGGCATATCGAAATCAGAGAAGCCAGACCAGAAAACATCAGATTCCAGACCAAGGGAAGGCTGTAACCTCCTCACTTAGACCATTAAGTTGAGGGTCCACAGCACTGGGATAGCACAGCTGCACCAGCTGGCTCTCCGATGCTCAGAGTGTATCAAGGACTAAGAGGCAAAGAACCCTCAACTGTCCTTGGGGCTTTGGTTTGGTTCCGTTCCCATCTGTTGACACGAACGACTTCACTGTCATCTGTCTGTCTGCTTGGTTGCCTATTTGGACCTGAACCCATTGTTCCTGCTCAAGCACAACTCCATTCCTTCCCTTCTCAGAGGGGATCAATGCTGCATCTCTGCTCTCAGCTCTGATTACCATCCTGTCTCCACACCCTCTTCCTCCACACTGGACTGGGCTGCCCGTCAATACAGACCCTATGGCATTCCTCTCCTCTCACTTCTGCAGCCTCTTTAACGTGCATTTGATCTGTAACTTGTATGCATGCGTCTGTATGATTCTGATTTACTGTGTGATGTGTAACGAGAGTTACTATTAGCAGTGGACATTAGAATAAAAGAACTTAAATTCATCTTGAGCAGATATCAAGGTAGGTGAGATTATCTGCCAAACTGTTGCCTATCAAAACAATGAACCTTGTGAATTTATTCTATTCAATACATTCTGGCATTATGGGAAGATAAAATTTGTCTAGGTTTCTGGCATAGCACAGTTGGATGCATAGTCACAGAGAGAAGAAAAGTAAACAAAGCATGCTGTGTAATTGCCCAAACCACATCATAAATTCTTACTTATAATGCTGTTTGCACTCTGCTCACTCCTGCCCATCTGTCTTTGGCTGGTGGGCTTAAGTCACACGGGCACATTTTCATCTCAGGGTCTTTGCTAGACCTGTTCTTTTTTCCCAGGCCTTATTTCTTCAGTTCCCCTCATGACTGGCTCCATTACTTCCTTCAGGATTTATGCTCACCACCTCTCTCACTCAGAGGGTTTCTCCTGTCCTCTTTATCCAAAATGCCATCTCAAAAGAGCTCTCTGCAGTGTCCCAATCATAATACCTTGTATAATAGTAGTTTCCTCCAAGGTTAAAATCTTTTCTCTGTGAGGGAAACTTCCTAAGACAGGATGTTTACATGGAGTTGAAACAATAGGATGTTCTAAATGGAGGTGAGACCCAGCAAAGAGAGCTTATTATAGCAGAGAGTAAACAACTCAGAATTGCTTCTGGAAGTTCCTGAAACTAACTAGATTCACTATGCTCTTTCTTTCCCAAGAGTTACCAGTGAAGACCACTGAGTCATTATCAGATGAACCAAGCTGCACAGAAGACTCTGAGCCAAGACCAACCACCTGGAAGGAGCAGGGTCCAGCCAAACAGCCTGCAGGGAGCAGAAGCCAGCTGAACTGCCTGGAAGAGGCTCAGACCAGCTGAGTCATTGGCAAGGATTGTCTCCAACCTACTAACCTGCCCATAGGCTGTGCAATGAGCTCCAGGTTCCCAGCTTTCTGAGCTGTCACCCATGCTGGGATGGGCTTTGGTGATGCAGATGTCTTTGAGTCATTTCTGCTTCTGTCAATAACCCCTCACCCATCCTCCTGTAAGTAACTCCAATAAAACTCATTGGTCCACCAAGTTGAGATTTGGTGGTATTCATACTTTGGTCTGTTGTCAGGTTCTGGTCTGGGGTGAGTAGACATGTGTTCACATATCCACAGAAATAGTGTCTTACAACACACCTGCTATTCCTTCGGTTGCATTTGTTGCAATCTAGAATTATCTGAAATACAAGGTTATTTCTTTCTCTGTTTACTAAATCTCAGCTACAGAGAGTATTTCTTTATCTCCATGAACTTTAGCAAGGCCAAGCACACAGAGGGTATAAGTCCAGTACATTTGAATGAAAGATAGTTCTCTAGCATAAATGTGTGACACAAACTCAATGTGTTTTTTATCTATAAATTCATGATAGAAAAATTCAGTCATATATTATTTTTTCTAAACTTTCTTTGAGGGACTTAAGACATTTCAGAGGAAGTAGACACTAGGGAACATGAAATACCAAGAGTTTCAAAGGACTACTAGAAACTGACTAAGAATTGAGGTTAAATAAGGGGAAACCAAGTGACACCATGGTCTACTGGCTCCTGTTCAAAGCAAGGCTTCCTGATATCAAGTGATACATGGCATATTTGGCCTAAGTTGAATCTCTATATGTCCAGTAATCAGCTGCCTGTGGTGGTTACTTTGCAGGATACTGATGTGTAGCACAGACAAACTTGACTGAAGGAACCATCATGTTAGTTTTCTAGGTCGTAAATAAAGATGCTGTGGTTGGAAGGGCCTAGTGGGTGCTCTTGCATCCTCCCTCCTGTCTTAACATGGCAAATGATGTCCAGGTCCCTCAAGGAACTGCAGAAGTGTTGGCATTGTCAGTGACTTGTAAAGTGTCGCATAACAATCCCCATTGTTAGAGCATGAAGATAGTAGTCCCTTGTCTTAAAGGCCAGATCCCACCCTTGAAGAGATCAGGCCATGCCTCCCTGAATCTCTCCTAGGACAGAAAGTTAAGGAGCAGTCTGCACAGTGATTTCGAAGCTCTTGATTTGTAGTACCTGGCTTGACTATGTTTTTTGTCACATATGCCATATGGAACTAAATCACATGATGCAAAACTTTCCACCAGAGCCCTCCAAACTTCTAAAAGTCTGATATTTTCTTTGTTCAGATGTTTAACCTCTGAGTTTTCTCTGAAAAAGCTTCTCTGGCCTCTCCATATCTCTCTTACATCTCTCTCATGCCCTGTCTCTCTCTTATTTATTCTCTCTCTCTCCTCTCTGTGTGTCTCTCTCCTGTCTCTGTCTCTCTCTGTCTCTCTCTGTCTCTGTCTCTCTCTCTCTCTTTTCTATTGCTGTCACTGTTACTGAAGCCCCTTTTGGATTTTAAGGTGACTCCTGTCCTCCCCTTTAAGGCTCCTAGCATGCCCTTTAAGGCTCCTAGCATGCCCTTCTCTTTGTCCTTGGGATTGGTCCAGAGATTCCTCAGGGATAATTTTCTCAAGCAAGTTAGTTCTCTGAAAGCTGCTCCATGAAGAGGCATCTCTGGCTTCCCCACCATCATCTTTCCCATGTAACCATCTCTCTCCCCATCTCTCATTCTCCAAGTTTTAAAGGGAAGCCTCTCCTTCCTTTTAAGGCTCCTTCATGTTTAGGTTGACATATATTATATTACAATGCTCTTTTTCTCACTTCAAGGACTGATCATAGTTTTGAGTTCATTGGTATGAGGCAATATTAATCCCAAACATGCAAGGAGAAAGACCACCAACCTAACACACACACACACACACACACACACACACACACACACTTTTGTAGTTACCATCTTATACTTAAAAGCCATCTTATAGTAAAGACAAACGAAGTTCATTCCTGTTTTATGATTAAACCTGTTTCTCAAGGATTGGATTTTGCCCCACCAGTAACCTTAATGACAAATGGTTCCTATTCTAGGAAATAGCAACCATGTATTTGTTTCAAAAAAAAATATAATAATCATCTTGCAACCTTACCTTTGTTTCGAATGGTTATTTTGACCATCTATGATTACCTTGTTATGACTACCTGTTGTTATGACTACCTTGTTATGCCCACCTTCCAAACATGTTTTGTTTTGGTAGGTCATTATGATTAACTTTTTATACTATGTTCTGCTCCTATAACCCAACATATTTTGCCCACCAAATCCCCCATTTGGAAACCCCCTATCCCTGAGCTATGAAAACCTTGAATTCTTCACATCCAAGGCTGAGCCGTTGAATTGCCCTTCAGAGGAGTCAGCCTATATACAAAAAAAAAAAAAAAAATCCAGAAAGCTTTCTCATGGGACCCAGAACCACCAGCCCAGGTGAGCCCTTTCACATAAATTATCAATTAAGAAAATTGCCCTACAGGGTTGCCTGCCTATAGCTTTATCTTATAGGGGCATTTTCTCAACCAAGGTCCCTCCTCCCAGATGACTCTAACTTGGGTCAAGTTGACATATGAACTAGCCAGGACAATTTTATACCATTGGTCAATCAGTCAGATGCTAAGTGGATTTTTTTGGAGCTATGAATATCACACTGAAGTGTTTAGGACACTGCTACTGAATAATCAGTATGCACCAGCAAGACAGCAGGAGAAATCTCTGCACTAGTGAAGCTTCCTTTCCACTTGTGTCTTGTCTTATGGAGCAGCTTGTTTAAAGGTAATTGAGAAACTCATGGACTAGGAGCATGGAGCCTTAGCAAGTACAGTGAAGTTGTAGGGCAGATATCTAGATGCTTTCCCTATGGATAGCTGGATTTCTTCTGACAGATACTCTGAGTAGAGGTCTAGAATCACTGGACATCAAATAACAAGGTCACCTAAGTTTTCCATAAGAAGTTAAATGTTGCCGGGCAGTGGTGGCACACGCCTTTAATCCCAGCACTTGGGAGGCAGAGGCAGGTGGATTTCTGAGTTTGAGGCCAGCCTGGTCTACAGAGTGAGTTCTAGGACAGCCAGGGCTACACAGAGAAACCCTGTCTCGAAAAACCAAAAAGAGGAAGGAGGAGGAGGAGGAGGAGGAGGAGGAGGAGGAGGAGGAGAAGAAGAAGAAGAAGAAGAAGAAGAAGAAGAAGAAGAAGAAGAAGAAGAAGAAGAAGAAGAAAGGAGAAGAAGTTGTTGTTGTTAAATGTTTCTATGGAGCTATAAGCTTAGGTTCATTCCATAGCAGCCATAAGTTTAGGAATGAGCTTTAGCAACTTGTTTTCAAATAGAAATGAAAAGGAAGGGGTTGGACTTGCATTCTTCCAGGAGATACATGGAAGCTTTGGGAGCAGACACTGCAACAGACTCCAACACTATTTCCTTGTGGGTCTCCCTGCTCTCATGAATCCTTGGCTGATACAGTGATCAGCAGAGGGCAGTGGGAACAGAGATGGCATTGGGGGGCAGTTTGAAAGCCCTGTGTATCTATGGTGAATGACTACACCAGGGCCAGATCAACTTTAATTAGGGTGATTCAAGACTTACAAGATTTTGGGGGCACTGGGGGTTGGACCATCCAGGATGGGTAAAAGTCATTGGCTGGGGGCTTAGGGACCTGGAATGCCTCATTAGCATGAGGAAGCATTTCAGAAATCTCAGGTGCTGGCTGAACAAGTTTTGTCAGGAGAAAGGAAATTGATCCTGTAATCTAACTGAGGCTATGTGACATTCCTCAGGTAGAGGTGAGTGAGTGTGAGGTCTTAGAATTCCCCAGATAAGATCATAGAAGCCCCACTAATGAAGGGAATCTCCCATATTGTGCTGATCCCAGAGGCTATCTGGCCATTGTGGACCTTAATTAGCAGAGTTTTCCTACATTTCCTGATACTGCTTTTTTTGCTTCGTAGGCCTGTGGTTTCACAGACAGTCCCTGTGCATTTATGACTGTTAATACAGCGACAGCTTCAAATCCATGACAGAGGATGGGAGAGAGATGGTTTGTTGGTGCTGAGGTGGGTTCCACGTGGAAGAATGGGGTGTTATTCACATGTGCCCTTCTACAGAGGAAGACTCCCCACTCTCTGTGAGATGGCAGGAAGGCATTCACAGTTTAGTCTCTCAGGGAGCAACGAGAAGATCCAACTTGATAACATTTTCTAGGGTGGCTGTTAGGGAAGTGTATGGTCTAGCCATCGATACATGCTTCAAGGGTTTTAGGAGATTGACTGTAACTCAGTCAAGGACTATAGGGACACAAAGAAAATTTGTCATCTTCTGTCCATGTTTGTCCGTCATTGTTGCTGTCTAAGGAATCATGGGGTGTGGCTGTGTCTCTTTTGCCTTAGGTTTGCCTTTTCTGTCTAGACCTACCTGCCTATGACTTTACTCTTCCAAGGAGAGGTCCTTATTCTAGCTACAACCTCTGAGTTTAAAGCAACAGGCTCATAATTTAATGGTGTCAGGATAAACAATCTTTAGGCCTAGTTTAAAGATGGTTGCATGGTTTACTGACACTGATGGAGCATCTGCAGCATCAAAGCCCCTGTCGAGGTTCTAATATATTGAGGTGAAAGAAAATTCAAGTAGGCACAACTTAGATTGTGTTTGGGTGTGCAGTCTGTGCAGAAGGACGGGCAGAATTAAAGTACTGCAGTACTCTCTGGGTGGCTCCTAATGGTTTCACAGACAGATGGTAGATGACAAGGAGGTAGGGGGGAGGGTTTGTTTTCTAGCCTTCTAGAATAGACTTGTTGAAGATAATAGTTGAAGATATTTGTGCCTCATGGATTCCACTCAGTAAAGGACTTCAATGGTAGAGAAGGCTTTTGGTAATTGAATAAAATGATATCTCCTGTGGGTGTCTGACAGCTTCCATCCCATGCCAACCTGTCCGGCCCATGGGACCTTCGACAAGGGTCCGAGGAGGGAACTGTCGGATGAAGGAAAGAGACAGGAGACACGAGATACTTCGGGAGCAAGACGGTAATCCAATCAAACTCCAAAGAACTTTATTCTTGAAGCAGTATATAAAGCACTCGAGGCGGGAAGTAACAGGGGTGGGGAAGTTCTAGAAGGTCAACGTTCCTGCCAGATGCCACGTATTGTTGCAAAAACATGATAACAGGATATCACAAGATCTCCCTAAATCCACAGGCGGGGACAAATGGAATATCTCTAAAACCGCAGGCTGGTCACCTGATTTCTGGTAAGCCCGAGGCGCCGGTCCGGGAAACTGAAACTCAGGTCTACTAGTCAGGCCAAAGCCTGTTGGTCTCCGACACCAACCTCCGGGATGTGTACTATAAACTTGTGCAAGATAAACATGGTGGCAGGGATGGAGGGTTGGATTTCACCTTCCTGAGTTACTGACGCTGTTGAGCCTCCATCATGTAAAGAGTAGAGGGCAAACTCAAACCTTGACATGACACCAGTCACCAGCTGCCTTATCCACCACAGACAGAGGACATGTGACTTCAACAAAGCGCATATGCTTTCTGAGATGGATTTGCCTTCCTAGCCCTAATGTATTCATAGTAGTCCTTTTAAAATATGCACTGTTGCTAAATTTTTCTGCCCAGTTTCTTCAGGCTAGGTAAATAATCTCACAGAAAAACCATCTCTTACAGCAGGTGCACACACAATGAAGAGGTCAGTTCAGGACCTTTGGAAAATTCCACCAGAACCCTCTCTTCCTGGAAGAGAAAGGTCATGAAACACTTAGCACCCCTCTTTGGGAAGAGAGAAGCTAATTACATTCCTCAGCCCACAGGAGGAGTCATCCACCTGCAGTTGGGGGAGGATCAGAGCACATAGAGACATTCCACAGGGTGGACACCTACAGACAAGAGAAGTCCTTGCCACCTCATTCCCTAAAGACCAATCAGTTTAAAAGTCACACTGTTCTGCTAATCACATCATGCCTAATGGCTGCTGCTGTAAAAACTGTATAACAACTTGCTGAATGGGCTGCTTGTGGTCGTTCTCTCCCTCCTTTGTGTGCAGGGCGACCCTAGCATGTTGGAACAATAAATTCCTCTTGCTTTTTGCATCGATCCCCAACTCCATCTTGTTCACTGGGGGTGGGGGTAGATTAAAGGGGGTGGTAGGGGAGGTCCTCTGGTAAGCTAAGGCTCCCCAGAGTCTTACAACATAATATTCACTGGTCTATATTTTATCATCTAGATGACTGGCCAAACACAGTGATGTATTTGATGATGTGAATCAAGAGAAATCAAAAACAACACCCAGAGGAAGCCCAACTCCCAGACACTCTAAAAAGCCCAGGATCATAGGATTAGAGATGAGGAGAACACAACATCTGTTCCAACACTGGAAGTAACTGGGACCAGTGGGATCCTGGGACTCAGGAACCCCTCCAGACCAGTGGCACAGGTTCCTTCTGGTCTGGGCCAGTGCTCTGAGCAGACCTTGGGCACAAACTCCTCAGCTAGTCCCACAACACCCAGAGGAAACTCAACTCCCAGGTGCTCTAACATGCCTAGGATCACAGGATAACAGAATTCCAGGAGCTTGGTCACACCAGGATCTCAAAGTCGCAGAGGCAGCTTGACCCCCCCAGGATATCTGTCACACCCAGGATCTCAGGATCCCAGTATCCCAGAAACTGGTCTCTGAGGAGTTCTGACACAACCAGGATCACAGGAAGGACAGGCTCCAGTCAGATAAAGGGAGGGCAGGTAGCACTAGAGATAACCAGATGGCAGGAGGCAAGCATAAGAACATAAGCAACAGAAACCAAAGTCACCTGTCATCATCAGAACCCAATTCTTCCACCATAGCAAATCCTGGATACACCATCACACCGGAAAAACAAGATTCGGATCTAAAATCACTTCTCATGATTATGATAGAGGGCTTTTAAAAGGACATAAATAACTCCCTTAAGGAAATACAGGAGAACACAGGTAAACAGCTAGAAGCCTTTAAAGAGGAAACACAAAAATCACCTAAGGAATTATAGGAAAACACAACCAAACAGGTGAAGGAATTGAACAAAACCATCCAGGATCTAAAAATGGAAACAGAAACAATAAAGAAATCACAAAGGAAGACAACTGGGGGGACTGAAAAACCTAGGAAAGAGATCAGGAGCCATAGATGCAAGCATCACCAACAGAATAAAAGAAACAGAAGAGAGAATCTCAGGTGCAGAAGATACCATAGAAAACATTGACACAACAGTAAAAGAAAATGCAAAATGCAAAACGTTCCTAACACAAAACATACAGGAAATCCAGGACACAATGAGAAAATCAAACCTAAGGATAATAGGTATAGAAGAGAGTGAAGATTCCCAACTTAAAGGGCCAGTAAATATCTTCAACAAAATTGTAGAAGAAAACTTTCCTAACCTAAAGAAAGAGATGCCCATGAACATACAGGAGCCTACAGAACTCCAAATAGACTAGACCAGAAAAGAAATTCCTCCCATCACATAGTAATCAAAACACCAAATGCACTAAACAAAGAATATTAAAAGCAGTAAGGAAAAAGGTCAAGTAACATATAAAGGCAGACCTATCAGAATTACACCAGACTTCTTACCAGAGAGTATGAAAGCTAGAAGATCCTGGGCAGATGTCATTCAGATCCTAAGAGAACACAAATGCCAGCCCAGGCTGCTTATACCCAGCAAAACTCAATTACTATAGATGTAAAAAACAAGATATTCCATGACAAAACCAAATTTATACAATATCTTTCCACAAATCCAGTCCTACAAAGTATAATATATGGAAAATACCAACACAAGGAGGGAAACTACACCCTAGAAAAAGCAAGAAAGTAATCTTCTTTCAACAAACCCAAAAGAGGATAGCCACACAAACATAAAATAACATAAAAAATAAAAGGAAGCAACAATCACTTTTCCTTAGTATCAATGGATTCAATTTCCCAATAAAAAGCCATAGACTAAGAGACTGGATATGCAAACAGGGCCCAGCATTTTGCTGAATACAGGAAATGCACCTCAGTTACAAAGACAGATACTACCTCAGAGTAAAAGGTTGGAAAACAATTTTCCAAGCAAATTGTCCCAAGAAACAAGCTAGAGTAGCCATTCTAATATTGAATAAAATCAATTTTCAACCAAAAGTTATCAAAAAAGATAAGGAAGGACACTTTGTGCTGGTCAAATAGAAATATTTAAGGGATAACTTCAGCAAGTGATATAGGTATCTGATAAATCTCAGTGTAATGGCCTTGGGAAACACAAAGGAATGGTGCTCTTTGCTCAGAGTGAAGCTAACATATCTTCAAGGGAGAACACTGGAGGTGTGACTTATGAGATTAGGTTGTGTGCTATTTTGACTGAAGTCAACTTTATCCTTTGTCATTTCAAAGGAGAAAAAACTAATGGCCTATAAAACTGTAAGAGTTGATCTGTCAGTCAGGCAGTGGTGGCACACGCCTTTAACCCCAGCACTTGGGAGGCAGAGGCAGGCAGATTTCTGAGTTCGAGGCCAGCCTGGTCTACAGAGTGAGTTCCAGGACAGCCAGGGCTACACAGAGAAACCCTGTCTCGGAAAAAAAAAAGATTTGATCTGTCAGAAATAATTTCCAATTGTCTAATGTTTTTATAAAGTGGTTTAATTTATTTTAATCATATATATATATATACACATACATATATATATAGGTATATGTATATATTGGTTTTTCAAGACAGGGTTTCTCTGTGTAGCCCTGGCTGTCCTGGAATTTAATCATATTTATAATGTGAAATTATAATATTGGCTTCTAAAGTTTTAGAATAGAAAATAGCATTTTAATTATTATAGAAACATCTACAAGTAATTTCATAATTTATTACTTCTGTATTTAATTTTGACATGCTTCTCATAATTCACCATTGTATATAATATTGTGATAGATATTCCACAATACATACATATTTTTGTCAACATAAATTCCTAGAAATAAGTTTACTAGATAAAATTTTATGCGCAATTTAAAAAAATAGATAAGCTTACCAACCTTATTCACAACTTCAACTCTTCCCATTGATACTCTGTACTCACAAAGACAACTGAGAGTTTACCAACCTTTGGCTAGAGAGTATCAATCAGTAAAAAGTTATCAATTTGTTAACAGGAATATAATTACCATTAGAATGCATTAAGCAAATAAATTTAAGTATTTTATATTTAACAGATTATATTCTAACCTCAGACAAGTAGATGAAGGAAAAAGAACTTTCACAATAAGCTGAGATCTAGTTCAAAGATCACTGACTTTGACTGGTTTTTGTTGTTTCTCAGGGTTTTTTTTTTGTTTGGTTGTTCTTTTTGGTTTTGGTTTTGCTAAATCAAATGGGTAGTTTTCACCTGAACTCAATAAGCTACTCTTAGAAGAGAGAGAGAGAGAGAGAGAGAGAGAGAGAGAGAGAGAGAGAGAGAAATCAAGCAAAAAACCCCATGTTTTTGAACATGTAGGACTTAGTACTGTATAAGAAAAATTAAAAGTCTTCTGTTTTCCTATTGTATCAACATTATACAGATATGCTAGGAACACCTCATGGGGTAACCAGCATGATGAGGCTGGTCCCTGCCACAAATTCTGTTCTTGTCTTTCCCTTAAAGGTGATCTGAACACATTCAAACACAGCAGTGAATTCTTTCAAGTCAATGTACTAGCTTCAGTATCTCATGGCCCAGTTGTGGGTCTCCTGGCTCTCACGGATCATCTGCAGATATAATCCACAAGGGCAGTAGAGACGGCAAGTTGGGGTGAAGACTGGCAACCCTGTGAGGACCTATAGTGAATGGTCACAGTGGGATCAGCACCCAGGGGGCATATCAACTTTACTTAAGACCATTCAAAGCCAAAAAAGCTTTGAGGGGTTGAGGGTAGGGCCATCCAGGTGGGCAACGTCATTGGCTGGGGCTTAGGGTACCTGGAATGCTCATTAGCATGGGGAAGCATTTCAGAAATCTAAGGTGCTGGCTCAACAGGTTTTGTCCAGAGAAAGGAAATTGATCCTGTAAGCAAACTAAGGCTAGGTGACATTCCTCAGGCAGAGGTGAATGTGGGGGGTTAGAATTTCCCAGACAAGGTCATAGAAGGAGAAGACCCCCCCCATGAAGGGAGTCTCCCACATTGCACTGATCCCTGAGGCTATCCAGTCAGTAGACCTTGACCTTAATTAGTCAAGTTTTCCCACATCTCCCCCTGATTTATTTTTTAATGGAGAAATGTCACTAAAGTATTTAACCTCTATATTGGGAACAGCTTAGTACTGAGCCAGAACCCAGTCAACAGTGATTTTTGCAATGCTATTCATCTGGTAGACTATCCAGTCGTGGTGGACTTCAATGTTAATTAGCAGAGTTTTCCCACACCCAATAAAAGCAGATCCGCAGAGGGCCCTCCTCTTGCTTTCTGCTCGGCTGAATATATTACTTGGGAGTGTTGTTAGATCACATGGCTCCCTGCATAAGCCATCTATTCCCACCTTTAGGACCTGTGAACATAATAAATTCATTAATTTTCATAAGCCTCTATCAACGTAATTTCCATAGTAGCTTTGGAGTGATTCTTAAAGACCCCACAAGGAGGATTTACTCTATACTTATAACACAAGCAGATACCCTGAATCCCCACTGCTCTTCAGAGGCCAAGGGTACGGACCCAGCAATTGTTGGATAGTTCTCTTTTAAAGCCCATTTGCAGAGTCTCTTGTTTCCCTTCCTCCATTGAGATTTACTGCTTTGGTGGGTTGGGTTCTCAGGGGGATCACAGCAGTGGTCTCATTCCACTAAAAAAATTTGCTATTTGGAATTACTATAAATGTCATTCCCATAGCAGTGTTGGAATGATTCTTAACTCCAAATGCCATTTGCCATTTTGAATAATGCCATTGAATCAAGGGGTCACGCCATGTTTTCTGTGTTGATCATTATGTTATAGAGCAAGGCACAACTCATAGGCTTCAGGCACTGACGCACATAACAGACAGCTGACAGGTAGGCCACAGACTGCAGATAGATGGGAGGCGTGGAGGGAGAGATGGAGAAGTCAGATTTGGGCTTTCTTTTAGATTAATCTGAAAGACCCCTGAGCTGGGGAGACCCTCGCTCAAGTCTCGGGATGGCGCGACCCCCCAAAAACTCATGAAAGACCATCCTTGCTGCAATCACATGAGGTTTATTCAGGGAGGACCAGTGCACTGGGGTCAAGCTCATAACCTACTCTGAGGCAGAGAAGTTCGACCCCCAGCAGTTAAAGTCAGGGGTGTTTAAAGGAAAAAAACATAAAGCAAGGGGTGGGGAATGGAAAGAATTTGCATTATGGGGGAGTACAGAATGTTCTAAGTTAGTCACAAGGCATTTGCACAAACATTTTTGTGGTTAGCTAGTTCCTGGAACATTGTGCCTCTGGCCCTGGGGCCAGGCCAAGGTCACCCGTTTCTTAGGGGAAAGAATGCAGCTGGGTGGGGTTTGGTCAAGCAGGCAATTTCAGTCCTATTTCTGTTTCTGGCTCCAAGTGTGCTAGGGGTCTAACTTTCCTCATAAGGGAGTCAGGTCTTTCAAATCCAAGAGGAAGTTGCTTTATTTTCATTCTTTTATGCAACATCAACACACCCTCTGAGGTTAGCTGCAATGTGTTAACTCACACATTAATGTCTTCACTGGCTTTATCACAGGCTTAAAATCTTGACTTTTAGCCAAGCAGTTGTTGTAAATCCCTGTTGCCCATTAAACATTTATTACTTGCACCTAGGTCTTCCTGCTGTCAGCCTGTTAGTGAAATCTTCAATCATTTCCCCTGTTTCTCAGAAGAAAAAAAATAGATACAGCTGATCAGAAATTTTGTTTTTCATTCCATGTAGGATCATTAAAAATAAACCAAATTATATTTGCACTGATGGTGACTTAGGTGAAGCATGAAACACATTAAATCTCCTGCATACTGGACTCTTCGTTTTTTATGTTTGGAACAGATGGAACAAAGCAGGCTCCCTGAGTGCTTTTGCTGTAAAGTCAGGAGCAGTTTCCTGTGCTTGCTTCATCTCAACCAGCATTGTTAAACTAACAAAATCAAAGCAAACTGAGAATAAACACAGAAGAACAGTGTACACAAGGAAGGCAGAGGAGCCCAGGACTCAGGCTTCTCCCATTTCTCTGGCTCATGGGCGTGGCAATGAGAACATTAGCTGTAAAAATCTCTCAGGTTCGGACACTTACCAACCACTTCCTCTGCAGCTGCAGTTCTCAACCCCTGAGTTTCGAGGGGGGTATATCAGATATCCTGCATATCAGATATTTACATTATGATTCATAACAGCAAAGTTACAGTTATGAAGTAGCAATGAGATTATTTTATGGTTGGGGTCACCACAATGTGAGGAAAGGGGTTGCAGCAATAGGAAGCTGGAGAACCGCTGCTCTAGGGTTCACAGTCAGGTGGTTCAGAGACCTCTTTAAGGGGATAGGGCAAAGACAGTTACTCCTCAGGGTGTTAGCTACACAGAGTTAGAACCCCCAAACCCTGCTTAGAGAGTTTCTATAGTCTTTGGTAGTTCAGTGGTTAGCTTCTTGAAGTGGCCTCATATTTTCCCCATGGCGGCTGCATCATTTTGTATTTCCAGCAGCAATTAGCAAGCATTTCAGTTTTTCCTCAGTATACCTCACAAACCAACTTCCCTCCCTCCTTCCTCTCTTCCCTCCTTTCCTCCTTCCTTCCTTCTCTTTTTCCTTCTTCACTTTTTTCTTCTTCCCATCTTCCCCTTTCCCTCCCTCCCTTCCTTCACCCCTCCCCCTTCTCACCTCTTCCCTCCCTCCCTCACATTGGCCATCCTAAAGGATGTGAGGTATCACCGTGTTATGGTTTTAATTTCCATTTCACTGACTACAGCCTGGAGCACGGTTCAGAGGCTTATTGGTCATTTGTATGTTATTTGGACAAAATGTTGTTCTTGGTTAAGTTAAAGGAATTTTGATGTGGCAAGTGATTCGAGGTTTTATTTTGCACTCCCTGTGTGTCTGCCCTCAGTACATAGGTTGTAGGAGCCCTTTTTATGCCCACATTCTGTCTGATCAGTTACTGGAGAGTCCATATGTGTCACTGTCACTTGGGCTCTGGGCCATGGTCTCTATTGTTTTAAACAAGCTAGATGTTGTAAGACTCTGGTGAGCCTTAACTTACCAGAGGCCCTGCGAGTGAACACATGGAGTCAGGGACTGATGCAAAATGCAAGAGGAATTTATTGATTCAGCATGCGGAGGTCACTCTGCATACCAAGATGGGAGAGCGACCACGTGGAGCCCGTTCAGGGACCTTATATACAGATTTTGGAGCAGCTGCCATTAGGCACAATGTGATTGGCAGAACAGTGTGACTTTTAAACTGATTGGTCTTTATGGAATGAGGTAGCAGGGGCTTAATCAGCCCCTCCCTTCCAGCCTACGTAACCTGTTTCTTCCAGGAGGGGAGGGATGCCCATGTGCTCGGAGAGGGGAGGGGACCCTGGTGGAATATCTCACAGTTCCCGAGCTGACTTCTCATTGTAAACATCTGATAAGGGATTGGAATCTAGAATATGTAACAAGAACAATAAAAATTCTACTAAAAGTGAGCCATGGACTTAAGACTATATTTTTTCAAAAGAAAACACTGAAATGGCCAGCAGTCATATAAAAAGGTGATTATTATCACTTATCAGCAAGGAAGATCAAGACCACAGTGAGTGTTGGGAATTGGTTCTTGCACTGGCTGGTTTTGTGTGTCAACTTGACACAAGCTGAGGTTATCACAGAGAAAGGAGCTTCAGTTGAGAAAATACTCCATGAGATCCAGTGGTAAGGCATTTTCTCAATTAGTGATCAAGGGGGGAGGCCCCTTGTGGGTGGTGCCATCTGTGGGCTGGTAGTCTTGGGTTCTATAAGAAAGCCAGCTGAACAAGCCAGGGGAAGCAATCCGGTAAGCAACATCCCTTTATTGCCTCTGCATCAGTTCCTGCCTCCAAGTTCCTGCCCTGTGTGAGTTCCTGTCCTGACTTTCTTTGGTGAAGAACAGCAATGTGAAAGTGTAAGCAGAATAAACCCTTTCCTCCCCAACTTGTTTCTTCGTCATGATGTTTTGTGCAGAAATATAAACCCTGACTAAGACAATTCTAATGCTTTGTCTTATTTTGGTTCCCAAAGAGCCGAACTTCCAAGACCTGAGGCCACTTCCCCGATTGGGTCTGGGGGAGCAGAGCTGAAATGTTGATTTAGCAAGTTGACTCAGGAAAGTTGGAGGGGAGAATGTATGTTAACCACGGGGAGGGTTAGAAATCTCCAGCCAATGAGCTAGTCAAGGAATATCAAAATTAGCTGGTGTGTGTATGTGTGTGTGTGTGTGTGTGTGTGTGTGTGTGTCTCATTCGCAAATCCTTGGGCAGGTGCTGCGCATGCATGCAAAACCTGCCCGGAGCCAAAGCAGTTTAATTTACCACTACAAGAGAGGTGCCGCCTCTCCATAGTAAACTGGCTAGTGTGCAAATGTATGCAGATAACAACATTGATGAGGGTGTGACAGGAAAGGGAACCTGGAACACCACTGATAGGGATTAAAATTCATGCAACTATTATGTAAAACTTGAAAAATGAAAAATGCACCTGCATTACTTCAGTCTCCTTACTGGGCTTAGAGATTCATAGGAGTCGAGTTAGCATGTTGAAGAGACATGCTGTTCTTCATAGTGATGGAAATGACCCATGTCCAGCCAAAGAGGAATGGTTAAGGAAACTGTGGCTCTTACACACAAGGAAATACTATTTGATCATTAAAAAGGATGAAATCCCATTACTTCTAGGAGCACAGATGAAACCGGAGGTCAGTATATTAGATGAGATAAGTCAGGGGGAGAACATCAAGTGCTGTGTGATCTTACGCACGCATGGATCTAAACTGGCAGGAAGCTCAGGAGAGGAAGCGTTCTGTAAGGTGACTACAGAGAACAGACATATTCTGCCTATTTCAAAAAGCTATCCGAAAGGATTCTGGAAGTTTGTACCACCGAGGAATGGTAAGTGTTTAAAGAGAGAGGGTGTTTGATTTAAACATGAAATGCATATGTGATTGGAACAGTAAAAGTAGCATTGATATGCAATTCTATGCGTTTGTATATCAGTTAAAACGTAAAGGTAAGTAAAAAATATGAAATAGCCCATTGGCCTCCATTTGCCTCTGTACATGTGAAATTGTTTGATGTTACAGATGGCTTGACATGGTGATAGTTCAGTAATATTTCTTCCAAAAGTCATGGGGTGAGTGTAGCAGGCTTATAGACTCAGAGAAGAAGTGGATAATGGGTCACCAAAATGTCTTTATAGTAATTCCATAAGACCATCATTCATTAGCTAAAAGTACACTCCTCTAGTGTGGAAAAGCTTCTATCTTACTGATTGAAACTTCTACCTGTTAACAACAGTCTTGCATTGCTGTAAGTCATTGTATTTTATTTATTTTATTGAAAGTAATTTTTTTCATGGAGCATATTCTGATCACTACTTCCCATTCCTAACCTCTTCCCAGATAGTCCCCTTCTTTGCACCCATCCGATTCCATACCTTCTTTCTCTCTCTCTTTCTCTCTCTTTCTCTCTCTCTCTCAAAAACACAAAACAAAACAAACAAGCAAGCAGTAAAATATACAAAACCCCAGAGAAAACCATGAGAAACGAATATATATGCAGACGCAAATACACAAAACCCATAAAAACACAAAATCGGAAACCATAATTTATGAGCCACCTCCCCTCTCGGTGCTGGCAGCCCATCTGGCTTAGACTTGTGTGGGTCCTGAGCATGCTGCCGTGTTCGGAATCCCGTCCCACTCTGTCTGGAAGGCCATGTTTCCTCAGTGTCCTCCATCCCCTCTGGGGCGTCCAATCCTTTCTCTTCCTTTTTCACATAGCTCCCTGTGCTATGAGGAGAGGGGTTCGATGGCGACCTCCCAGGTGGGACAGAGCGTTCCAAGGTCTCTCACCCTCCGGACATCACTCTCTTGCTGTGAGTCTGTGTTAGTTCCCAACTACTGCAGGAGGAAGCGTCTCTGATGATGGCTGCTGAGACGACGGTCGGATTCCGAGCCAGCTGTGGCCACTGGGTCCACTCTATCCATCCAATAACTGCAACAGTTTGAGGATTCTCTTACTTTGTTTGGGAATGCTAGCCAGTTCTAGAAGCCTCCAGAATCCTTGCTGAATATGGAAATCGCAGTGCCTCCTGGTGACTGCTGGATGATCTGAGAATGCTGGCAGTCTTCCCTCCCGAGCTGCCTGGATGACTTTGAGACTCCTTTTACTGTCTCACTACCTACCTTTTCTGTCTGGAATGCATCTACCCCAAATGCAAATATTTTTTCTCCTGAATGTAATGTATTCTAGTTAAAAAGCAATTCAAGAAGAGTATAATTGCTCTCTTTATTCATATGGCAGGAAGATTAACTCAAGTCCTACCATTATATGCATATCAGAACCTCCTCACAGTCACAGCAAAGACACGAACCAAGAAAGTGCTAGTGCTAAGTGCTCGATGGATATCAGACCTGCATTTAGACTAGAACGTAATTTTTCCTTTTAGAATGAAAATCAATGTGAGACAGTTTTATAATGCTGGGAAGCTTGTCAGTATCTCAGATAAGAGGACAGGGCCTCCAAAGACAAACATGTTAGTTACTGTGATGGTTAATTTTATGTGTCAAGTTGGCTAGGCCATGATGCCCCTGATTAAGCAAATACCAGTCTAAATGTTACTGTGGAGGTGGTTTTTAGAGGTGGTTAACATTTAATTAACATTAAATCAGTAAACTTGTGTAAGGCACCTTGTTAGCCTGTGTCCTATAGGTGAGAACCAATAGAGTGGCAGCTGGCATTCCCACCCTGTAAGGAGGGCTCCCACCACTGGTGTCTGGACGCCAGCCTTGAAGGCTAGCTGGCCCGTTGCTCATCACTGGCCTCAGGGTCCTTCCGGGTATGATGAAGTCTATGTGATCCAGGGCCCTCAAGTATATGTGTCCCTGACAAGGAGAGGCAATACCCTCCTACATGGTTATCCAGGCAGTTGGAATGGGAACTCCAGAGTCCTCCTAGTATTAGCTTTGAGGCTGTAGACACAGCCTTTACCGGTCCTGGTTATTCCTGGCTCTATGTCACATCAGGATGGCAGCTATGGTGGAAGTCAGGAGACCACGCAACATGGTCAGACTGTTCTTGGCCCAATAAGAAAGTTGATGGGGCCCTGGAAAAGCTCCTTGGCCCCAACTTATGTCCTTCCAGTGGCCCCAGCTTGTTCCTTATCCTTGGGGTCAAACTGTACTGCTATGGCAGTATAGACAAACTGAATGTAGCCAAGATTCTTCTTCAGCCCCAGAAAGTAAAAATTCCCCTCGGCTGCAGACAAAAAGAAGCCCTGATGAGAATTAGCCCAGCCCAGATCTCCATTTTCATCCTAACAATAACAAAAAGGATTCACATTAAAAAAAAAAAAAAAAAAAAAAAAAAAAAAAAAAGAATTCTCAGGACTGCAAAGTAGAAATCTTGGCTGAGTGTCCACCTGGGGGGTCCTGTAAAATTTATACTCAAATTTGAAAACTCAGTTCTTACCTAAATCCTAAGTTCACAGGTCTACCCTACATGATTCATGTCATGTATGGTTATTCCTTACATTAAGGCTCTCTCTCTCTGTATAACTATGCCTGTATCTAGCCACATTTTAATTTATACCTGTTTACTGATTTTTTTTCCCCCCAGAAAACTAATAACCACATCTGACGGTAACTCACTCTTCAAACATGTCCTGGAGAGGTACAACTTGAGCCAACTAGAACCTGACTCCATAGTCTTCCATTTCCTGTCTCTGAATACAAATTAGGGTTTTCTCATTCCATGTATAAATGCTGTTGCTCCTCACACACATCAGCCCAGGACTTGCTTACCGTACTGCGGAGAGAAATTTCAAGATGACCCCGTATGAAGGAGAACTGGAGTTTATGGGTCTCTCTATGTAGCCCTGGCTGGCCTAGAACTCACAGAGCTCTGCCTTCTCTGCCTCCCAACAGCTGGGATTAAAGATTTGTATCACAATGCCTGATCACCAAGAACTGAGGTTAGAGATGGCAGCGAATGATGGTATAGGTGCTGGAAGTCAAGCCTGGGTGTCTACAAGAGCCACAAGTACTGTTAGCCACTGAGCCATCTCTCCAGTCTCCTAAGAGATTTAAGTTTTTCAACTATTTATTTATTTACCCCCTCTGGGTGTGTGTGCGCACTTGTGTGTGTGTGTGCGTGCCACAGAGTCTGTGTGGAGATCAGAGGACAGCTTGAAGGAGTCCGTTCCTTCGTTCTTATCGTGAGGGTCCCAGGGATTAAACTCAGATTTCCTGGCTTGGCAGTAAGTACCTTTACCTGCCGAGCCATTTCATAAGCCCAAGAAGAGATCTAATGTGGCTTTAGATATGCTCTAACGGACAAGGAGGTGCTTAAGGAAATGACAGTATGTGTCTGAATTTGGGTGTGGGCTTTCCAGCCAATCACACTTGAGTATCTTAGCAACACAAATATATTATTTCAGTGGTTTCTGAGGTTATATTGCCCAAAAGCTTTCTGAGAGACAAGCCCTCCTTCATGGAATAGATTGGACAAAGAAAACAGATGGAAAGATCTGAGTATAGTTGCCAGGGAGATGACTCAGTGGCTTACTGATCTTCTAGCAGATCTGAGTTATGTTCTCAGCATCCACATTGAGTGATTTACAGTCACCTGAAACTCCAGTACCAGGGATCCAAAGTCCTCTTCTGCCCTCTACAGGGACTACACTTACCTGTTCAAACACACACATACAGTGACCCACATATACACATAACTCAAAATAAATTTAAAACAATGACCAATATAAATCCCCAAATATTGATAATTATTTTAAATATAAGTGCTGTGAGTATCTCAGATAAGAGAATGTTGGAGCAGAAAACAAAAACTCATTTTCGTGTCTCTTAAATGCATTGTAAACAGTGCTGCCAATTGATTAAAAGTAAAAAGAGGAAACAAGACCAAGCAAGTAGTATGGCAAAGGAAGAGGCACTGCCCTGTTGCCATCTGCAAAGCAGCCTTCAGAGGAAAATTACTGCCACGGAGAAAGAGTGCTTTCTTTCTTTCTTTTTTAAGGGAAAAAGGTGCCAAATAAAAGGTTGTCCCAGTGCTAAAGGTTGGTGTTTGCAGTCCAAGAACTTCAAGATGCGCAAAGCAGAGCACTGCAACATGCAATGGGAAACACAAAGGAATGATTACTCCCTCCCTCCATATTTGGTAGAACAAAGAGATTCTCCAGATTACACAGAAGATGTACGCTGTTCTATCACTCAGCTTGGTCTAAGGACATCCATAGAACAACAGGTTTAAAAGGCATTATTCTTAGGTAAACATGAACCATTCATCAAGACAGATTGTACGTTAGGCCATGATGCAAGTCTCAATAAATTTAAAATCATTCAAGTCATATCACAGTAGAGCTAAGTAACAGAACACAGAACTCTGGGAAATCCACAAACATTTGGAGCCTAAGACACTTTATTAATGAGAGCACAGTAGATACAATCACGTATCTAACTCAGTACCTAGAGGGAATGTGAGGCTGTAGGTGTCCGTACCACAGGAAAGGAGGGCCTCAGAGCAAAGGTCTCTTATTCCAACTTAAGCAGTTATGGAGAATGCTAACAATCCAAGTCACCCTGAGAAACAAAGAAGACCAGAGCAGTGATGAGTGAAGTGGAGATGGAGAGTCAAGACAGTGTCGGGAGAATCCTCCGGAGACAAACACCCACGCTGTTCCTCTGGTGATCATCATGGCAACATCACACGTGTAATATCCAAAACGTACTAATCTGTAAACTCCAAGTGCAGTTTATTATACATCAGTTTTGCCTCACTAAAGTTGTTATGATACTGGATGGTACCAAGTATTGCCAGTGCTGTGGGGGACGTAGAAGCCCCTCAGCCACCAACGGTGGCATTCTGATTCCAGTCCCTTGTTCCTAACAAGGTTCTGATAGCCTTTTCTATTTTAGCGGTAGAGATTTGTTAAGCTCTCTCATAAGACAGTTTATACTGGAAGGATATTCCACTTGATTGCCTACCCCAAGTGTTTCTCTTCATATTTCTTCTTAATGTTAGAGTTAATGGGCAATGTGTGGCACAGAATATGAGCTTCAAATCACCAATGACATTTGAACACATACAGCTACTTAAAATGTTAGTCTAAGAATTTCTGACTTGGTTGTCAAATACAGAGATGTAGTGAAAGTCACCTCCCAGCTGACATTAACTTTCATACCATTGTTTTTGTGGCTGTCACTCTAAACTTTGTGGTAGATGAATTAGGATGGGATCTTTGCACTATGGATGACTTTCAGTCTGGTTTATTTTAGAGAGTGTTGTGTTGGTATATTTTTAATCATTGTAGCTTGGTTTTTTTTTTTTTTTGTCTATTTTATAAATTTTTCAGTACATGAACTCACAATTATTTTTGCATTCTGCCACAGATGGTCACTCAGACAGTTTTCATGTTTATATCAATTTAAAATAGAAGCAAGCTGGGCTTTAACAGTTGCTCAGCTTCAAGGATGTGCTGCATTTCAAAGAAGGCATGAATGGTAATGCCTTGTGTCACAGCAGCAAATGAGAGGCAGCCTGGGATTCCGGGACCTAGCAGTACTTCACTGTTACTCATGATGTATTCTTTCTCCATATCTGTATTCTTTCTCTCCACATTCATACTCTAGTTTAAGTGTTTCCAACAATGACTGTTTATAAGAGGACATAAGTGAGCAAATGACAGGAATTATGTCTACTCTGTGCATTATTAAGGGAAGAACAGCTTGATGGGGTACAGATTAGTCAGGGTTCTCTAGAGTAACAGAACTTACAGAATGATTTTCTCTGTCTCTGTCTCCCTCCTCCTCCCCCCATACACACACACACACACACACACACACACACACATACACACACACACACACACACACGATTAAAATAACTTACAGGCTGTAGTCCTCCTAGTCCAACAGTGGCTGCCTATTGGTGCACTTTTTTTTCTTGGCCCATTTTATTTGGGTTCCTATATCTCTACCTCTCTTCCAACCTATTCCACTCTAATCTTCCAACCTCCCAACACTATAGGAGAGAAAGAGGGTTAGAAGAGGAAGGGGGCATGGATCTCTTTAGAGTATTTCCTGCTGATTGAGGTCATTGGGTTCTTTAGGGCAAGTCCAATCTTCATTCTCAGATTATCTCCAGCTTCTTCTCATCTCTTTGCTCATGGCCACTTGACAAACTGTAACAACAGCAACCCGGAACAATAGGGGAACAGCAGCCACCTTCTTCCTCCCCTTCCTGCCACCCCTACTGGGGCTCTGGCATTTATCCCCTCTCCAGAGTTCCCAGAATTACAAACATAAACTATCTACAGCTGGAAAAAAAAATCACACCCCTGCTAGTGCATGAGGCAAATCATAATCATCTGCTGTGAAGCAGCCTCTTAAACCCTACCTGGGATTAAAACAAAAACCTTCTGCTGTGAAGCAGCCTCTTAACCCCTACCTGGGATTAAAACAAAAACCTATTCACACAACATAACTGGCTTTTAAAAGAAACCAAAAGTCTCAATACATTTCCCCCTTTTAGTCCCAAAAATGGCTTTTTCCTCTAACATTAATCAACTATACAATTATAAGAACTATCAAGTAAGAATTATATTTACAATCTCCAGTCCATATGTGTTTGGCAACCTTGGAGAAAGCACTCCACTGTATTCTATCCTGATGAGTCCACGTTTTGTACAGAAACCACTTTCTTATCATAGCTTACATTTACCACCTTAAAACAACTTTTTAGACCTTAAAACATTTTCTTAGAACCTAACCAACTCAAGCTCTTATGCCTTTAATCTTTAATAAGAAAAACTGTAAGACTCTAACTTTCTAGTCTTCAATGCATCAGAGACCTAAGAAGAGTAAATAGTACTGGAGTAAACAGGAACTGCAGAACAATAGCTTCCACAACTATAGAAATGACAGACTGCTGGCTGCCTGGGCAGTCACCTAAGGTTTCTTTGTGTTGATGGGGCATCCATCTTTGGCCTATAGGCCCAGAATATCTGACATACTTTTCTGTGAAGCAGGAATTTTAAAGGACTGGCCTACTGTGTCTCTGCAAGTTGGGCAGTCGACTTTCCAGTGACCTGCTTGTCCACAGTTTGGACAGGTGTGCAGTTGTGATAAGGGCAGATTTTTGCCCAGTGTTTATCTTTGTCCTATTTGAAGCAAACTCCAGATGGAGGTTCTTCAGTGTCCATCATCTACTTTGAAGTAGATTGGGGGTGTGGCCAGGAGCTTAATTGTCTCTCTGTCAGAAAAGCCTACTTTTTAAAAAACAATTAAAACATCTTATCTGCCATATTCAGTAGGTCTCTGAAGTGTTTGAAGACCATCATCCTATCTCAGTATATCTAAATGGACAAACATTGCTTACTTCTAACTATTTACTTTCTGCTTAACTTTGAAAACATATACAAAAGGCTAAATAAAACTTATTTCTGTTATTAACTAAACTAGTACCTAACAAGATTACAAGTAAGATTATTGGTAGGTGACTCACAACTAGCTTGCATTTCTAGTTATCCTAAACAGTTTGCAATAGTAGTTTTCATAAGACTAGTACTTTGCATTACATTTTTAAATGAGTTGCATATGTACAATACCCTTTTAAAAAGTTGAAACATACATACCTTATGTTGTAACAAAATAATCTTGAATTTCTATCCATATACAATAATCCATACCAAACTAAGATATTTGAAGCTAGTAGATTTAATAATCTACCTTTTACCCTATCATCCTATATTCTTTAAATAAATAGTTTTACCATCCCTTTTCTCCCTCCTTCCCCCTAACAACTACACACAAACAGAAGGTCTAAGAATCCAGTAGTTGTTCAGTCCATGAGGCTGGATGTCTCATATAGGCTTCCAGCAGAAGGCATGACCTAGATTAGAGGCGGGTCTTTCCACCTCTAAGATCCCTCACTTAGAATTAAACAAAATGTCTCACAGATGTGTTGAGGATTGGTTCTAATGCTTTGTCCTAATTCATCTCCCCAAATCACATGGGAATCTACATGTCCAGATGCTGAGGGTGCCTGTTCCCAATTGGTTTTTGATTGATCAATAAGGAACCAATGGTTGGGCAGGGGGACAGAGGCAAGACTTTTAGGATTCCTGGACAAGAAACACAGGGGAGAGGAAGAAGGGATTCCACCATGAGAGGGGCATAGGACGTGAAGAGGTCATGGAACACGTAGGTACCCCTCCCCTCCTGGAAGAGAGAGATCATAGAGCACGTAGGCAACCTCCCGTCCAGAAGGGAGAAGCTGATTACATTTCTCAGAAAGACCACAGGGGAGACCGACCATTGACTACCCTTGGATAAGGGAAGGCCTTGCTACCTCATTCCCTGAGGACCAATCAGTTTGAAAGTCACACTGTTCTGCCAATCATATTGTGATTAGTGCATGTTGCTCTATTTTCCCCCTGAAAACTGTATAAAAACTGGCTGAATGCGCTTCCTGGGGTCATTGCCTCTCCTTTGGGTGCAGGATGACCTCAGCGTGCTGGAGCAATAAACTCCTCTTGCTTTTGCATCGATCCCTGGCTCCATTGGTCCATTCGGGGATCCCCGGTAGCTAAGGCTCGTCAGAGTCTTACATTTGGTGCATTGACCAGGAAGCAACACCCTGTGAGGATACAACAGAGAGCAGTAGATTGGAGGAATGGCTCGAGCAGGTACTGTGGTTCTTGTTTGTCTTATTGTATGTTAAAGTCTGAGTCTGTAAGTCTGTTTGAACTTTTGGTTTGCTTGCAAGCATGGGGGGTGGGGGAGGTAGAGAGCCTATGGTGTCTGGTGCAGTCAAGTGCGGCGGGTAGACGTGCCTTAACGTCTCTACCTCCAGGTCCCCCAGAGGGAGTTAGGAGGACTCCACCCATTTTGGAAATGGCAAGACAGTATCAGCGGGAGCCAAGTCTTGCTGTAACCTGGTTTCTACACTCATGGAAGGGGGGAACTGTGTGTTGATTGTCTTTCTCTGTGTTCTTGGACTTGGATTGTCTCTGTGTTGATTGTCTTTCTCTGTGTTTGTTGGTGTTGGTTATCTTGTTCTGTTTTTGGACTTGGATTGACGACACTTTTGTACATGGGGCAGATTGAATCTACCTCGTTAAACATTCTAGCTAACCACTGGAGGGAAGTTAGGAAAAGAGGAAAAGAGCAAGTTAGTTAATCTCTGTTCCTCTGAATGGCCCACCATTGGAGTAGGGTGGCCACTGATCGGGACCTTTGACTTGCAGGTGATCAAAGCAGTAGAAGAAAGAGTCTTTAGGCCAGGATCCCTCAGGCACCTAGACAAGTGCCCTATATAGTTACCTGGAAGAATCTAGTGGAGGACTTTCCCCTCCCCCACCCCCATGGATAAAAGCCTTCTTTCCCCAAGACCCATGTCATAGGTTCTGGCTGTCAGGAAAAGGAAACACAGGAGAAGGGATCCAGACCTGAGAAGAAGTCGATCCTCTAAGACCCTTCAACAGCTGACCTGTTGCTCCAAGACCCTCCTCCTCCATATTCCCCTGCTCTTGCCCCAGTGGCCCTGCTATGACCAGCACTGGCCCTGGGATCCTCAGCCCATATGGGACTGGGGCTGTTGTATCCCCCCTTTACCAGAGGGAGGGGTGGGAGGAGACCGCCAACTTCCCAGTCCTGCCATGGGGACCCAAAGTCTGAGAGACACGTCCCCTGATACCACAGTGGCTCTCCTACTGAGGGCATATGGGCCTCTAGATAAGGGCAATGCAGGATATGCAATATTGGCCCTTCTCTTTGGCCAACTTGTACAACTGGAAGGCCCAATATCCCCTCCCTTTCAGATAACCCCAAGGGGCTGATTAATCTCTTTGAGACTGTTTTATTTCCTCATCAACCCACCTGGGATGATATCCAACAACTCATGAGAGTGCTCTTCATGATCAAAGAGAGAAAGGATAATGCAGGAAGCCAGAAAGAATGCCTCCTCAGACATGGGGGCACTATCGATTGACCAGGCTGTCATCGACAGAGGGTTCCCCTGACTCGACCCTACTGGGACTTTAATATGGCAGAAGGTAAGGGGCACCTGAAGGTCTACAGTCAGGTTCTGTTGGCAGGTCTCAAAGGCGCTACAAAGCGACCCACCAATTTGACCAAGGTAAGGGAGGTGCAGCAGGGCCCAGATGAGACACCCACAGCCTTTCTAGAGTGGCTTGTGGAGGCATTCCGCCAATATACACCCTATGACCCCAGCATCGAGGCGCACAAAGCTAGTGTGACTATGGCTTTTGTAGACCAGGCTAGTAGAGATATCAGGAACAAGCTTCAGAGGCAAGAGGAACTACAGTATAAGTCATTGAGGGATTTAGTGCAAGTTGCTGAGAAAGTCTACCATATAGGGAGACAGAGGAGGAGAAAGAGCAGAAAGAAGATGAAAGGGAGATGAAAAGAGAAAGACGACAGGAAAGTGATTTACAGAGAATCTTGGCTACAGTAGTCAGGGAAAGCAGAGAAGAGAGACTCCAACCAAAGAGAGACAGAAAACGCCTTGAAAAGGACCAGTGCTCATATTGCAAGGAGAGGGGCCACTGGGTGCCCTAACAAACAGAAGCTGGGGACAGGAAATCCCAGCCCTTGGGGAAAGTGCCCCAAATGGTGAAGGTGTTAGCCATGGGGGAAGACAGTGGCTAGGGAGGACGGGGTTTCGACCCCCTTCCTGAGCCCAGGGTAATCTTGAAAGTGGAGGGGAAACCCACTCAATTCTTAGTGGACACAGGGGCTTAACACTAGGTCCTCCTCCAAGCCAAAGGCCCTGTTTCCAAGAAAAATTCTTGGGTCCAAGGAGCCACTGGCACCAAAATATATTCATGGACTAGCGGAAGAACAGTGGACCTACGGATGGGCCAGGTATCCCATTCATTTATGGTCATCCCAGACTATCCTTACCCTCTGTTGGGGTGAAACTTACTTTCCAAAACAGGGGTCCAGATACACACTTCCTGCCTGATGGCCACAACCAACTAACCCAAAAGGAGAGCCCATGGGTGTCGGAAAGACCTCTACGACTGACCCCTGCCAGAAGCCGAGGCTGCCTGATGGGAGCAGTTTTCTCCATGAAGGTCAGAGATGAGCAAGTGCTGCTGTGGTGGATGGCACAAATCTCATCTGAGCAGAACCTCTAACACCCGCTGCGCCCCCCACACACATTGGCGCAGAAAGTGGAGCTAATTGCCCTCACCAAGGCCTTGGAACTTGGGACTGGCAAGACCATTAACATCTATATGGATAGCCGGTATGCCTTTGCCACAACCCATGTCCACGGGGCTTTATATCAGGAGAGGGGGCTGCTCACATCAGAGGGAAAAAGAGATAAAAAACAAGCAGGAAATCTTGGATCTCTTAGACTCCCTGATGAAGCCAGCAACTGAGAGTATTATTCATTGCCCAGAACATCAGAAGGGAAGAGACTCAGTGGCTCAGGACAATAACCAGGCAGATCAAGTGGCTCGAGAAGTGGTTATGCAGGAGCCTATCCCGGTTATGGGCCTGCAAGAGACACCCGCTAGGGAATGGGACTGGACTGTGGGATGGCCTTACTTAGAATATATGGAAGAAGAAAGAACTCAGATTTCTAGCTACCCTACCAACCACTACCTACAGAAGGAAGGACAATGGCACACACAAGAAGGAAAACTATACTCCCCAGAAAGTGAGCAAAAGACTTACTGGGCCAAATGTACAGATGGACTCATTTAGGGGATAAAAAACTTGTCCAAGAAGTTAAGGGATCTAAAGTATATATAATGGACCTCAGATTTTGGGCCAGAGATATAGCAGAACAGTGTAAGATATGTCAGCAAGTGAAGGCTTATGCAGCCAAGAGCAAACAGAGCAAAAGACCTAGGGACAATGGCCTGGAGTCTATTGGGAGGTCGATTTTACAGAAGGTAAGCCAGGAAAATATGATTATAAATACCCTCTAGTGTTTGTGGGTACTTTCTCTGGATGGGTTGAGGCATTCCCCACAAAGCAGGAAACAGCTACCATGGTAGCCAAGAAGATATTAGAGGAAATTTTCCCGAGGTTGAGTGCCCAAGGTATTTGGATCGGACAATGGTTCTGCTTTTGTCTCTAAAGTAAATCAGAGATTGGCAAAGTTATTGGGGACTAATTGGAAGCTCCATTGTGGGTACCATCCCCAGAGCTCAGGGCAGGTAGAGAGAATGAATAGGACCCTAAAAGAAACCTTGACAAAATTGACCTTAGAGACTGGCAGGGCCTGGGTGGTGCCTCTACCCTTGGCCCTGTTCCAAGCCCGGAACACCCCTACCTTTTTAACCTGACCCCTTTTGAGATCCTGTTTGGTACCCCAACTCCCTTGGTGTCCTCTGGGCCCTCCCTGGAGGTGTCCCAACTCACTGATAGGAACCTCTTCTTGAGGTTGTAAGCCCTTCAGTCAATACAATGTGAGATTTGGCCCAAACTGTCTTAAATGCTCCAGGGATGCCAGAGACCCCTCACCACATCCAGACTGGTGACTGGATCTATGTAAGGAGACATGAGGCACCGTCGCTGGAACCCCAGTAGAAAGGATGCTTCCTAGTGCTGCTAACCACTCCCACAGCCCTCAAGGTGGACGTGTATTGCAGTCTGGGTACATGCTTCCCATGGGAAACCTGCAGATGCCCCGCTCCCCCCAAAACCCCCACTGGATGGTACAGAAGACAGACAGTCTTCTCAAGCTCAAGATCACCTGACCTTGATCATGACTGCCTGGTTCCTTTGGATTCTGGTTCCTTCTTCTATCCTATGGACCCATCCGCCAAACCTGTTACAACATTCACTGTCTCCCTTCTGTTGGGGTAAGGGGTGGCTGGGGCAGCCACAAGGACCTCTGCTTTGGTCTTACAAGGGAAAAATTATGACAGTCTGAGGGCAGCCATTGATTTAGATATAGGGAGAATAGAAACTTCCATCAGTCATCTTAAAGAATCACTGACTTTGTTATAAGAAGTAGTACTACAGAATAGGAGGAGATTAGACTTAACTTTTCCTCCAGCAAGGAGGGCTATGTGTTGCCTTAGATGAGGAGTGTTGCTTTTATTTTTTATTTTTCTTTTTTCTTTTTATTTTTGATACTTTATTTACATTTCCAATGTTCCCCCTTTTCTGGGTCTCCTCTTTGGAAACCCCCTATCCTGTCCCCATCCCCGCCTCTATGAAGGAATTCCACCTCCCACCCACCCACCCACCCATCCCCATATTCCCACCATGACATTCCCCTTTACTGGGGCCTCTAACACCCCCAGGCCCAAGGGCCTCTCCTCTCTCCCTGATGACCATCGAGGTCATCCTTTGCCACATATGTGATCCGAACCATGGGTCCATAGATGTATATTCTTTGGTTGGTGGTTCAAACTCCAGGACGACTGGGGGGGGGGGGTCAGTCCAATTGACACTCTTGCTCCCTCCATGGGGCTGCAAACTCCC
>CM052704.1:21332537-21353737 GCA_028551405.1 Uromys caudimaculatus | reverse complement strand
CTCTTTAAGGGCTTCTAGTTCTTTACCTCTGTTCTCTTGTATTTCTTTAAGGGTGTTAATTTCTTTCTTAAAGTTTTCTATCATCGTCATGAGAAATGATTTTAAATCTGAGTCTTGCTTTTCTGGCGTATTGGGGAATCCAGGGCTTGCTGTGGTGGGAGAGCTGGGTTCTGATGATGCCAAGTGGCCTTGGTTTCTGTTCCTTAGATTCTTGCCCTTGCCTTTTGCCATCTTGTTAACTCTGATGTTAGCTGATCTTACTGTCTGGCTATGGCTTTTCTTACCTGCAGGCCTCTGTATCAATACTCCTTGAAGACCAGCTCTCTCTGAGAGGTGTTTTTTCCATGCTCCTGGGTGAGTAACTTTTTCCTGGTGCTGCTTGGCTATGGAACCCTGGTGGCCCATGCAGAGGTCTCCTGCCGCCGCCACTGATGGGATCCAGGGGGTTTCTATGCCCACCTACCTCAGTCCCTGTGTCTCGCAGGTTTGGGGCAGTTCCTGGTGAGCTGTGGAGCTTGTTTTGGCCCCACTCCCGGCTTTTCCAAGCTCCTGGGAGGGTATCTTTCTCCCGGTGCTAATTGGCTATGGAGCCCTGTGGCCCTAGCTGAGGTCCCCCGAGTGTTGCTTTTATATAGACCATTCTGGGGTTGTTAAAGATTCAATGGCCAAGGTGACAGAAGGGTTAGCCAAGCAGAAGAGAGTAAGAGAACAGAGTCAGGGCTGGTTCAGTCTTGGTTTAACTCCTCCCCTTGCTTAGCCACCCTTATATCCACCTTGTTAGGACCCCTAATTGTTCTCTTGCTATTGTTGACTTTTGGCCCCTACATTTTGAGCTGCTTAGTCGCTTTTGTTAAGGAATGCATAGGTACAGTACAGCTAATGATCTTAAAGCAGAGATACAAAGAACTAGATACAGAGGACCAGGGATATGAGCTGCATGACTGTCTTAGTCAGGGTTTCTATTCCTGCACAAACATCATGACCAAGAAGCAAGTTGGGGAGGAAAGGGTTTATTCAGCTTACACTTCCACGTTGCTGTTCATCACCAAAGGAAGTCAGGACTGGAACTCAAGCAGGTCAGGAAGCAGGAGCTGATGCAGAGGCCATGGAGGAATGTTTCTTATTGGCTTGCTTGCTTCTCCTGGCTTGCTCAGCTGGCTTTCTTATAGAACCCAAGACTTACAGCCCACAGATGGTACCACTCACAAAGGGCCCTCCCCCCTTGATCACTAATTGAGAAAGTGCCTTACCGCTGAATCTCATGGAGGCATTTTCTCAGCTGAAGCTCCTTTCTCTGTGATAACTCCAGCTTGTGTCAAGTTGACACACAAACGAGCCAGTACAATGACTATCAACAATAGCTTCAGGATTGAAGCATGCACAAGAATTCATGAAGGGGGAATGAAGAGGTCATGGAGCATGTAGGCACCCCTCCCTTCCTGGAAGAGAGAGGCTGATTACATTCCTCAGAAAGGCCACAGGGAGGACCAACCATTGGCCACCTGCAGATAAGGGAAGCCCTTGCTACCTCATTCCCTGAGGACCAATCAGTTTGAAAGTCACACTGTCCTGCCAATCACATTATGCCTAGTGGCTGTTGCTCTATTCTACCCCTGAAAACTGTACAAAAACTGGCCAAAGGGGCTTCCTGGAGTAATTGCCTCTCTTTTGGCTGCAGGATGACCCCAGTGCACTGAAACAATAAACTCCTCTTGCTTTTGCATCAATCCCTGGCTCCATGTGGTTCACTCTGGGGAGGGGGGGTGGCGGGGGGGTGTCCCCGGTAACTAAGGCTCATCAGAGTCTTACGGATGGACCATGCCATGAAGGAGTAGGATGGTTGGTGCAAAGGGAAAGTGGCCCCATGGGAAACAGGGCAGCAAAGATAAAATATAGATTTAGAAAGTGTTAACTCAGGAATACCAGAGGGAAGTATGTGCTAGCCATGGGGAGGTTTGGAAATGCCCAGCCAGTGAGCTAGTCAAGACACATCAAAATATAAAGGTTGCATGTGTGTATCTTTCATTCGCAAATCCCAAGAACTCTGGCAGGTGGCTAGGAGCGTGATCATCTGCTGGGAGCTCAGAGCACATTAACTATTCACCACAACACAGATATACCCCTCCACTTTGGAGTTTTTGTTAATTCCAGGTGTAGTCAAATTGACAACCAAGAATAGCCATCACAGATGGACACAGTGATATTTGATGACCTTAAATTAGTAATCCAACCATACCCCCTGAAAAACCATTTCCCAGTAGAGATAGCTGCTCAGAGTGGTTAAATCGAAACACCTGCAAAGGTGGGTGGATGCTGGCGGAGAACAGAGACACTCTGGAAATTCAGAGTTATATAAGGCACACATGATTTTGCTCAATGAGGGAACTTATTTTCAGAATATGTTTTGAATTCCCAAATCCCCACTAAAAATAATTTAAGGCAAATTTCTACTTCCCGAAAAAATAGGAACTATGCAGGAGAGAATTTAGCTGGAAGCAGTGTGAACACAGGGAGGTGTAGGGAAGGCTCTGCAGGTAGCAATAATATTGGAAGCGGAAGCGTGTATAGTAAAAAATAGGTTGGGTGAAGAGAGATCTTGTATTTGTCTACTGGTCTGTCCTTACTGCTTAGAAACGAAGCCTGGCTTACAGAAAATACTTTTGGGAAAAATACTTTTGGGTGGAAGCCAAGCCTCTGCAGTTAACCTACAGACTCTGGCTGCCCAACACCCAAATCCAAATAATCAGGGTCCTTGAGCAGAAACAGGCACCGGTAGAGCAGATAGCAGAGCCCTCAGTAACCACTTGTCATGCTGATGAAGGTTAAGAACAGAAGGAACCCTCCGCAGGGGTGTGGCATCCGCTGACTTCTGCCCCCTGATAGGGGAACTGGTTAACAGCTGAGCCCACCTGTGTTTGATAGCTTTCCCACCCACCACACAACACAATTGAAATTCCAAGTCCTCCATCCTGGGAGAATTGCTCTTCTTCAGGGAGGATAGCTCCTTTCGGGAAGGGAATGCTAGCATGTGAAGAGAAGGGAAGAGAGGAGAGGTTTACAGTTCAGTACTCATAACTTGGCATAGCATGGGGTGGGGGTTGTGGTAAAATAACTAAGTGGCTGACCAGTCGTGTGGTGGGAAGGCTCGGGTCTGTATATCTGGACAAGTGATGTTAACAACAGCCAGTGGCTGTTGCATCTGTCTGGGAAAGAGGTGGGTCATGAGGAGAGGCTTTGGAGATGCACATATCAACACCACAGAATTAAAGGAGGAAAACAAAAATATTGTTTCTGGATCTGGAAGTCTTCAAAGGTGTTGCTCGTGAATGTGGACTGCGGACCCAGAATGTCAACCAGGGCAAGGATCTGTTCTTGCTTCCTCCTTGAAATGGTGCTGCTCTCCATGAACTGGCAGACTGTAATGAAAAACCAGTGTAACCCTCAGCTCTGAATGTAAATCTGGCCTGGGTGTGTGGACAGTGTGTGAGGCCACCAACCCCCTCCCCCAGCACACACACTTGTACACAAGATGCACACTGAAGGTGTGATGCACAGCGCCATGGCAACCAGTGGACCATGGCAACCAGTGGACCATGGCAACCAGTGGACCATGGCAACCAGTGGACCATGGCAACCAGTGGACTCTGTGAGGCATGGGCAAAAGGCATTTCTCAAACTATTACCAACTTCTATTAAAATTTGAAATTATTTCCAAATGAAAGGTAATAATAGCTTCAGTGATGAAGAATTTTGTTTGCAAAGAATCTCCAGGCCCCGGAACTAGCCGATTACTCTGATTTTCAGCAGAGCTTGTCCTCTGAACCATTTTAGATTCCTTCTGCCCATGTCTCATAGGTAACTGGAGGTGGTGGAGGTGTGATGACGTCTCCCCGGGGCTCCTCTGTGTATTGGGTGGTTCCAGCACCATGTCTGAGCTAGAACCCACCTGTCCCCACCAGGAGTTAGGGAGAGTGAAGACCACCACCTATTTCTGTGGTGCTTTTCTGAGTTGTTAGCTTCCTCTTCCTACACTTCTCTCTTTGCTCTTTTTCCCTTCCATCGCCTCCCCATCTTTCCTGACCTTCTTTACAGCTTTTCTTATTCTTTCACATTAGCAGAACAAAGAAGAAAAGCTGCAAAACACCTCAACAGACACAGAAATAAAATTTAAGTTTCAATGTCCTGCCCATAATAAGAAAAATGTGCTCAAAAACAGTTCTAGAAGAAATGTACCAAAACACAGTAGACCACCCACTGCGAACCCATGGCTAACGCTGTACTGAGTGATGGAATAAGGTGAGGAACGAGATGAAGGCAGACACTCACCCTTGACACTTCTGGTCTTTACAGCCAGAGCAATTGGAAAGGAAGGATGAGAATTACTGTAGACTACCAAATGCACAAAACTTTGTTGATACGATAAATGCGATCTGTGCTTTCCTGGTGCACTGGTGAAATCAAATATGGTCATATATTTGTGGAGCATGTGGGTTTCTTGTCTGTAAAAGGTTTCTTCAGTCTACCCATCAGCAGCATTAGGTTTCTTGAAAATTTCTTTCTAGGTAAGATTTGCTTCAAAAGTTGTCCAGTGGCTTGTTCATTCTTTTTATGTTGCCTTTTGATTTTCTTTTTAAATCTTGATTTTTAATATAGTAACATTCAGTATTTAATTTTGGTAGGCATTTTATGTTTTAACAATTTCTTCTCACTAAGTTTAGTAAAAAAAAAAAAAAAAAAAAAAAAACCAAAGCAAAACAACAACAAAACACCTAAAAGCTTTAAGTTTTTTTGTTTGTTAGTTTTTAGAAATAATTCCATCCAGAAATAAGTTTGTATTCTATATGCACGAAGTCTACTTTTTTTTTTTTTTTTCCAATCTGGAAAGTATTTCTTGTTGATCCAGCACCTTCAATGAAATAATCCATCTTTGTTAATACCCTATAGTGCCAGTTGTATCACCTTTAGAGACTCAATATGTCTCTGGTTTTAGATTTTCTATTGTAGCCATTGGTTCCTATATCTTTCTTTATCACAAATTTATTCTGTCTTAGGTACTATAACCTTAGAATAAACTTTGGTTTCTGAGAAAATAACTTTCCTCCATTTTCCATTTATATGTCTTCCTTATGAGTGTCTAACCTAAACCTGATGGATATTTTGTATGTCCAGAGTATAAATTTTAAAACTAAATTTATTTTCCATTAATAATATTTGTGTAATTTTATTAAGATCTTAATTTATTTATCAATATGGGTATTACGGATATTCTTGTTATGGTGTCTTATACCAGTGAACATGATGTTATCTTGTAATTAGGTCTTAATGTATTTCAATAAAGGTGCACATTTTTCATAATTACTTTATATATGTGTATGTATATTACATATTTTTGCATATTCTCCCATTGCTTTTCTAAACAATATTTATTTGTGTGTTACATGAATTCCTGTCTGCCACACCAACCCCAGTAGAATCTATGTGACCAGTTCACAGACTGAGGTGAAAACTTCAAAAGAAGGCGGCCTCCTGGAACCTGTTGTGGAACTCTTATCTGGAACAAAACATTGAGCCATCGTTCTCATGGCAATTTATCTGTTGTATTTTCTTTTTGTTCCTTTTCTTATTTACTACATGTTCCTGATAGCCTAGGCCAAGATCTTAAGCAAGAAAAATGGGTAAGAAACCACCCCTTGAGATGAGGTCACTAGCCATGACCTTATCTCTGGGAAAACCAGTGCTTTATTTTATAAATCATTTATAAAATTATATAGTATTATGATAGATAAAAATTTTTCCAATAATGAAATTTCATATGGCGGCACATGTGTTATCAGAGGCAGGCTTTGGTATCTGGTAAAGAAAGTTTTAAATAAAAAAATTAAAATAGTTTAAATTTACACTTTGAAGATTTATAAAAAAAAATCAGTATTAGATGTTAAACAATAACTGATCAAAAATTTTATTAACCTGCTTTTGGAAATATGCCACTAGCCTTAGATGATTGCCCCACTAAATAGATTTTTTTAGAGTTGTAATACTTGGATGGTTTCTGTTATGCCAAATAACAATGATGCCATCAGTTTTATTCATGATTGTTTTATTATACGTATTTTTTCAGAATTGTAATACCTGGATGATTTTTGTGCTTTACTGTGCCAGATAATGATGATATTTGTGATTGCTTTACTAAATACATCTAAGAACTATAATACTTGTTTCCCTATGTATAAAAACCCTTGCTTGAGAGCTACAAAATACACTCAGATTCAAACTGCCTCTGTGTTTCTGTTTGTCACCGCTGAATCCTTACCCACCTAGTCTTCGAGAACCCTCATCCCAGGGACTCCCATAACAGGCTGGGGTGGTCTGTGACAATCTTTCTGTTGTTGGTATATGAAATATTTGAAATTGATCCCATTGCTATATTCAAATAATTTAAAAAACCCAGGTGTTGAATTAATCACACCCATCAACACACGACACTTCCTTCTGCTCTTGAGTTAATTTTTATACAATACCCTTCAGCCTCCAGCGTATGCTCATTGCTTTCCTTCAACTGACAACCATTTAGCACCTACACAAAGTTTCCTGTGTAGCAACCGTATCTTTTCAGTAACAGCAGTTTAATTTAACCTTGCCAGTTCTGATTATTTATGTGCTATAACTTGCTGGCTAGTACCTCTACAGGAAGATGAGATAAAAGAGATGACAGAGTGTCTCTTGGAGCTGTTCCTGAATTTTAGGCAATAATTTTAATGGTTTATCACTATGAGCAGGTTAGTTTTATGTCAACTTGATATAGAGTTATCTGAATGAGGGAACCTCAATTAAGAAAATATCTCCATAAGATCTGGCTATAGGGCATTTTCCTAATAATTGATAGGTAAGAACCCATGGGCTGGTGGTCCTGGGTGTCATAAGAAAACAAGCTAAGGCTGGGCAGTGGTGGCACACGCCTTTAATCCCAGCACTTGGGAAGCAGAAGCAGGTGGATTTCTGAGTTCGAGGCCAGCCTGGTCTACAGAGTGTGTTCCAGGACAGCCAGGGCTACACAGAGAAACCCTGTCTCAAAAATAAATAAATAAATAAATAAATAAATAAATAAATAAATAAATAAATAAATAAATAAATAAATAGATAAATACAAAAACAAAAAACAAAAAACAAAAAAAAGAAATGAAAAGAAGCTAAGAGCACCAAATCCTGGTCTACAGAGTGTGTTCCAGGACAGCCAGGGCTACACAGAGAAACCCTATCTCAAAAATAAATAAATAAATAAATAAATAAATAAATAAATAAATAAATACAAAAACAAAAAACAAAAAACAAAAAAAAGAAATGAAAAGAAGCTAAGAGCACCAAATCCAAACCACTAGACCACCAGGGAGTGCCATGATGTGGACATCAAACTTTCTGGTACTTATGAGGGTGACCCTAGTGAGGACTTCTAGCAATGGAGGATTCAGAGCCTGAACTGACTGTCTTCTGTAACTAGGCAAGGCTTCCAGTGGTGGCACTGGGATATCAATCAACCCATCCACACAACCTTTGACCTGAAACCTGTCCTGCCTGCAAGATGTCCTGGGGCACTTGTAGCTCAGAGCTGTTGGGAGTGGCCAATTACTGGTTTAACTTGAGGCCCAAACCATGAGAGGGAGCCCAAGCCTGACAGTGCCTGGATGGTCAGGGTCTGGAAGCTGAATGGTCCAGAGACCTAGGGTAGAACAAACATAAAAAAAAAGTCAATGAAATGATTCTTAATGATATTCTGCTATACTCATAGATCAAAGCCTACCCCAACCCTCATCAGAGAGGCTTCATCTAGAAACTTATGGGAGCAGATGTAGAGACTCACAGCCAAACATTAGGCAGATCTCTGGGGAACTCACAGAAGAGAGGAAGGAGCAGAGGCATCAAGGACACCAGGAGACTACGGCCCATAGTATCAACCAAGCAGGGCTCATAGGTGCTCAGAGACTGAAGTGGCAACCATGGAGCCTGCATGGGTCTGTGCTAGGTCCTCTGCATACAGGCTGTGGTTGTTTAGCTCGTAGTTTTTGTGGGGCTCCTAACAGTGGGGGTGGAGTGTCTCTGAATCTTTTGCCTGCTTTTTTGACCCTTTTCCCCCTGCTGGGTGCTTTGCCCAGTCTTGGTGAGAAGGTTCATGCCTGGCCTTATTACATTTTTTTATGCCGTGTTTGGTTGATACCTCTGGGAGGCTTGCTCTTTTCTGAACAGAAATGGAGGAACAGTGGGTCTGGCAGAGGGGGAGGTTTGTAGGGGGGTGGACTGGGAGGAGTGGAGGCCACACTGGGATGCATTATATGAGAGAATAATAAATAAAAATGTAAAAATATAAATTTTTTTTTAATTAAAAAAAATCAAGCTGAGGAAGACATTTGAAGCAAGCCAGTAAGTAGCACCCTTCATGGCGTCTGCATCAGCTCCTGCCTCCAGGTTCCTGTCCTGACTTCCTTTGATCATGGATGGCAATATAGAACTATAAACCAAATAAACCCTGTCCTCCTTAACTTGTTTTTGGTCATGGTGTTTCATAACAACAGTAGAAACCTAAATCATGATACACCATTTGTTAGATTTGTTCCAAAGTTTTATTAGATATTCTTATTACGTTGATGACACCCTTTCCTAGGAGCTAGAAGTCGCCAGGCATATAATATTGTATTACATTGAATGCTTTCTTATGTACTCAGGAATGATTACACAACTTACCTTCTTCATTTTGCTGATGTGATAAATAATAGTAGATTTTCAGTTCCAAAGTTCTCACTGTAGATCTAGGTTGATCCTAACCTGAAGATAGGCTATTGATTCAATTTGCCTTCCTGGTGTCTGTTTAGTACTTTTTATACCTATGTTTGTGACTTTGATGATATTGCATTTGCTCAGTTATTCTTATTTTGCTTTTGTCAGGATGCTTCTGTTATAAATTAAAAGTTTATATCAGAATAGAGTTTGTGTTCATTGACTCTCTGTAAGATCACTTGTCCCTGATATTTCCTTTGAAGGAAGACTTTACTCCATTCTTCAATGGCTTCATGTATATTCATAAAATTTTTTTAAAAAGTCAATTTTGGCAAATTATATTTTTCTAAGAATTCTAAATTTCATTTAAATTTTCATATTTATTGATGAAATTTCCCAACTTTTTTTTTTAAGAACCAAATATACTGAGTTGGACAAGTGGTGTTTCTGCTAAATAGACTAAAATACAATTCTGTATGACATCTTACTAAAATGTAATGAAAACATACATACACACAAGTTATAGCATTTATCAGAATTGATTCTTTTTTTTTTTCATTTCTTTGAAACCATAATGCACAGAGCCTGATCAAATGATACATTACTAAACTATACTTCCTATCTTAGGGCTGATACCATGTTGTAGCAAGAGACATATTTAATCATGATAATGTTTGTTATTTCCTTCCTCGTGCTTTATTTCATTTGATTCATTAGCAGTTTTATTTTATTCTCCAACTTAAAATTCATCAAGATTGGTTGTGATTATAAAGTCATTTTGGGGCAAAGTTTTGGAAGATCCTCAGAGAACGGTTTGATACAGACTGTTTGAGTTCATCTGTAATACAATCAGACCCTCGAGTCCTTACCTGACTTCATCCTTCAGACTCTGGTGTGCCTTGGGCCACAGTCTTGCTATGTACTTGCATGCCTCAACAGGCCTGTGTTGTTCATTTAAGGAGCAGTTCAGGAACAGGAATTCATATACTGTTCTTGAATTTTATCCATGTGATATTGAGAGAATAGTTTGTGTTTGTATTTTTTTATACAACAAATGGAGTTAAACAACTAATTTTCAAAGCTCCATCTATATAGTTTTGTCCAATGATTGTGGTCTCTATTCCTAGGAAACTGTTTGGCCAGGGTGTACAGTGACATTCAACCGCAGTCCAGTCACTCATTTTTCTCTATTAGGCAACATTCGAGACCAGTTTTAGACTCAAGAGCAAATCTAAGCAGAAAACACGGTTCCAGTAGATCACTTTTCACCAGAGCCATATTGGTAGTCACCATGATGTATCACTCTTCACCAGAGCCATATTGGTAGTCACCATGATGCATCATTTTTCACCAGAGTAATATTGATAGTCACCATGATGCATCACCTCCTGTCACACCAAGCTTATATTTGTCTTGAGCTTCATTCTGAGTATTCTGATTTTTGTGGGTTTTCAGAAGCAGAATGGCATGTATCCAACATTATAGTGCAACAAAGGAGAGCCTCATTATCTCCAAAGCTCTCTGTGTGCCTCCTATTTTCTCTTCTCAATTCATTTATTTAAAAGTATATTGTTATGTGGCACACGTTGTAGAAAGCACGGCAGTTATCAAAGTAGATAGGTGATTATCCTTGCCTGAGTAATGGTCTGAGAAGGCTGGAAAATAAACCAGGGAAATATGACTCCATGAGGCGGGTGTTATAAATCAACACGGGGTGGGGGGTAGAGTTCCAGTCATTGTAGGGACTAGGAATGTTTGGGAGGGAATGTTCTACCATGTGTTAGGGAAAGGAATCAGGAAAGACATTTCATGCAAAGAGTCGAGAATCTAAGCTGAGGAGGCCTGTAACCACAGAATGACTTGAGTACAAAGTGTCTATTAGTCTTTGCAGAGAAGTACCCAGGCTTTACTGCCACGTTACTTATATAAACATCTTATAAAAAGTTGTCCCCAAGACTACGGTGCTACTGTCTACTGAATACAGTTCATCACTTGGAAGTATCTGGCACAACCTCTCACAGAACAATTGGTATGATTAGTTCTGAGTAAACAATACCTCCTTATCCTGAAGATTGCTGTGTACAGCATTTAATAAGATTTTAGTTTTTCAAAAAGTCCTTGCCACCTGAGGGTTGGTTACATAACACGGTAATTAATGATACTTATGTGGTTTGCTTGGACATATCTTGAATAGAAAGAACTTATTTATAATAAACCCACATACTCCTAGGTCCTGCGGCTCCTCTTGGGACTTTTCACAGTGAATGGATGTCTGTCACCTCTTGCCTTTGTGTGAATGACTTTACACAGCTTCTCTCTCTTGTGCCAGTCTTGACTAGCTGATGAATGTGATGCTAGGTTACTTCCTGTAGCTGGCTATACCCCAGAACCAGGACAATTACTGCAGAAGTGTGCACAGTTGTTTTGCAGCCTCAAAGAGTGACAGTTACCTGTAGCAGAATTTTCCCTGTCCAATTAATTTAAATATTAATACAACAAGAAGCTTGTGATTGGACAGGGAAAAGGGAGGTGGAGCTAATTGCAGAGACAGGGAGTGACAGAGGAAGGAAGGAAGATAGAGGGAGAAGAAGAAGATCCAGATTCCACATGACTTTAAATAGCTACAGGTAGTTATGAATATCATAAAAGGTTAGAATAATTGGAGTAACTTGTCTAATCTAGATGGGCAGCTTGTATCATTATCAATTGGCCCTGGATTTATTGTGTGGGCATCTTGTGGATTGAGAATTTATCAATATATAAATATGACTGATAAATTATAAGATTCTAGAGTTTTGATTTTACTGGATTACTGGGTATTGTGACAGCTAACCTCGAGGAGAGGGTCATTGCATGGGGTTGGCGTGGCATCAACCTGCCAAGGGAACTTAGCAAGTTGAGTGGAGATGTTTCGGGAGCTCCAGACCAGAGAGTCTACTGAGATGAGAACACCCTGCTAGCACCATGTGGCATGCCAGTGCCCAGAGTAGCATGGGATATTATTAGTCTTTTAGTATTTCCTGCAACAGTTACCCACCATGCTGTATTCTCCAGACAATGGAAGCATCCAGCCCCGGATGGGGAATCAAATTCTGTCTTGGCATTTAGTGTGTTTCATTTGGCTTCTCGTATGGAAACCATTGTTAAAAGTGGCTCAGAAGCGAGAGACTAAGAGAGCAACAGTAGTGACCCGTGACTGCTGTGATATTGACTGAGCTTGTGTTCACAGTTACTAATTTTCCCCTCAGTTGAAGATATGCATACTTAGGGAATAGTTAGAATATGTAATAGTTGACAAAAGAAACAGAGGGTGAAATGGAAAAGCACTTCTTTTCTAGACCCTCTTCCTGTAGTTCATGGTTCACAAACACTTTCCTCCTTTAATTGGACTGTGAATGAAACCAGGTGGTGTGGGGGTGGGGCTCCAAGAAGAGAGGGCAAGCTCAACAGACCCATTGTTTGTGGGCTATATACTGGAGTGATGGAAACTTGTCACCCTAGAGAAGCAGAGAGTGACATGGGGCAATGGGGCTAAGGAATTTAACTCATTGAGTGAAACAGGTTCAAAGAGAGTGTTAGTTTTCTTCAGGTTTCAAGACAGAGAAAATTAAAATGTAGCAGGTCAGAGTCATGGTTCTTAGTTAAGAACAACAAAATCTTGACAAACTTGGTACTGGTTAGGGCCTAGACTTGTTAGATTCTTTTTCTCTTGTCAGGTAAAGAATTGACATGGTTCCTTCAGGTGCCATGAAAACTAACCAACAGGGAGAAATCTGCTAGCTTGATTTCTCCATGTCCTGCAACTAGAGTGTGTAATAACTTTAGAGACAGGGTCTTATCTTCTCATTCAGGTGGACATGTCTGTGGGGAATTGTCTTGATTAGTTGATATGAGAAGATCCACTCTAAGGGATCCTCAGATGGGGGTTAAATGACAGGGGGAGGTGACAAGGGAAGTCATCCTTCAAACATGATACCATTTGTTCAGGCAGCAGAGCAGAATCATGCAACTGGGAGAGGGAACTCTTCTGATCTGGGAAGTAACTTTATGGCACTATTAGGAACTAGTGTATTTTTACAACTGGGCCACAGCGGTCTGGGAACGTTTAATTGCACTCCTCTCAGGGCCAAAAGTGGGGCACTTATCTCTTCAAGGATGTTTGGTGTTGTTTCTCCCAAGGACAGGAGCCGACTGCAATGGGAAATATTATCTATCTATCAGGGTGGATGTCAGCCTAGCAATGCAGGAGCTGGGAGATGTTGCCATTTGTCCATTTCCAAGCCAGCATCTGTTGTTCCTCCCACCCACCCACCCCCACCCCCATAAGGGAGTGTCACCATGAAAATGGGGATAGCATTTCAGTGCCAGGCTGGTCCCTCTCTGAAAGGTCAGAAGGGGAGCTTTGCTTGAGCAGAGAGAAAGAGTGGGGGGGGGGGGAGCTCTGCACAAGTGGTGAGAAAGTTCAGAGGTAGGCTTCCTGTGTCCCTCTATCTGATCTCTTTCTCAGTGTTAGCTGGTGTGTTTGGGGTGGGGGTGGGGTAGGGGTTGCATTTCATTCTGGAAGTTCACCAGCCGCCTGGTTAAGAGAAGAATGGCTCTCCTCACAGGTAAGTAAGCGAAAGCTGGTGGGTCCTGAAGGTCAGCGTGTTGCCCAGCCTGTGTCACTGTCCGCTATCCTTGTACCCAGTGCCTAGCTGGAGAGGAGTCATTTTCCATTTATGCCAAAGATGATGTAAGGTCACTTACAGGTGAAAGACCCCCGAAGTGGGGAGATCCTCACTCAAGTCTCGGGACTGCGTGACCCCCCAAGAACTCACGAAAGACCATCCTTGCTGCAATCACACGAGGTTTATTCAGGGAACCAGTGCACTGGGGTCAAGCTCATAATCCACACAGGGGCAGAGGAGTTCGACCCTGAGCAACTGAAGTCAGGGGTATTTAAAGGAAAAACCCACAAAGCAAGGGGTGGGGAATGGAAAGAATTTGCGTTATGGGGAAGTACAGAATGTTCTAAGTTAGTCACAAGGTAGTTGCACAAACATTTGTGTGGTTAGCTAGTTCCTGGAACATTATGCCTCTGGCCCTGAGGCCAGGCCAAGGTCAACCGTTTCTTAGGGGAAAGAATGCAGCCAGGTGGGGTTTGGCCAAGCATGCAATTTCAGTCTTATATCTGTTTCTGGCTCCAAGTGTGCTAGGGGTCTAACTTTTCTCATAAGGGGGTCAGGTCTTTCACAGGCAGGCTTAAAAGAGAGATGATAACATTTACAGAATTACAAATTGTTCGGGGGGGCAATTACTACAATTTCAAGCTTAGCTATTGCCTTCAATAACTCCTTTCAAAATTACTTTAAAATACAGTAGATATGTTCTTGAAAACATTAGCTACAGAATAAACTTATAAAATGGAGCTGAAAGCCACTTTCTAAACATTCAATCAAATGACTAATTCTATTCTGCACAGTTTCTAGAGCTAGCCTTTGCAGAGATTCAAAGAAAATGTGGTATCTGAAGTAATTTTTTAAAAAATACAGATAATATTCTCTGGGAACTATGTTAAATGACTTGAAAATTATTTTGTTCATGATGAAGACAATATACAGGTCACATGCATCCTGAAAGTAAGAAAAGAAGCTCGATGTTTTAAAACTGTCTTGTAAGGTTTCATTTTCTCAGGCTTTTACATAATGATTGATTTTTAAGTATGTATGAATCGATTGAATGCTAGAGTTGTTTAAGTATTTGCTGTGTCCCTGAAAGATTGTGTAAGCACTTCAGCTAGTGTCTTGTTAAATACATCTCATTCCACAGCCAGAATCATCTTCCACTTGAATGTATCTGCGTTCTTTATCCTTGTTGCACCTTTTAGAGTTCAGTCAGAGATGACCATTCTATGGTGACCCGGTTGGAATTGTGATCCCTCACACAGGCAAAGAAGAAAGCACATTAATTTTAAAGATTAAAAATATTCAGCTGACCAAAACATGCTTCTGTTTGTGCTGACAATCGCAAGCGGTCATCAGACCCAGGCTGGCCCTTCTGGCTAATATGCACTCATCTAATGTTACTGGACCATTTTTAGTTTCTAAAAACAAATAAAAAAATGCAGTATAAGAAGTATTTGAGAATGAATGAAAATGACAGATGATAACAAACACACCTTTCCAAACCAGTGTCAGCAGCAGGTAAGGATTCAGTGTCAGAAACAGTAACCACTAACAACATAGGAATCAGACCTGAGAAGTCTGTTTCTGTCACTCACCAACCAGTGATGAGGTCTTGGACCATCTCACCTTTCTGGGCCCTACTGATTTTGGTTTTCTTATGTGGAATTAGGAGAGCTAGACTTAATATTTCTAAAACCAACAGTCACGCTGGAGAGACTCTCAGTAGCCTGAGGAGTTACAGACCACTCAGGTAAAGCTGGATCCTTGGCTACGTGGCAGAAAATAATTTGGAAGCTTGGGGAGATGGCTCCATCACCAGAGCAATTTGCCTTGCAAGAATAGGGACCTGAGCTTGATCCCAAGGACCCATAGAAAACTCCTGGCATGTTGACACATGCTTGTGCTCCCACAGATAGAGTGGTGGAGACAAGGGGATCTTTAGAGCTTGCTGGTTAGCCTGGTCAGTCTCTTTCATGACTTCCAGGTTAACAAGAAATGTTTCCTTAAAAGAAATGGCCAGAGTTCTCAAGGAGTGTCTACACATGAGCAACACATATGAATGTGCATCCATATGTACACACACACACACACACACACACACACACACACACACACACACACAGAGGGGGGATTATTTCAGGACCAGTTGAAGTAAATCAACATTAGTGTATGAGATGGTACGATCTTCTGATTTAAGCCTGAGGTTTTTGAGCTGCTTAAGAATAGGATATTAGACATCCTGAAGGCATGCGTGTGAGCATCCCAAGAGATAGTCAAGTTTAGATGATATATATAATTCTATGGTTTTCTACGTTTCATTGTTTAAAGAATAAAATTTGCAACAAAATTTAAAGATTAAATAATTTTCTTTGGTAAATAAAATGCTCATGAAAGACCTGACCCCCTTATGAGGAAAGTTAGACCCCTAGCACACTTGGAGCCAGAAACAGAAATAGGACTGAAATTGCATGCTTGGCCAAACCCCACCTGGCTGCATTCTTTCCCCTAAGAAACGGGTGACCTCGGCCTTGCCCCAGGGCCAGAGGCACAATGTTCCAGGAACTAGCTAACCACACAAATGTTTGTGCAACTGCCTTGTGACTAACTTAGAACATTCTGTACTTCCCCATAACGCAAATTCTTTCCGTTTCCCCACCCCTTGCTTTGTGGTTTTTTCCTTTAAATGCCCCTGACTTCAGCTGCTTGGGGTCAAACTCCTCTTCCCCTGCGTGGGTTATGAGCTCGACCCCAGTGCACTGGTTCCCCGAATAAACCTCGTGTGATTGCAGCAAGGATGGTCTTTCGTGAGTTCTTGGGGGGTCTCGCCGTCCGGAGACTTGAGTGAGGGTCTCCCCAGCTCAGGGGTCTTTCACTCATAGGTGTTATGATGCAGTGGGTGCACTGTTTGGGTTTAGGGCTGAGAGAGGAACCCATGCACAGTTAAACCATGGCCACAGACATTCTGGCCTTAAACAAGCAGTTTGTGACTCTTAGTAACTTTAGATGTTTTTATGAAGATAAATGTTATTTATATAGGCCAGAGGTGTCCAATCTGGGGTACCAGGCACTACATGAAACCAGGAATGTGTATGAATGCAGTTCAATACAAAATTGTAAACTTACTTAAAACATTATATGTAATTTCTGGCAACTCGGTTGTGTGGTTCTCAAGTGTGAACTTTGTAGATAACAAAATCATTCCTCAGTGTCAAAAGGTTGGAGGCATCAGCTGTGAGAAATTTATATTTTATCAGTTGTATTGATGTTTCTGACTCTCAGCCAGATTTTGGAATGAGCAAAGTTTCCTTTCCGTGTTCCCTTAATTTCTATTTTTTTTATCTTGCCCTCAAAAACATTTCCAGGTCTCCAATGTAGGACTCTCATATATGATCGAACCTGAAGAAAGCACAGGACTTAATATAAGAAGCTCAAGATTGTGTCCTGCTCTGCCCACAATGAATATGACCACAGAGCACTACACTTGGCCTTGCGACTGTAAGCAAGAGTCCCTGCTCCTCCCCACTCCTCCCCAGCCCCTCGGACCTTCTCTTCGGTACCGGTGTGCCAAGCAGTTCTGTCTCCTGCAACTCTCTTCCTTTGTATTAGCTCCATGCCACTTATTTTTATCTTGTGTTTTTGGTTTTGTATAGGGAAAGAAAATAATTTTATTTCATATGGAAAACTGTAGGGATTTTTAATGTAAAAACATTTGATGATGCCATTGAAGCGACCATATGTAGGTGCATGCTTAGTAAATTAAAAAAAAAAATCCCCTATGTGTCTCATTGTTCTGTGGTTCTCTCAAGCGTAGGCTCTTCCCATCACCATAACAACACATGGTCTGTGGTGAATATCAAAATGTCATCAGAAACAACAGAAAGAACTAGCCTGTCATCCTTACATAGATTACATATACTTTTCAATGAGGAGTGTTTTTTATTTAGATCATCTAGCATATGTTGTACAGAGAACTTTCTCTAATGCCCAGGTGAAAGACCCGAGCCCATTATAAGGAAGCTAGACCCCACCCTTAGCAAAATTAAAGCCAGAGATGATAATATAGCCATATTCCACCACCTAATGGCTAACCTACATCCTTTGTCCTAGGAAATTAGCTAACAGCAGGATTGTTATCGCAACTGCCTAATGGCTAACGTACACCTTTTGTCTCAGGAAATAGCTAACCGCAGAAATGATGAACTTAGGACATTCTATACCTTCCCATGATGCATAGAATTTCCTTGCTTTATGGTTTTTTCTTTAAATACCCCTGACTTCAGCTGCTCAGGGTCGAAATCCTCTGCCTCTGCATAGGTTACGAGCTTGACCCCAGTGCACTGGTCCCTCCCCCGAATAAACCTTGTGTGATTGCAGCAAGGATGGTCTTTCGTGAGTTCTTGGGGGTTCGCACCATCCCGAGACTTGAGTGAGGGTCTCCCCAGCTCGGGGGTCTTTCATTTGGGGGCTCATCCAGGATTTGCAACCATCCTTGTCTCCAAAAACCTACTTGGAGGTGAGATTCTGTTTGTGTTCTTGTTCGTCTGTGCTGGCTGAAGTCTGAATCTGTATTTTCGGTTTGCGCGCAGTCTGGTTTGCAGTCGCTTGCGTCTCTGTGAGGGGACAATGATCTCCCAGTCTCGGGTAGAGGCTGGGGGCGTGATCGGCCAATGGGCTAGGATCACCGGCTGTCACCCTGGGAGATGTCCCAGGAGGTCTGGAGGGACCCCAGGGATGCCTGGGAGATTCCCGTCGGGGTGCCGGAAAGGAACCGGTCCTCCCGGCCGTCTGGTTTTCTGAATTGGTTTTGCTTGTCTCTGTGGAAACGGGCCCTTGTCAGTCTTTGTCTGTGTGTCTTTTGTTTCTGTTTTGTCTTACTTGTGACTCTGACGATGGGACAGACGATAGCGACTCCTCTGAGTCTGACTTTGAAACACTGGACTGAGATTAAGGTTAGGGCACTCTTGACTTAACTATCATCCTTGCCATTAAGGCTATTGTTCTTCAGGAGGGAAGACCTTGGAAGAGACCCATGGCTTATCTGTAAAAAACTGGACCTGGTCGTGAGCGGGTGGCCTACCTGTCTAAAAGCCATTGCTGCAGTAGCCCTACTCCTCAAAGATGCTGACAAGCTCACTCTGGGGCAACAGACCAATGTGATAGCGCCCCATGCTCTCGAAAGCATCATCAGACAGCCCCCCAACCACTGGATGGCCAACACCTGGATGACACATTACCAGAGCCTCCTGTTGACTGAGCGAGTGACCTTTGCTCCCCCTGCTGTCCTCAACCCCGCTACCTTGCTGCCAGAGGCTGACGAATCCCAGCCTACTCATCACTGTGCTGACATCCTGGCAGAAGAAACTGGCACCCGAAATGACCTCAAGGATCAGCCCTGGCCTGGAAGCCGCAACTGGTATACCAATGGCAGCAGCTTCGTGGTCAAAGGTAAGCAGAAGGCAGGGACAGCAGTGGTGGATGGAAAACAAGTAATCTGGGCCAGTAGCCTTCCCGAAGGGACTTCGGCCCAGAAAGCTGAACTTGTGGCTCTAATACAAGCTTTATGGATGGCCGAGGGGGAGTCTATCAACATCTACACTGACAGCAGGAACAAAGAAATTAAAAGACATTGTGAAGTCCTCTCACTACCATGTTATTGGACTTTCAGATCTGGCACAAGATATGGTCAAAAGATGTGAGGCATGTACTCTGACCAATGCAGGACGTTCCATAAAGGGTCATGGCAAAAGACTTAGGGGCGACCGCCCCGGAGCATATTGGGAAATAGACTTTACAGAAATTAAGCCAGCCAGATATGGCAACAAGTATTTGCTAGTTTTTATAGATACCTTTTCAGGATGGGTGGAAGCCTTCCCTACCAGAACTGAGACTGCCAATGTGGTGGCTAATAAGATCCTTGAAGAAATCTTTCCAAGGTTTGGAATTCCCAAGGTAATTGGGTCTGATAATGAACCTACCTTTGTTGCCCAGATAAGTCAGGGACTGGCCACTCAACTGGGGATCAATTGGAAATTACATTGTGCTTGTAAACCCCAGAGTTCAGGTCAGGTAGAAAGGATGAATAGAACCTTAGAAGAGACCTTGACAAAATTAGCCTTAGAGACCGGCGGGAAAGACTGGGCAGCCCTCCTTCCCTTTGCCCTGTTCCGAGTTCAGAACACCCCTGGAAGGTTTAAACTCACTCCTTATGAGATCCTATGTGGGGGGGCCACCACCACTCACTGAGGCAGGTAGAGTTTTTGACCCTGATGCTTCTCTCTCTTAAACCCCTGTTTGCTCACTTAAAGGCCCTTGAATTGGTCAGATGCAAGCTTGGGAACAGATAAAGGAAGCCTATAAGCCTGAAAGTACCAATGTGCCTCATCAGTTCCAGGTCGGAGACGCTGTCCTAGTCCGGTGCCATCGAGTAGGCAACCTCGAACCCCACTGGAAGGGACCCTACCTAATGCTCCTGACCACCCTCACGGCCGTTAAGGCTGAAGGCATCTCAGCTTGGATCCACACTTCCCATGTCAAACGAGCCCCAGAACCAGCTCAAGATGAATGGAAATTGGAAAAGACTGCTGATCCTTTTAAGCTGCGTCTGCATTATGTACATGACTCAGATACTGGGTAAAACCCCCATGCTCCCCAAAAATTGACCTGGCAAGTATTAAATATGAAAGGCGAGGCAGTCTGGACAGCCACCCAGGTAGTGCCGCCCCAGACCTGGTGGCCTACCCTCAGGCCTGATCTTTGTAAATTGACTGTGGGTGCTCCCAGCAATTGGGATGTCCAAGATCATGATATCACCCAGGCTGCACCCTCCACACCATTCCCACCAGTAAGCAGAGGTCTCTATTTGGGAGGAGGATGTGGTACTTCAGGAAGAAGATGTGCTTTGTCTACTTATTCTTTTTAAATATAGTTCTAAGATTAGAACTAGCCACTAGAAGAAGTGGGGAATGAAAGACCCGAGCCCATTATAAGGAAGTTAGACCCCCCTTAACAAAATTAAAGCCAGAGATTATATAGCCATATTCCACCGCCTAATGGCTAACCTACATCCTTTGTCCCGGGAAAATAGCTAACAGAAGGATTGTTATCGCAACCATCCACATCTTTTGTCCCAGGAAATAGCTAACAGCAGGATTGTTATTGCAACTGCCTAATGGCTAACCTACACCTTTTGTCTCAGGAAATAGCTAACCGCAGGAATGATGAACTTAGGACATTCTATACCTTCCCATGATGCATAGAATTTCCTCGCTTTATGGTTTTTTCTTTAAATACCCCTGACTTCAGCTGCTCAGGGTTGAACTCCTCTGCCTCTGCGTAGGTTACGAGCTCAACCCCAGTGCACTGGTCCCCCCGAATAAATCTCGTGTGATTGCAGCAAGGATGGTCTTTCGTGAGTTCTTGGGGGTTCGAGCCATCCTGAGACTTGAGTGAGGGTCTCCCCAGCTTGGGGGTATTTCACAGGTTCCTTATGTCCTGTGGGGGAATAAGGCAGATCAGATGGAGACAGAGTGAGAGAGCAGAGGGGACTTATGAGGTCAGGACATAGGGAGGGTATTTTTGAGCCTGGAAAGGGTGAAGGCTGGTGAGATATTATTAAATTCTGAACAACAACAACAACAAAAGAGTAATTAAGAATGTTCTTATGGACAGAGACTGACCGCCAGCAGCTTCAGGCGACGGCCGGAAACCTCAGCTTGGGCCACAGGGCCCCACAGCTAATCAGCGCCGGGACAAAGATCCCTCGCCGGAGAT
>CM052704.1:21299537-21332037 GCA_028551405.1 Uromys caudimaculatus | reverse complement strand
GGACACGGGGTTTCTAAAGAAAAGGGGAATCATCGGAAATGTAAATAAAATATCAAGAAAAAAAAAAAAAAAAAAAAAAAAAAAAAAAGAATGTTCTTATGGATAACCGAGATCCTGTGACTGACAAGTGGGCAAGTGGTTGGCCACAATCAAAGGCCAGGGAAGTTCAATAAGAACCTTTGGGACACAGTAGACATGGTTACCTCATAGCACTGAGATGGGAGAGGCTGAGTAAGGCATGCCAGTCACAGGAACCATAGCTTAAAGTTTGCTTTTATAAAGAGCGAGCACAAAACCGGAAGTTTATTAGAAATGTGCATTTCGCAGATACACTTGAAATAGTTTTATTCTGCAATCAATGTGGCATTCAGCTTGCCTGCCAGCTGCCTCATTGAAATGGAAATACCATTCCTACAGCAAGTGACACAATCAAAACCTGATTAGGTGGCAGGATGAGGCTGCCATCAGTGACTACAGAGTGCGGGCTCCAGAGGCCAATTGCTTCCTTTGAAGGCATTGCACAATGAGATGAACTGAACAGCCAGCCCTAGGACAAACAAGCTCGCTGTGGAAAGGGAGGTCTCATCCTAAGCATGTTCCTAGTCTGCTGTGCAGGAAGGGGCCTCCCTCGGTTACTTTATTGTTAGAAATCACTCTGTGTACTTAGAGATTAGCACACATTTGGCAATAGGTAAATAGATAATACACAGGACTCCCTGTTAAAGTCACCCCAAGTCTCCTCTCCTCTGTCTTCCACTCCTGCAAATGATAATGTCAATAACCAGTGTTCATTTTCCAGGGCTCATCATCTTTACACTGAAAGAGGAAGAAGCAGAACTTATCTAGGGCCTCAACCTTGTTTAACTAGAGGCTTAGCTTTACTGAGTTCTCTCTCTCTCTCTCTCTCTCTCTCTCTCTGTTCCTGTCTCTCTCCCTTCCTCTCCTCTCTTCTCCCCCTCTTCCCCCTCTTCTTCCACCTGCTCAGTATAGAATATTGAATCTCAGTCTTACCTTATTTCTTTTTTTAAAATTTATTTTATTTTTAAAGTATTCTTCCTTAAATTTTTAAATTTTTATTTATTTTTATTTTATGTGCATTGGTGATTTGCCTGCATGTATGTCTGTGTGTCAGATCTTGGAGTTACAGACAGTTGTGAGTTGCCATGTGGAGGCTGGGATTTGAACCAGGGTCCTCTGGAAGAGCAGTCAGTGGTCTTAACCACTGAGCCATCTCTCCAGCCCCCATTATTCCTTCTTATTGAAAGGATGACTTTTGTTGGATTAATTATTTTAAAAATTAATCCCGGTGGCGGGTTCACTATACCTGCCTCAATGGTTTATGTTCCCAGATGAAACACACACACACACACACACACACACACACACACACACACACACACACACACACACAGAGTTCAATATGCCTTAAACAATGGGGTGGCTGGACAACTTCCTAACCTCCATGACGTGAATCCACCTTCTGCCGATATTACCGAGTTATTACTACTAAACTCTGTATTCTCCCTTGGCTACCCTGGACCCAGAGGGCTGCCCAACTGGGCTGCACTCTCCCAGCTCCTTCACATGGTGTCCATGTATTTCTGTCCTGCACTCTTCTCAGGCATGGTGTCTCTCCTGTCCTCCACACTCTTAGTCTGGCAAACCTCTTTCTCCTTTTTCTTCTCTCGGTCTCAAGCCTGGGAATCCTAAGGTCCTATCTCTGTCTGCTCTGCCCAACTATTAGCTGTTGACATCTTTATTTACCAATCAGAACCAAGTGGGGACAGGTTCCCAGAAGCTATGTGCAGATACTAATGTAAGCAGTTTTGGGGACCCAAATTAACTTTAGGATACAAGCAACGTTAGGCCTGACCCACTACAGACATTGATGATGACTTCCCAGTAGGAGGTCACTTTGCTTTGGGCTTTGGGTTTGGGTTGGGTTTGGTCTGACCTGGTGAGACAGGGTCTGGTTATGTAGTGCAGGCTGACTTCAAAGACACGATCATCTTGCCTCAGCCTTCTAAGTACTGGGATTTGGGGTATGTGACCGCACAGCTGGCTTGGCTATTGTTCCTCCTACATACATCTGGTTATGTACATTTAGAAACCTTGTAGAGAGAAGGTGAGTAGGGTTATCTGCTAATGGGTCTGGTGAGAAGCCTAGGAGAAGAGAAGTGGCCCTGTACTTCTGAGGTCAGGTTTGGAGGGAAAGCACTTTTCAATATTCTTATTGTTCCTTTAAGGTTGAACAGCTCTGGGACTAGCATTACAAAAGCCAGTGTGTTATTTTTTCCTTGCAGTAATTTGAGTTGGCTTTCTGTCAGTTGTCTTTACAAAGCCTTGAATAGAATAGGAAATGATTGGCAAAGGCAAAACTCTGAATACGCCAAGGTCTCCTACTGTAACATCACTTTTAAAAATCATCAGAAACTAACAACCCAAGTCTTTATAGAACACAGATATTAACTTAAAAATGAACCATACCTTTCTGAAAAGGAGGTGGTAGTGCCTAGGGTCGGATGCCTAAGACCCTGGTAGACTCTTTGCTGTGGTGAGCTCTGATGACAGGCAAGCTTTTGGGGTGGTACAAATGCTACCCACCTAGAGATAGTGGGAGGCTGAGTTAGTGCCTGGTAATGACAGAAGCATCATTATGCTTTGCTGCAAATAGGAAGAGCTATTCAGACCATATTGAGGGGAGTTTGCTGCTGTCTACCTACCCACACCCACCCCCAACTCCCATCTTCCTCCTAATTTTGGATCAGGAGTTCAGGTGATTCACTAAAATGGCCAATAGCACTGCTAGAATGAATCCAGTGTGGTTCTATCAGTTATGTTCTAATAAAATCAAAACCAAAATTTTACTGAATACTTATTACACATCGGATACATTCACATGCATGATGTTGCTCAAATCTCCGTATGATGGTATTCAACAGGAAGAAATAGAAGTTTCTAGATGTTAATAGAATTGCCAAGGTAACTTGGCAGAATTGGGATCCACACTTTGTTCATGCAAAACAGTTCTTAATGGCTAAGGCTTCTTGTGTCCTCAACAGACTGTGTGTACCAAGGTACAGGGGGCACTAAGGTGATTGTAAGCATTGCTAGTTTCCTTCATTTTCTCATGGCCACCACTTTTGTAACTGTCCAATAAAATAGCTTAACCTACAAGTCATGCTTCCAAATAAACAGTGCTTCTGAAAACTCTTGGGGAAGGTTGGCATTTGCTCGATTGTCATTTCACGCCTTTCTCTCTTGGCTTCTCTTCATAGGTAAAAGGCATGAGAGAACATGGGACTCATCTCAGTTTCTAAATATACAAACAACAACACTGGCTTTTAAAATGAAAAATTCTGTATCTCAGAGGGCAAGTATGTCCCTGGGCAGGCAAGTATGAGCTCAGCGTACACTCTGCTGAACTTGAGACCCATGTCGTAAGTCTCACGGTGACTCATACAGACTCCTTCTCTCTCTCTCTCTTTCTCTCTCTCTCTCTCTCTCTCTCTCTCTCTCTCTCTCTCTCTCTCCCTCCCTCCCTCCCCCCCTCTCTCTGTTAGCTGCTCTCAGAACTCTTCTTTCCACTCACCATTATCATCATGTCCACACTAAGTCAAGGTCACTCACAGTGGTATGTAAAACACAAAGGAAAATGAGATTTCACCTCCCTGTTTACAATCAATTCCAAGCATCCCTCTAACTCTTGAAGATGAAGTATGTCACTTCAAACACTAAAAAAGAAAAGAACATAATTCAAATACAAGTGTGCTTTATTGAAATTGTAAAGTTTGGGGGTTTTATTACAAGAAATAGGATACAGTTTTTAAAATTAGATCTTTGGTTTTGAATTGGGGGGGGCATGGACACAGTCTCCCTTATTCCTTCCCTCCCTACATTCTTCCCTCCCGCTGTGTCTGAAATGTGTCTTACCATGCTGGCCTTGAACTTCCAGGCTCCAGTGTTCATTTTGCTTCAGTCTCCTAGATGCTGAACTATAGGCAAAAATACACTGCACCCAGTTTCATTCCTTCTTAATATTGCCACATAATAATAAGAAAAAAGCTAATGTTTTTCTGTTACAATATAGATAAGAAGTGTCTCCCGAGGCTCATATGTTGACGACTTGGCTTCCCGCCGTTAGATTTAATCATTCAGAGGTGATTGGCTTGTGACATCTCTGCTGTAGTTCGTAGATTAGACATGTGACTAGAAACACATTTTCTGAGACAACAGAGACAATGTACAGTTTTCTAATGTGATGTCACTACTGGGGGGGAGTTGGAGGAAATACACCACTGGAAACATGTATTCCAAGGCTGTATCTCATCCCTTGCTCTTTCTTCTTCATCTCTGCTTTCATTTGAAACAAGCAACTCGGTTCTACCACACCCCTTCATACTTGGTTTTCTGCTGCACCTCGGGTCCTGGAAAAGTCACAGCAATCAACCAGGACTAAGATCTTTGGGCTGTGACTGAAATAAAAATTTCCTTCCTTTCGTTGTTTATGCCAGATAATCTGAGATGGTGGGGAAAAAAAAAATCTGACCAACATGTTTGTCTTTGTGCTTTCTGATTTTGTTTGTTTCTGTGTAGCAACCTCAGTCTATGACATAGAAAGACTTAGAACAGGGACTTCAGTGTTCAGATATCCTAAGATGCAGCCAGGTAAGTGAGTAACTTAGCTACTCAGAACAGAGAAGGGCTTCTTAAGGTGGAACTTCTAACATTAAAAAAAGAGTGTGCTTGTGATGTTAAAAGTATACTGAGACAATTTACCAGGGAGGGATGCATATGGGGGAGGAGCAAGGGGAGAGAGGCGAGAGGAAGTCAACTTGGTGACGGAGATTGGCTTACCTTTCTTGATTCCGAGTCTTAGGTAGATATTTTCTTAGGATGGTTAGTATTGGATGGTAAGTAAAGCAGAATTGACAGAAAACATGAGATTCAGAGTTTTTTTTTTTTTTTTTTAAATCTTCCAAGGGCCAGGCAGTGGTGGTGCACACCTTTAATCCCAGCACTTGGGAGGCAGAGGCAGGTGGATTTCTGAGTTCGAGGCCAGTCTGGTCTACAGAGTGAGTACCAGGACAGCCAGGGCTACACAGAGAAACCCTATCTTGAAAAAACAAAAACAAAAAAACAAAAAAATCTTCCAAGGGCTCTACTTTGAATGTGGTTTTCTTTGACCTTATAACTGTAACCAGAAACAACATTTATTTCTTTTCAAGAAAACCAAAGAAAGGAAATTGTTACTACCCAGGAATATCAGAGAGGGAATTGAACACCTGTGATTCTTTTTTTTTTAAGGCTGAAAGCATCAGTCCTTAGAAAAATCAGTGATACATGGTTGCGTCCTTGGCATGTGGTTTTCAAGCATTTTGTAAAGGCCTTGTCTGAGCGAGATATCCTGTGGTCTAGGGATCCAAGGCAGCCTGAGACTACAGGACAGTTTTGAATCTACTTGGCAACATATGTAGGCATATAATTAAATCAGAGACAGTATATTAGGAAAGCTAAGTCAGGGTTTCATTCTGGCCAAGGGGATTAGTAGGCCTTGTGAGAAGGTAGGCTGTATGTTTGGGAGCATGCTGTATTCCAGGTGTGAGACATCAGAAAGGAGAGAGATGAAAGCTCAAAGTGACATCTTCCCACAGGGGGGACAGTCTCTGGGAAATTGAGACACAGAATCTACATTTATAGCCTGACACATGTCCGCCCTCTTTAGTATTGGGACATAATAAAAAGAGAGTGGCTGCTGGGAATCAAACTGAGTGATAGTTTAAAGGCTCTATACATGGTAATCTTGATGTGCATTCTGAATTCATCAATAACATCCTTCATATTAATTCTGGCTGACACAAGGGGCGTAAAAGAGATCAGATACTAGAAGGAAGTGTTTAAAACTAGGCCATTCTATTGGAAATTGTTAAGGGAGGGACCTCAACTGTCCCCCAAGAAGGAATTCTCAGCAGTCAAAGATAAAGGAAAATTTCTTTAATAAGCTCACAGCCTGTAAACATTGCTCAGAGACCCAGTCCTTATGAGAAATATTTCATGGTATAGATATATATGGTTAGGCATTACCTATAGCCATCTTGGGACAGTCTTCTTATGCCAACCTCAAAAGACACCTCTCCCAGAGCTAAACAAGTTTTCCAGCAGCTGAAATCTGCAGGTTTCTACTTAAAACAGGTTCATCTTTAGCAAACAGAAAGTGCCCTGTAGACGGATGTTGGTGGCCATTGCTTCTCAGGGGAGAGGATCAAATGCCACCCTTTCCAGAAAAGATGAAGGGCCATGCAGCTTCACAGAGCAGAGCTCAGCAGCTTAGGTTCTGTCCCGTTGTCTCAGGTTAGAGAGGCCTTGTCATTCTGCTTTCTTATTCCTATGTAACTTAACATTTCCTAAGTAACCAGAATATCACAAAGTAGTTACACACAAATGTCTGTGCCAAGTTACATTTGTGCACCGATCAGAACTTAGGGATAACGGCTTTCCTCGTGTGGTTGATCTATGTCAACTGATACAGAACGTAGGTTTTACAGCAACTAATCAAATCCATTTGTTCGTTTGTAGTTAGGAACAGTCATTATGTTTGGGGGAACAAAGGAATAATGGGAGCTGTAGCTGTGAACAATCTTATGTTCTGGAACAGTAGATGAATAACAAAAGCTGTTCAGCTACTGGGAAGACCCCAGCTCTCCTAGGGCTCAGGACCTACTTACTTCCCCCACTATCATTAAATGGAGTCTGAAAACAAAATGGCAGTACTTAGGACAGGTTTCTTTTGCTTGTTCCCAACAGCACTATTAGGAAGCCACTTGTTGAAGTAGGTGTGGCTTTGTTGGAGGAAGTGTGTCACTTGGGGCAGGCCTTGGGGTCTCAAATACTCAAGCCAAGCCCAGTGTCACTCTCTCTTCCTGCTGCCTGTGGATCTAGATGTAGACCTCTCAGCTCCTCTCCAGCACCCTGGCCGTGCTTCCCACCATGACAATAATGAACTAAACCTCTGAAGTGTAAGCCAGCCCCAATTAAATGTTTTCTTTTAAGAGTTGCCTTGGCCATGGTGTCTCTTGGCAGCAGTAAAACCCTAACTAAGATGCTGTGTTTGGAAAGATGCCTTTGTGTTGTGTGAGGGTGAGCTGAAGGAGGCAGAGAATGACTTAGGGAAATCTCATGACCGTTGTGATAACTCTGGCCCAAGAGACCATGAGCATGAGCTAAAGCTAACCCGAGCTAAAGTATAAGGCATTGAATTTTCTGGGTTATGAAATTGAATGGGTGATGATGTCACTTCTTGGGCAGAAAAGTTTGGGGTTAGGGCAAGAAAATGGGCAGGTTTTGATTTTGTTAAAACTAAGGTGTAGGTGGACATCCTAGAGTCATCAAGTACAAGCTGTAAAAATTGTCTGCATCCTTAGTTAGGCAGAAACTGTGGATTATCCAGAAGGCGTAAAATTGATTATGAAGACCTTGGACCTACCTGCTGGAGACTTTGGAACTGCATGTTGTGTGTAGGAGTCCTTCTGTGTTTTTCCACCATCTGATGTTTTGACTCAGTACAAATTTTGGCAGCAGAAGTGAGAAAATGATGGTCAGTTTGCAGGAATGAGCCATGTTTGCAGAGACTCCTCAGTGGAAGCAAGCACGGTTTGCAGGGTCAGAAAAAGCCCTTGATTTCTCTGCAGTGTTGTGAGAGACATAAGACAAAACACCTGCAAAAACCCGTCTCCTAAGTCATGGCGCACACCACTGTCACACGGAGTTTATGCTTCTTTCTAACAATTTCACTGAGTGAATCTTCAGTATGTAACAAAAAGATACAGGTTTGAAATATAAAATATTGTTTCTTAATCTTGAAATCACACATATGGAGGTCTTTGTAATATTTGGGGCCTTGCATGAGGTAGGCTAGTGCTCTCCCACTGAGCTATATTACAAGTCCTTTAAAAATTATATTTCTATAAAGATCTCCCTAATTATTACAGGTTAGTCTTGAACTCACTTTATAGTTCAGGCAGGTCCTGAGCCTATGATTCTCCTCCTGAATACCTGGGGATTTACATCTTTTTCACCAGCCTCAGCTAAGGGCAATTTTTCAAACTGAGTTCTGGAGGGGCTGAATGTGTAACTCCAAGCTTCAGAAAATGTGTTTCATTTCTAGTCTGCTCTAGGTTATCCAATTATCCTTTTTTTTCTACTTTTCTTTGTTAATAAAAAGTGTTTTTATTTGCCTTTCCATCCAGACCCCTTGAGCACTTGCCAGCCTTCTGTTACAACCCTCGCTGGTGCTTCTACAATTGCCTAGCATTTGCTTTGGCCTAAGACAAAATGTTCTTAATACAGAAGAAATTATCAAATGCTACAGGAAGCTATTAAAAACCAATTAATAAATGCTTACAAAATGCTTAAGTTTCTTCCTGACTGCAATGAGAAAAATCACAATTAACAAAAGTGTTATCAGATTCATCTATTTATGTCTTTTTTCTTCACTTATTTTTTTTTCTGTGACATAATATCTCTATTAATTACTTTGGTATGCACTCCGATCGTACTTGACCCCTATTTCTCCCAGGTCTACACTACCACCCTTGCACTCCCCCAAATCCCCCAAAGGATACCAAATCCAATTGTGTTGCCCACATATGCATTGAGGCATAGTCAAACTAGTGGCCAGCCCCTTAAAAGATAACTGAGTTCTTCTCCACCATCCCAATCCAACCCGAAGCCATCAACTGTGAAAGGCTACACTTCAGCATCTTTGTCATGATTTTTAAGATTTGCTTCAATAACTTCCTGTACGGACTGTTTCTTTGAGGGGCAGGGATGGGGCTGTTACAGAATCCTTCATTGTCTCTCATTCTCAATCATGATTCTGCAGTCATCAATATTATTGCAAAAGAAGCTTCCTTGCCCATGACGGTAGGCAGCAGCATGAATCACGGACTTACTTGCACATGGTTTCCGGTGGAAGCATGAAACAGACATCCACATGGCCTCTGGAGGGCAGTACGGACCTCATCATGGCCCTCAGGCAGCATCACAGACCACAGACATAAATGTAGTCCATGTTACTGTCCTTCTGTGTTGATGTCTCTGGTCCATGCTCCCCCTGGAGGCCATGTTGATGTCCATCTACTTTGTTTTTGAAATAATATTTTTATTTATCTTTAAAAGTTTCATACAAGTACGCAACGTATTTTGATCATATCTTTTCCCTACAATCTCTGCCAGCTCCCTCCAGGACCCTACAAAAGTCTCCCTGACTTCATGTCAATTATTTATATTGTTCTTCTTCTGCGGAGTCCTACTGGCACTGGTGACGTGTGAGTGGATGTGGGACATGGACAACGTAACAGCAGGCAGCCACATTCCCAGAGAAAAGTGACTTATGCTTATCTAGTTCTAAACATCTTTAGAAACAATTCCTAGAATGCAAAGCAAAATGTGTGCTCATAATAAAAGAGCTTCTATATAATAATAATAATAATAATAATAATAATAATAATAATAATAGTAATAATAGTAATAATAATAATAATAATTTTATCCCTGGATACCACTATTATTATTATTATTATTATTATTATTATTATTATTATTATTAATTTTATCCCTGAATACCACACTCCTGAGTGTGGCTATGTAAGATGCAGGCGTGGCAAGGTGACATGACACCTATAGTTTCGTATTTAATTCATTCTCTTTATTTCAAAAAAAGGTTTTAGTTTTGTTTATTTGTATGTGAGTGTGAGTGTGTCTGTGTGTGCGTGTGTGTCCAAAGGCTGGAAAGGGGCATTAGATGTTCCGAAGCTAGAGCTATGGGCAGTTGTAAGCTGCCCAGTATGGGTGTTGGGAACAGAACTCCAGCCCTCTGGAAGTGCTCTCAACTGATAAGCCATTCCTCAAGCCCATCCTTTTCTTTCAAATTAAATATATGATTCCGTGTTTGCTGGTGTCATATTTTTCCATTACTCTTCCTGCCTGTCATACACATTTCATAACAGCTACTTCCGAGTAGAAATATGGCAATTGCGCATCTGATCTTTCCTTATTCAAGTAGAAATGGGTGGGGGTGGCAGAGACTCATCCTGACTGGGTTCTAGCTATGGTAGTTTGTGACTCTTCCCTTTGGAGAGAGCCAGCATCAACTTAAGTTGGGCATTTCGCATAGTTTTTTCTTATCTTTAGTCAAAGCTTTATGATGGGGCTGATGTTATAGAAACACAGGGGCACTCGAGTCAAAGGTGCCCATCTGAGCCCTGTGCTTCTGTCTGTTGGGCAGGGAGACAAATGATCCCAAGGCTTTGTCTGTGAAATCTGCTATAGTAACTCCAAAACCCACAAGGTCATGTATTCTTTCTGCTTCTGTGGGGTAAAACCATGTAAGAGCCCACTTAGAAATAGAATAGTGGAATATTTGTCTTCTTCCAACTGGTTTATATCACTTAGTATAATGTCCTGAAGGTAACATAAATAACAGTCTATTTTATATAGAGACCTCAATTTCCTTATCAGGTCAGCACTGATGAACACTTATTCCATTGTCTGGGCTACTGTGAATATTATTGCCATGACTATCAGAGTGAGACTGTCTTTTAAGCATGGTATATTTAGTTCTTTTGGATAAATAAGTAGGTGCGGATTTTTGTGTGTCATATCTTCAAGGTTTGTCTTTACAAACAGAATACTTACATTATTTTCCATACTGGCTATGCCACTTAGCATTTCTGCCAGCATCACATAGGTCTCTGATTTTTTGCAATATTTTTTGTAGTGGTGGAAGGGGCATTGACTTTTCAATTTTTTTTCTTTTTACCAAAAACAGATTCTTTTCTCACATAATATATCCCAATTACAGTGTCCTTCCAGCCACCCCTCCCAATGCCTCCCACCTCCTCTGGATCCACTCCTTTTCTGTTTCTCACTAGAAAATAGCAGGATTCTAAGAGATAATAATAAAATATAACAAAATATAGTAAGATAAAACAAAAACTATCACATAGAAGTTGGACAAGACAGACCAACAGAAGAAAAAGAAACCAAGAAAGGTACAAGAATCATAGACCCCCTTGCTCACACCTCAGGAAGCACATAGAGACCCTAAGTGAAAGCCATAATACTTATGCAGAGTACACACCAATGCAGTGCAGGTCCTATGCTTGCTGCTTCCCTCTGTCAGCTCATCTAAGCTTTGCTCATGTTGATTTAGTTGTTTTCTTGGTGTCTTCCTTTCCCTCTGACTCTTATACTCCTCCTGCCCCCTCTTCTATGGGTTTCCCTGAGGTCTGAGGGGAGGGAGTTGGTGAAGACATCCCATATTAGGATTAATTGTTCCTTTCTCTCTGTCTCTCTGTCTCTGTCTCTCTTTCTCTCTGTCTCTCTTTCTGTCTCTGTGTCTCTGTCTCTGTCTCTCTCTGTCTCTCTCTCTGTATGTAAAATGTATGTCTGTCTGTCTCTATTTGTTCCCATCTGCTGCAGGAGAAAGCATCTCTGGTAATGACTGAACAAGGCACTGATCTATGAGTTGTTTTATCACTACATATTTTATTGTTGCTTTTAGGACCAGTAGTATTTGATTTTGCATAGGTTCCTGGGCTATCTAATCTCTGGTTCTTGGTGAGTGCCGGGTATCAATTCCACCTTAAGTCAAATCAGTTAACGATTGATTTGTTGCTCCCACAAGCTTTTGCCACCACCACTGCCCTAGCAGTCCTAGAATGTTTTGTTGTCCTTGTCAGTGTTTTGTCTTTTGAGACAGGGTTTCTCTGTGTGGTTCTGGCTATCCTGGAGCTCATTCTATAGACCAGGCTGGCCTTGAACTCACAAGGTTCCACCTGCTTCTGCCCTCTGAGTTCTGTGACTAAAGACAAGCGCCACTACTTCTTGGTTTTAAATGTGTAGCCCAGGCTGGCCTTGAATTCGTGATCCTCCTGCCTCTGCCTCCTTCAGCAAATCCAGCACAACTGGAGCCCTAGCATAACTTGCAGGCAGTATACCATTGTAGATCAAAGGTTTTGTGACTGGCTTGTTAATGTTTCTCTTTTGATTGCATCAGAGTATCTTCTTGTACAAAGATCTAGAATCTAGTGGTGAAGGCTCTATGTAGGCACCAGCTCATCTTCTGCATGTTCAAGTTCTATCGATGTCTTCAGTAGTGAGACCTTACTGTCAGTTTGTGGAGAGCAAACTATAGTCTTGGCAACAGCCTGGGTTGTTTAGGGATTTCCATAGGACCCCTTTGGCCAAGAACTCAATCAGATATAACCAAATCCCTATACGGGAAGCTTTGTTTGGTAACAAGAGATGGCCAGTTGGGACTCTGTCTCCCCCATTATCTAGAGATTTCATTTAGATTACCTTCATATATGTATATATTTTAGGAAGCTTCTACTGTATTAGGTTTCCATACTACCCCTCAAATGTCCCTTAATTTTAGCTGTCTCTCCCTGTGTTCCCTACCTCAACTCCTCCTGCTCCCTACTTGATCCTCTGTTCCAGCCCCACCCCACCCATCCATAATTATCTATTCTATTTTCCTTTCCTAACATGTATATCTGCACTTTCTAATCTCTTCCTCTGTACCTACCCTCCGTGGTACTATGGGTTGTATTTTGGATCACTTTGACTTAACAGCTAATATTCACATTTAAATGAACACATGCCATATTTGTCTTTCTGGGTCTGGGATACCTCATTCAGGATAATTTTTTTTCTAGTTCCATTCATTTGCCCTGCAAGTTTCATGATATCTTTTTTTTCCAAACAGCTGAGTAATAATCCATTGTGTAAATGTAGATTTTCTTTATCCCTTTGTAGTGGTTATTTCTGATTGTCAAGTTGACTATATCTGGAGTGAATTATAATCCAGAATTAGAAGGCTCACCTGTGATCTGGATCTTGAGACTGGAAGACACAAGTTTCAGGTGTGGTGGAACGCACACCTCCAATCTGGGCCACACCTGCTGCTGGAGACCTACATAAGAACATTGGAAGGAGGAAGAGTCAATCTTCTTCGCCTGCGAGCCTTGTGGGACTAAGTGACTGCTAGATCCTCGGGTTTTCATTCACAGCTGCTGCCGACCATTGTTGGGGAGTTTGACTACAGACTGTAAGTCATCAACAAACTCCCTTACCATATAGAGACTACCTATAAGTTCTGTGACTCTAGAGAACCCTGACTAATACACCCTTCTTCTGTTGAGAGACGTCTAGGTTGTTCCCAATCCCTGGATGCTATGAATAGAGCAGTGATGAACATTGGTTGTACATGCCTCTGTTGTAGGATGAAGTATTCTTTGGGTAAATGCCCAAGGGTGATACAGCTGTGTCTTGAGATAAACCGAATCCTATCTCCCTGAGGAACTGCCACAGCTTCTGTAAAAGTCTGCATTCCCGTCAGCAATGGAGGAGTCTTCCCCTTCCTTCACATCCTTGCCAGCAGGAACCATCCCTTCTGTTATGGATTTGAGCCATCCCAACAGGTATGAAACCACATTTCATGATGATCTGGATTTGCATTTCCATTTTAAATTATGGAATTATGCAGTATTAATTCCCTCTTGGATATATGGTGTACATCTCTTTCCCAAATTCCATCCTGTGATTTCCTTTGTTGCGCAGATTTTCCTTTGTTCTGTTTTTGTCAGGTATGCTCACGCTTGCCTACTTTCACTTTTATCATTTTTGATTTTGGTGTCATATCACTGCTTTGAATTAATAAAGTAAATTCAGGAAGAAGTGGCACCCAAGTAAGATTTTTTCATCTATAAGTATTCCTTAGCTTTTCTTTGTGCTTAATTCTTCTTTCATATATTCCAATAAATACTCATGATTCCCCAGCCACATTTTTACTCATTTGTAAGCATATGTATGCATTTATGTATATGTATACATTGAGGTACGATCTTAAACATAGCTAGTTTGCCAAGGACTTTCTATTAATTCTTATAATGTAGCTATTTTGTTGGAGGTTCCCAGGTAAATGGGTATTATTCAATACATGATTTCAGGAGTCAGTGCTAATGACTGGAGAATTTGCTGCTACTCTGGGATTAGATACATTTAGACTGAGAGTTGAGAAATATTTTTTATCAAGCTGACAGAACACATGAATGCATATGCTGAATCTAATAACAAAAATTATGTTTGGCATCTTTTATGTATTTTTTAGTTTCTTTATTAACTCATCTATATTTTTTTTTCTAAAATATCAGGCTGACAGCTTTGAAAGAAAACTGTTTCTTGCGGTTAGATTAAAACACTGACAATATGATCTGCTAATGACAATGCTCGTTCCTTTTTTTTAATCTACACGAGATGACATGACACACAGATGTATTTCACAATAACCCGAGGTTTCAGTGCATTGCTGAGGAGAATCGTAAAGATGGCTTAATTATTGGTTTTCAGCGCTACTGTATGTTTTCCTTGACACATCTTTTCTAACTTCTGACAGGGTTCATGAGGTCCCTTCTACTCTTAGTTGTTAAGAGGATTACGTGTATACTGTAAATATTGCTGAATTTCATCAAAGGGTTTCCTACTTCTATAATAGAAGGTCATGTATCTCATCTTGGAAAAATTTCTCGCAACTGTGTTACATTTCTGTTTTAAAGCCCTACTCCTTTGGTGTTTGCCTGCATGTATTTCTATATGAGGATGTCAGATCCCCTGGAACTAGAATTACAGACAGTTGTGAGCTGCCATGTGGGGGCTAGGGATTGAACCTGGGTCCTCTGGAAGAAAGGTCAGTATTCTTAACCACTGAGCCATCTCTCCAACCCCAAAGCTCTACTTTTTATGTTATAGGAATAAGCACAGTTTTAACATAGTGCTAAATTTTCTTTACAAAAATCTTCATTTAGAGCTTTGGTTTTGCTTAGGAGAAAGATTGCTCTATAGCTTTCTTTCTTGTGCCTTTTTTTTTTTTCATGTCATCATCAATAATTACCTGTCACTGTATGTGATGGTCAGTATTCCAGATGCTATGAATATGACAATGAGCAAAACATGTGAAAAGCCATGGATCACACTCTGAGACAGAGAATAGCAGGAGGAAAGTATGCGGTGGTAGATAGTTGTTAAATGCTGAGAGGAAGAGCACAGCATTTGATAGGGAGAGTGAAAAGTGGTGTGTGCTTAGCATTTTCAAATAAATACACCTTAGAAAAACCTGAGGAATTAAGAGAAGGGGTCAGGTATGTCTAGAAAGGGTTAGCAAATTCAAAGCGCTAGGGGTAAGAACATTCAGGATGAATGGCTCAGTTGAGAAGAGGTGTTAGTTCAGCGTGATAATAGGAGAAGAAATTTGGTAGGAAGCAGAGCTCTGTGGCTGTGAAGGACATTGTACTGATGGTTCAAAACGTAGCTGTGGTGAAGGATACCTGGCTGAGCTACAGCATGACAGATGTATCGTGAAGGGAGTATGGACCAGAAGGAAAAAAAAATAACATGGATAGACCAGAGGCAGGAGAGCGGGGGGGTGGGGGTGGGGGGGGGCGGGCTGTCCTTTCTTTTTTAAGGTTTTTAATTTTATTTTATGTGTATATGTGTTTGTATATCTGTCTGTGTGCCATATTCACACATTTGCCTGTGGAGACCAGAAGAGGGCTTTGGAACCCCGAGAACTGGAGTCACTCACAGTTGTGACTCTCGTGATGTAGGTACTGGAAACTGGACCTGGTGTTTCTTTTCAAAAGAACTCACAGGAACTAACCAGATTTCCATGATGTTAGAAGTTCCTTTTAAGAGTGATGCTACCAATGACTTTATGCCCTCCAACTAAGCCCACTTCTTACAGATCCAACAACTCCTGGACATTCCCACACTGGGGAGTCACACTTCCAGCACAGGAACCTTTGGAAGGCAAAATGACAGCAAACCACATTGACTTCAAGGCTTTTACATCTTGAGCAATGAGAGAATGAAGATATTCTAAGATGGGAAAGAATTTTGGGATAATTGTTCTGGAAAATGGAATACAGTTAGGTGTATCTTACCGAATACATTGAGAAACAGAGGAGTCCTGCTTGTATTGCCACACTTTGGAGATTTATATTCGACTGAAATATAAATTTGAATTTTAGGAAAAACTTACTTGTGAAATAAATGTCTTGGGTATTATTGTGTTTGTGAAATGAAAATGTATCTAGTTAGTGGTTTGCTGTCTTTAAGTTTTAAGGTCCATTTGAATTTGACCAAAATGGGTTAGGAAGTGGCGTCCACAGCATCTGTCACAACCCCAGTGGGAAAGCAGTGGTTCTGTTCATCGCAGTGGCCTGAGTCCCAGTGTGGGTTGCCACCATTGCTGTTCACAAGTTGAGAGGAACAGAAAGTGACCACTGGGAGTCAAATGCTTCGCTCTGAAAAGGACATGTCACTCAGCTCACACCTCTTGGCTAACCCCTTCAAAGGGGCTGTTTATCTTCAAGTAGCAGAAATTGGATTTGTCCATACAGAAGTAGAGAAGCTAACACTGGTGAGCACAGTTAATGCCACGGATAACACATTCTCTGAGATGTTTCCAAGTCTGCTTGTTTGTAAGGACAGTAAAACAATGTTATTGTTGTTGGTTATTATCATGTCTGAACTTACTTTCTGCTTTTCATTTATGCCTTTGTTGGGTTGTTTTTCCTTTGTCAGGCTAAATATGTGAAAATGAAGATTTGGTTATTGTAGCTGCTAAAAACCTCTAATGCCATTAGCATATTAATAATTAGAGAAGAAAGGACTAGGCCGTGTGAATAGAAAGGGAATTAAGTCCACAAATAATGGTAATTATATTTCTTTGTCTCCTACCCAGATGACTATCAATTGTAAATGTTTCTGTATTGAGTTTTCTGATGTGGAGCCCAAAGCATTTGCTCTTGGGTTCTAATCAATTTGTTCTTGGGTTTTAATCATATAAATGGATGCAAAGTAATGTGAATGAACATATGAGCTGTGTAGAGATCTAGTCTTAAAATGGGTTGGAAATTACCTTGGAAATATGCTAACTAGATAATATGAAGTAGGAGAGTAAATACATGTGTATCTATGGTGCAGACTTTATAAGAAAATTAAAATTCCAGTGACCAAGCCTGCTCAGTCAGTCAACAGGTTCTCCAGTGCAGGAGTGAGGATTGAAAAGAAAGAGACAATTAGACAACATTACAGCATGACCTCAGTCAATTCTGAGACTGAAAGCAGGTTTACTTTTTCCCAATCTGCTTTTATACCATTTTAATTACATGCAAGCAATAAAGTCAGTTCTAGGTTGAGGAATAAGCAATACGATAAACAAGGAACAAACAAGTCAGTAAACAAATCCTGTGGTCATTCCTGTGATCACTGTTTCTAAAGGCTTATCAGGATGACCAAAATATCTGAACCTGCTTCCCAGTCCAATGTCATATTCAGGCCTGAAGCCTACTTCTTTGTCTTACCCTAAGATTAAGATTCCTACCTGAACTTACTTCCCTACTCTAGCCTAAGGTTATATTCCTGCCTGAGCTTACTTCCTTGTCCTCAGCCTAATGTCAGATCCCTGCCTGAAGCCTGTTTCTTTGTCCTTGCCCAAAATATCAGGTTCTTGCCAAGCGGGCCCCAAAAGGCTCTCCACATCCAGTTAGCTGTGTTTGAATTTCTCTGTTGAAGTTTTTTAGAAGGCCGTGTGGGAATATCTGTAAACAAATGTAGAGTTAAGGAGAAATGCTTTCTCTAATGCCTGTGCAAATTAGCTTCATCAATTTCTGTCCTTCTCACCTTCTTGTTGGAGATGATTAAATGGTAAAATCTATGTTTCTCTTTCTCACTTGTAACTACTCACAGAAGCACATTACTAATATGAAAATGAAGCAGATATCACGCTGCACGCATGCTTAAGGACTTTTAGCTAAGTAACACTGATGTTTGCACGGTGAGTTTTAACAGATTTATGAAATAACAACCGGCTGGCTGTCCAGAGTCAGCCTCAAAGATAAGCACTTGGCTGCTCATCTAGACTGTTTGAATAGAAAGAAATGATTATCCCAGAGTCCTGAAAAACAAAAAGAGACTCTGAGAGTCATGACACAGTCACACTTATTATCTGTGAGCAACCAGAATGTAAGTCCAAAATAAATGCTGTTGTATTTTAACATGAACAAAGCATATATGAATTCTTCTCATCTGAAGTATAATTTAAAAAAAATAAAGGAGCAAAAGAGATAGCAGCCAATCAGTCACTCTGTTACATTTATTGAAAAGAACCAACAGGAAGCTGGGCAGTGGTGGCGCACACCTTTAATCCCAGTGCTTGCAAGGCAGAGGCAGGTAGATTTCTGAGTTAGAGGCCAGCCTGGTCTACAGAGTGAGTTCCAGGACAACCAGGGCTACACAGAGAAACCCTGTCTTGAAAAACCAAAAGAAAAAAGAAAAAAAAAAAAAAAAAAAAAAAAGAACCAACAGGAAAGGTGTTGACAGGTACCTGGTCAATTAGGTTACACATTCCTGTCAGACCTGAGGTAAGAGGGGATAGTTCCTACTGTGCATATTTATTATCTAAAGACCTAGATGAGGATATTTATATGATCTTTCTTTTATCTAGATGCGGCACATAAAGGAGCCTCAGAGAAGCCTGTCTGCATCCCCTGTTTACTTCAGTAATGTAGATTTCCTCCATGTCAGAAACCTCTTGACAAAGGACAACTTCCCAAAGCCATTCCTAGCCCTTCTGATCCTCTAAAGTCATGCCAAAATGTGGGGGGTGGGGGGATGATGAAAATGACAGATACGTGCACGGTGTATTTTGATCATATCCATCTCCTGACCCTGTTCTCTCCTTCCAGTTCCTCACTCAAGAATCCCCAATACAGCTCCCTCCCAACTTCATGTCTTTTAAAAGGATTAGTAATAACCCACTGTGTCCCATTCACGCTGTCCATGTGTGCATGTGTATGGAACCATCCACTGAGCTATGGGCAGCCTAACGGTTGTCACCCCACTGAAGCAGCCACTTTCCTCATCAGGCTTCAACTCAGTTGGTAATGGGGCTTGGAAGTCAGTACTCAAATCTATCCCAAAATTTAAACTGGTTTGATCTTGTTCAGAGAACCACAGCTGCTGCAAGTTCATGTGGGGAGAAGGCCTGTCATGTTCAGAAGTCAGTGTTTCATAGCTCTAATCACCATCATTTGGCTCTTACGTTCTTTCTGCCTTCTTCATCATAGTCTGAGCCTTGGGTCGGAGGAGGTTGATACAGACGAGTCTTCTATGGCTGAGCACTCATGATCACATAGCCTCAGCACTTTTAACTAATTATGAATCTCTGGATTACCACTATCCTTTTAGAAAAAGAAACTTGTCTAACCTAGAGCAACACAAATCTCTAGATATAAACATTAATATTTAGAAAGCAATTTGATAACACAAACTTTTAGCAATACAGCAGCAGTAGGTTTCCCTCTAGAGCCTATGACCTTCCAGTCATGGATTTTTGTATAGTTTACAATATAAGACATAAAATCCTTACTGTGTAACCTGTCTCGAATTCAAGCAGAAAGTGATTGGTTAACTCCATAATGTCATGCCACTGTTGCTTGCACTGCTGGGCATGTTCTGCCTGGTGGGTCTGTATTATAGCATGCAGAGTCCAGGGCTAGGTAAGACTGTTGGTTATTTTCCTCCCCCAGCTACTATGAAAGCCATTCTTCAGATAGGGAGTTCCTGGTCACTTTAAGATTGATTTCTGGAAAATTATCGATATTCAGAATGTATAATGTATGGTGTGTGTGTATGTGTGTGTGTGTGTGTGTGTGTGTGAGAGAGAGAGAGAGAGAGAGAGAGAGAGAGAGACCTTCAAAGTCTGTACAATGTACATCTTAATATTTAAAGTGTTTTTTTCCATGAGAAAACTAAACTGCTTTTAATTTTCTACTTAGTAAAAGTTGAGTGAATTCTTCTAGAATATCTTGAGCAATAAAATTTTAGAATTGAATCTTTTAGAGTGTTTTAAAGTATGCTGTATGTTCAATGTCAAGTAGAAAGATAAATAATAGAAAATGAAAGAGAATGCTACTTCTGCTTTTTTGTTGTTTTAAAAGACCGAGTAATGGGTTGGGAGTGAGATGGCTCAAGGAGTAAAGTGCTTACTGTACAAGTGTGAGGACCTGAATTTTAATCTCTAGAGTGTTACGGGAAATATTAAAAAAGATGAAATGTATAGAGCACATGTTCCCACTTTATACCCTGGTTCTCTCCACCCAGCTCCCTAGATCCCCACTGGCGGGTCACTACCATGGCAGCCCCATGCTTCAATACCCCCATGTCCTCTGTGGTGCACATCAGGCAAACCCACACTTTGCCCCTGTACCTTTCTCTCTGGAACCCAGATGAGCCGCCATGTGAAGGAAAACGCGAGACAAACTTAGTTCAGAAACAATAATAACTCAATCTCTGGGCGCAACAACTAACCCTAAACTTGTAAGCCTTATTTAAATCTGAATTCTCTGGTGGCGAATCCTTGCAGATCCGCCATACCAGGAGAGTCTAGTAGCTATATCTTACCCGTTCCAAAAAGCTCTCTCTCCCTCTCTTCCTTCTCTCTTCTGCTTTCCATCCCTGAAGTTCCTATGTGCCCAGTGATTGGCTCTTTTATTCATTAGGGGATTGGTTCACAAGAAGTCACAGGTGTAACTCACTCCTTGTCTGAAGCCCCTCCCAGGAGGGCAGAATTAGCAGAATTACAATCAGTCTCAGGGTTACCCACAACACTAGAGCCCACATCAAGCCAGGCACAGTAGTATGTCTCTAATTGTAGTGCTCCTAGAATAAATGGGAGGCAGAGAAAAGAGGATCCCCGGAAGCTTGCTGCCCAGATAGCCTAGTGTATGACTGATGGACAACAGAGAGACCCTGTCTTAGAAAAGGTAGAAGGTGAGGATGGACACCCACATTTGTCTTCTGACCTTCACATGTACGCCTGCATTGCCACACGCGCACTCACACACACACACACTATACATATACACATCACATACACACAGATAAAAAAAGTTAAACTGGTAATATTCAATTGCACAGATGTACCAAAAAAAAAAAATCTTTATTTACTTGTCTGTGGTTGTTTCAATGCAGTGGCTTCTGGGACTGTTCTTAGAGTGAATGTGGATTGTCATTGTCTGTTTAGCACATAGATTTCATTTTCTTTAGACATGTGGCCAAACTAGTTTTACGTTTTTTGAGAAGCTTCCATATTGTTTTCCATAATGGCAGTTGTATCCATTTAACCAACCAGATACGAATGAACCTGTGTCTGCATCTTGACCAAGACTGGTTTCTTCTGTGACTTTTATAATAGCTATCCCAACAGTAAGAGGTCTTGCTGTGACAATTTACATTTTCTTAGTGATAACTATAGTGTAGCACTTTTTAATATAACTGTCAGCTATTTGTCTTAATTTTTAATGATCTCTTGAGATTATAATATAATTACATCATTTTCCTCCCTTCAACCCCCCCCCCAAAACCCTCCTTACTCTTTTTAAGTTTACAGTCTCATTTCCTCTTGAGAGAGAGAGAGAGAGAGAGAGCATGTGTGTGTGTGATGTGTGCATGAGTGGGTATATGAGAGAGACAGAGACAGAGACAGAGACAGAGACAGAGAGAGAGCAGGGGAGGGAGGGAGGGAAGGGGAGGGGGAAGGAGTGGGAGAGGGAGAGACCTTCAAAGTCTGTACAATGTTACTTGTGTTCTTGTATCCATGTTTTCAGGGTTGACCATTTTGTATTGGATACAACTGAGCTCTTGTCTTCCCTGGGGAAGACTATTTCTCCCACTCTCAGCATTTCTTCCTTACCCATAGTTCTCTAGGGCTGAAGCCTTGTAAGCTTCCCCCCTCCCACATTAGTAAATCTATTAAACTTGTCTGTATTCAGGCCATGTTTAGGCAGCCATGCTGGTGAGACTTCATGGGTCTAGCTTCTCTGACATTTCCAGAAGACACAGTTTCATAGGGACCTTACTATTCTGGCTCTCACAAGCTTTCTAGCCTCTCTTCTGCAATGAGTCCTGAGCCTTGAGTGCAGGAGTTGTGTCATAGATATAGATTGGGACGAGGCTCCACAACTCTTCATTTTGATTGGCTGTGATTTTCTGTAATGGCCTCTGTCTGTTGCAAATAGAAGTTTTCTCAATGAAAGAAATAAGATATACTTATCTGTGAGTACAAGGATAAATATTTAGAATATAGGTAAGGATTGTGCTGGTTTTAAAAAGTAGTGGTTGTAGGTTCTCCTCCAAGATCCATGACCTCCTTAGCATTGAGTAGTTGCCTAGGTTTCCAATACTAGGCTTGCTTTCCCTGTTGTTGAATAGGCCTTAAGTCCAATTAGAAAGCTGTTGGTTGCCGCCAAGGTGTTATTCCCTTGGTGTTATTGTGACATGCTAGCCAATTTTTGTAGTTAATAGGCATCATAGCTGGGCAGGACTATTGGTTATTTCCTTTCTTTGGAGTCTTGCATAGAATGTTGGGGGGTTGTTACATAGTCTACAACTCTTGGGAGAAACATTGTCAGCCCAGATGGAAAAATGCCATTTAAACCATATATTTATATGTATACACAGACTTACATTTATTATAGTTATTTTTAATTAGATGGACAGTAATATGATTTCTTATGATTTTTTTTCAGGTGTCCTTACTGTTATTTTTCCCTCTCCCTTTTCTGTATTTCTCTCTCTCTTCCTAATGAAAGCCCTCCTGTCCACCTCCCCACTGTGGTTCCTTCCAACCCCGTGCCACACAATGGTCCCTTCTTACTCATTTTGTTTCTGTAGTCACTCTAGTTATACACTCACACCTGAAGATTTGGAAATAGGGACATCAGATGAGAGAGAACTTCAACATTTGTCTTTCTGGGTCTGGGCTACCTTACTTAATGTGGTCTTTTATAGCCCTATCCATTTGCCTGCAAATTTCATGATTTCCTTTTTCTTTGGAGCTGGATAGTATTGCATAGTGTCTATGTGTCACATTTTTACTATCCATTTTTCAGTTGAAGAACATTTAGGTTGTCTCCAGCTCCTACCTGTTGTGAACAGAGCAGCAGTAAATGGGTATGTTGAGGAATGGCATAGCAGGGTCATAAGGTAGATTTATTTTCCCTGGTTTGATTGCCAGAGTGGCTGAACTAGTCTGCAACCTATCATAGTGAACGAGGGTTCCCTCTTGCCCACAACCTTCCAGCCCTCTCAGTTTGTTCTTCTGTTGATCTTTGCCATTCTGATGGGGGTGGATGAAATCTCAAACTTGTTTTGGTTTGCATTGCCCTAGTTGCTAGGGATGTGAGCACTTTAAAAATATTTCTTAGCCAGTTTGTTTTTCTTCTTTTGAGAACTGTCTGTTCATGTCGCAGGCCCAGTTTTTGATGGGTCTGGTCTGTGTGTGTGTGTGTGTGTGTGTGTGTGTGTGTGTGTGTGTTTTCTGGATAGCAACCCTCTGTTAGATGTATACCTGACAAACATTCCTTCTCATTCTGTGGGCTCCCTCTTTTCTCAATTGTTTTGGGTTTTGTTTGTTTTGTTTTGTTTTAAGAGAGAGCTTCCTGGTGCTTTCTTTCCTGTCCTTTCCTTTCCTTTCCTTTTTTTCTTTTCTTTTCTTTTCTTTTCTTTTCTTTTCTTTTCTTTTCTTTTCTTTTCTTTTCTTTTCTTTTCTTTTCTTTTCTTTTCTTTTCTTTTCTTTTCAAGACATGGTTTTTGGTTTGGTTTGGTTTGGCTTGGTTTGGTGTCGCCTTGGTGGTCCTAGAATTAACTCTAAAGACCAGGCTGGCCTCAAACTCACAGAGATACCACCCTACCACACTCTCCCACCTCCCTACCATTCCCCAGTGCTGGGACTAAAGACGTGCACCACCAGCAGGCAGCTTCTTAGTTTTAGTAAGTTCCACTTTTCAATCGTTAGCCTTAACTTGTGGGCAAGCAGAGGCCTATTTGTAGAGTCCTTTCCTCCACCTGTACAACATGGGGTGCTGCCTGTTTTCTTGTAGCAGTTTCAATGTTTCGAGTTTCACATTTAAGTCTTTGATCCATTTGGAGGTAGTGTTTGTGTGAGGTAGTAGATTGGTTCTAATTTCATTCTTGTTTGTAGAATCTAGTTTTCCCAACACCATTCCTGAAGATGCTATCTTTTCTCCAGTGAAAGGTTTTGTTCTCTTTATCAGATATCAGGGGGCTGTAGTTACAAGTACTATACTTTATCCCATTGGTCTACATGTCTGTTACTGTGCAGGTACTATATTGTTATTATTACTTTGACTCTAATATATCTTAAGACCTGAAATGGTAACACCTCCAGCATTTATTATTCTGATCAGGATTATTTTGGCTATCTGGGATTTTATGTGGTTCCATATGAATTTTAGGACAGTTTTTTATGATGAATAAGCTTGGGGATTGGGACTGGGATTGCACTGAGTCTGAAATAGCTTTTAGCAAAATGGTCATTTTCATGATATTAATCCCAGCAGTCCATAAGCACAGAGTCTATTTCCCTTTTCCAGTGTCTTTATATCTTTCTTCAGAGGCTTAAATTATAGTTACTCTACTTCCTTGGTTAGGTTTATTGTTTTCTTTGAGGCCACAGTGACTGGTTGTGCATCCACGAGCTCTTCCTTTGAGTGCATGCTGTTGGTGTATAAAAAAAAGCTATTGATCTGTGCAGGTTGATTCTTCACCCTGCCATACTGATGTATTTATTATTTCTAGAAGTTTTCTGGTAGAATTTTTGGGATCTCTAATGTATGGTCTCATATCATATGAAAATAGGAATAGTTTGGCTTCTTCTTTTCCTAGTTGCATCCCCTCAATTTCCTGCTCTTGCCTTTATTGCTCCAGCTAGGACTTCTAGCACAATCTTGTGAAGGAATGGGAGTTTAGACATCTTTCCTTGTTCTTGAGCTCAGTGGGGTTGCCTCTTGTTTTTCCCTATTTAGGATGATGTTGGCTGTGGATTTCTCATATATGACTTTTGTTACGTTAGGATATGTTCCCACTAGTTCTGCATTCTCTGGGACTTTTTTTTTTTTTTAAAATCATACAAGCATATTGGACTTTGAGTATCTTGAGATGATTGTGTGATATTTTTTGTCTTTCAGTTATTTATGTAGTTTATTACACTTTTGTAATATTGACTTAGGTATGTTGAATATCCTTGAATTTCAGGAAAGCAAACACATTTTCCAATAGCTTTTTAGTTGTTATCACAATACCTGCTTTTATACATGACGGAGCTTGATACACCTAGAGAACATTTATCGAACATACATGCAAACTGAGAGGAACTGGTCCATACTTAAAGGGCTCGGGAGATGTCGGATGTGTCAGCTGAGGTTTTGTTCTCCACCTGAATTTTGAGTCTGACAAACAAAACACTGATAAACAGTGTTAGCAATTTTAGGACAGCCACCCCACCAGTGTTCTCACGGCTTATGTTACCTACTCCAGGATGGCCCACGGGGTGAAGACCTTTTATTAATAGACCAGGCAGCTAATCAGCACATCATATGTCCATATTTAACCCTGCGGTCACATCTCTGAAAGCACACTTATTTCCCCATCCTGGGTATACAGCACTGTTTAGCAAGTAGTTACCATAGGCAGCTTGACTTTGTTCAACCTTGCAAGTGTATTTAAATTGCATTTCTTAGCAATTCAACTATTTTTGACTCAGAGTGAAAATTACAAAGCATATACCTCTGTTCAACTAATTCTTGCTCTGTTTGATGATGAGTTAATAGTTTTACAAAACCAATCAGTTTTCACGGTGAAATGTGCAGATTCTTATTCAGGTCAACAGTATGCTCACGACAATGTCAAAACCTTTATGAAGCAGTAATTTATTAAATCCGCTTTAATGTAGGTGCACATGTCTCCTCTCCACCCACACCAATGTTCTGGATCCCAGATGGAAACACACAGACAATCACACACACAACCTTTATATTTTAGTATGTCTTAAATATAAGCTGAGCCACTCCTGAACCTCCATGTGGCTAACACACTCCCCTCCAATATTCCTGAGTTAATACTCAATCTATATTTTATCTTTGCTGCCCTGGACCTTTCTGGGCAGCCTTCCTGGGGCTGCTTTCCCGTATGCACTACACTTCAGCCGTCTCTCCCTCCTGCACCTTCCCAGCGTGGTCTGTCTCCTATGCCATTGTAATAGCAGACCCCTTTCTCTTCTGCGTTTCTGACTGGGAATCCTAAAAGTCCTGCCTCTGTCTCCTGGACCAGCCATTGGCCGCTGGCAACTTTATTTTCCAATCAGAGCTAACTGGCGGCAGGGACCCTCAGTGCAGATGTATAGTTCCCGTGTGACTCTGGGAACCAAATTAACACAAATAGCATTAGAACCAATCCCCAACCCCTTTATTTGTCAGAATGCTCTTTCCATGAATCCTCCAGAAAAATAAAACACTGCATAGTTCTTGTAAGAACTCCCAGAACAAGTATGAGAGTAAAACAGTGAATGGTTAGTGATGGTAAGCATTAAATGAGAACAGTGTAAAAATAGACGAGAATTCTTTGTAATAATAATGCAGTTGAAAAGATTTAGTTATTTCTGTGGCATACACCATTATGATAGCAACTAGGTTGTGACTGATAATGTTATAAAAGTATTATTAAATTCCATTTATTAAAGGTGTATTAATAAAACATCTCTAGTGAGAATTTTGGTTTAAAAACCACCCACAGGAATATTATGGGAATATGGTTTTGTTTTAATCCCAGGTATGGGATGTGGGGCTGTTTCAGACTTTACACAGCCACTGACTATGATTTGCCTCATGCTCTAGAAGGGGTGTGATTTTCCCACTGGCAGGTAGTTTCTGTGATTGTGTGACATTTAGAATTCTGGGGTCTTTTCAGAGAGTGCATAAATGCTAGAGTCCCAGGAGGTTGCTGTTGATGGATGGTTGGTTGCTGTTTGGTTGCTGTTGATCATTGATTGCAGTTTGTTAAGTAGTCCTGTGCAAAGAAGAAGACATTAGATATCCCGATGGCAAAGATCAAACTTTCCCCAAGGGACTCAATGCCCCTAATCAGCAGGAAGTAGTCTAACGATAATGTCACCCCCTTTCCTCTCTACCCATTTTTCTCTTCTATCTAGTGCTAGGGGGTTGAAAGGTTGAAGAAAGGTGGAGAAGGTGGGATATGGGGCTGTTTCAGTACCCAGAGTCCAGCTACACATAGCCATGCAAATATAACCCAAATTAGACTTATTACTTCTTGATAATGCTGGCCCCATAATTCAATATCTTACATAAATAATTCATTCAATTCTTTTTTTTTTTTTTTTTAACAAAAGGATACTGATATGTTCTGTGGCTCAATCTGAACAGTGCTAGAGTTAATCTAAGTTAAAAAAAAAAGTTTTAGTGATAGTTTAGCTCTAGAAAATTTGTTAAAAATATCGACTTCAGGGCTGGAGATAGATGGCTCAGCGGTTAAGAGCACTGGCTGCTCTTCCAGAGGTCCTGAGTTCAATTCCCAGCAACCACATGGTGGCTCACAACCATCTGTAATGGAATCTGATGCCCTCTTCTGGTATGTCTGAAGACAGCTACAGTGTACTCATCATATACACAAAATAAATAAATAAAATCTTTAAAAAATCAACTTCAAAATAACTAATATAAATTTGATCACAGGATACTGTGAGCAACAGTTGATTATTAATCCAGAGTAACAAGAGAAAGACTCCAAAGAAAAAGTACAGAAAGTTACACACCTGTGGCACAATCTTAGTTTTTATAGAAAGGATTCAATTCTTTCAAGTCATCAGAAGCCTAATAACCACAGGTTGAAACATAGGAGGGTATCATAGCAAAACACAGGGACTGTTTCCTGTCTAAACAAGCAACCTAAAAGAGAAACCTTTCATAATTTCGAACTGAGAATGAACCCACTGCTCAAGAAAACCTTCTTGTCACTACAGGGACACAAATTCTTGTTTTATATCACCAAAAACTTTTGATATTTATGTTCTTTTTTTTGGAAAAGCTTATAAATAATTCTCTTATCCTAGCCAGTTTGGTGGTACATCTTCTACAAACCTATATTTTTATACATTCAGTTTGCTGCCCTTTGCTTTTCTGCTTTCTTAGTGTGAAACAACCTGTCTTCCTACTCTAGAACAAAAAAAAACCCTTTCTCTTAACAAAATAAAATAAAATAGAATATAACACTTCAAAAATAAAGGGTTAATTATAAATTTTCTTTTCTTCTCACAAACACAGTTTTCCTTATGCAGTGGCATATAATGGCTTTTCTTTTGTTATTTCTAGTAATCTCAACTATGTATGTTGGCCAAAATTTTAAAATTTTAATTCCCAATTGTTGTGATGGTCGCACAGCTCCAGAAAGACCACATCAGGCCAAATAGTTCCACATGGGGTTTATTGAAAGTGAGGAGGTAAGGTGGTGGCAAAAGGAGAAGGAGAGAGAGAGAAAGAGAGAGAGAGAGAGAGAGAGAGAGAGAGAGAGAGAGAGAGAGAGAAGGGGTCTTCCATTTATATATGGATAGTGACATAGCCACGAGTAAGGGTGGGAGGTGGACCAAGAGGATTCTGGGAATATGGTGTCTGTTGCCTTGGCAACAGGTGTGCGGGTCGCACTGTTTCCTGGGTGTGATGTCATCAGTTTCAGAGGTCCTGATGCCAACATACCTCCCTTCTTATTATTATAAAGAGAAGAAAGGAGGGGGGACCGATGGTCAAAAGCGAATCAGGGTGTCGTTTCTCTTAAGCTGTTTCCTGCTGTGTAGGGGCATCATCAATTTTGGGGTATAGCTGACATCAGGGTCCACCTGGTAAATGTTTGCATCAGGTTCCTCTGTGGACAATGGCTGTTCTGTGGACAGCAGCTGGTAATCCTGTAACAGGAACTGATTAATAGTTTGGTTAGAAAATTTTGTATTTGTCATTGAAGGAATGTAGAAACAGGATTAATGAGGCAGGGAGTGAAATAACAACACCAGGAGGATGACTAGGAAAGGCGTTATGAAGGGAATATCCACTTCCATATAGGGTTTTCAAAAATCCCAGAACTGGAGGTCTCACGTTCCCTGAAATTCCGTATGTCTGCCTGTAGCTCCTGAATTTTATTTCTCACTATCCCAGATTGGTTGACATAGAAACAGCATTCTTCTTGGAGGAACAGGCAAAGACCACCTTCTTTAGCTGTCAGGACGTCTAGCCCCCATTGGTTCTGAGGCACCACAGCTGCCAAAGAATCAACCTGTTTCTGGATAGTAAACACAGTTTCAGACATTTCTTGAAGATTGCTTTTAAACTGGAAAGTGAATGTATCATATTGGGTCATGGAAGTCGTTATCCCTGCAACTCCAGTACCAACACCTATGGCTATTCCCGTAGCAACCAAGAGGGGCACGACCTGAACTGCCCTCTTATGTTGGGTAGCTATCATTTCTACAACTGGAATTGGCAGGGGCTCGTTTCCCTGGATTACTCCCAGTTCAGGGAAGAGGAGTACCAACATGCAAACTCCTGACCAGCTGGCAGGTAGGCGATGATATACCTGGGTGCCACAAAGAATTGACGTGTTCTGGACTGCAGGGCATTGTGGCAGAGATGGTATATCAAGGGTTGTGATTCTATTGCAGTCTAGAGTGCTTAGTGTTCCTACAGAATGTGTCCCAGAGGTCTTAAAACAGTTTGCCATGCCAAAGAGAGGGATAGAGGTAAGGAATGGAGTCATGGCAACATCGGAGTCAGGGCAGATGATAAAAGGTGAAGTAAAGTTACTTGGCAGTATCACCGGAGAGGCTATAAGTGGCAATTATGAGTTAATTCCAGGGGGTACGCATAGCCAGCACTCTTTATAAGGTGACCAGGCCTGGTGACATTAAGGAGTTGGTACGCTGAGGTCAAGGTCTGAAGCAAAAGGCAAAATGACAAGTTAGTGCCATGAGGGGTGATGTCAAAGAGGTAAGGACCTGGGAGGAGGGGTTGATTACTTCTCTACTTTTCTAATGTCTAGAGGTTGTGCAATTGAGACATTCTCTCTGGATACGAAAGGCATTTACTGGGGACCTGGGTTGATTTTTATGGTAGAGTTTACCAACAACTCCTGTCTCCCACCGGGAATCCCATGGGTCTTGTATGTAGAAAAAGAGTGTCTTGCGGTGTTGATAGGAGAAATGATTAGTCCCTGATCCTAGCATATGTATCTGACAAGACCAGTAAGGACAGCCCCCATATTAGTCTGGCCATTTTCTACAATAGTCTTTTGTCTGGTCAAAGAGAAAGCAAGCACAGAGATCATAATATTTAGATGGGATGACAGATGCAGGGATGACAGCAATTTGGATCGGCTCCTGGCATCCAGCTATGGAGCAGTTTCCAGACCCTATTTGGAAAGACTGTTTGTTTTCTGTGAGGGTTTCTTGAACTTTGAATCTCCAGATGTAAGGGCTACCCTGGATGGAAATGAACAGCAGGGAGAAGACCCATGTCTAATCCAGTGAGGTTGAGCTTGTCTGCCAGAGTGGAGTCTATTTTCTGGGACTGGGGACAAGGTGGGTGGTCTTGATGTCCTCTGGAGCTTAACAGAGATTGGTCCTGTATATGAATGTATATGAAGAAGAGTCATTTTTAGGTGGAGGGATGAAAGGTTTAAGATGAGACAGGTGGACCCAATGAGAGAGTCCCTCGAGTTTAGCAGTTGTAGGGGTCACAGGAATCACCTTAAAAGGGCCCTGCCATTTGCAAGACAGGGGTGAGGGCCGATGATTTGGAGGGGATAGAAAGACTTTGTCTCCAATGTTGACAGGCAATGGACAGGAGACAGTGTGTGGCTGCAGTCAGTGACGTTCCATAGGAAAGAACGGAGGTGGCAAAGTAATGGGGTGTTAAAGAGGGAAGAGGTGGGGCGAAGGAGTTTTTTCCTTAATAGGTCAGAAATAGTAGGCTTAAGTCCCCTGAGGCTCTGGAGAGAGAGCGGGTATTGAGCTTGGGTGATGTACCTGGTAGAGCCCAGTAACTGGATGGCAACAGGAGAATGATGCTTAGCAACAGAGGGGTTCTGGACGTCCCAAACTTGGGGGTCCACCTGAGAAGCTGGTAAATTTAAACAACATGTTAGTGTTAGTAGGTTGACCGGCTAGAAGAAGGAGCAGAGGAACTGCTGGTGAGCTTGGGTTTAGGCAAATGGAAGGAGCAAAGGAAATAGAAGCTCCCAACTTAGTTAAAAGATCTCTTCCCAATAAGGGGACAGGACATGTTGGCACTACCAAAAAGGAAAGGGTGAGGGGTACATCCCTAAAAATGCAACTAAATGGTGGGGTCTGGTGAGGGAAATAAGATTGCCCTCCTACCCTGATGATAGGAAAATGCGAAGGTGAAGTGGGTCCCCCAAAATCCGTCAGGACCAAGTAAGTGGCCCTGGTGTCCAAAAGAAAGGAGATGGGCCACCTGCATACCATGATAGCTACCCAGGGCTCCCTGATAGTGATAGGCATGGTCAGGTCAAGAGAGCTCAGGCCCTGTCAGTCATCTATAGCCAAGCCTAGGAGGTTGACTAGGAGGGTTATCTTGGAGTAACGTCCCTCTGTTCTGTACAACATGAGGGCAGTTGACAGCCCAATGTCCCTCCTGATGGCATCTAGGACAGGTCCCCGGCCTAGGGGTGGGGCAAGTCCTTGCCCAGTGACCTTGTTGACCACATCTATAGCAGGGGCCTGGTGGTCTCTGAACCTTAGAAGACCAGGAGTCTGGGTTAGCAGCTGAGTTGGACAGCCTTTGCCAGCATGTGGTATTTTTGTTTTCAGGCTTTCTCATCTCTCTCGTGGTACACCTTGAAGGCCAGTGCCAAGACTTCCGCCTGTGGGTTAGGGGCCCCTTCTACAACCACCTAAGTTTAGCTTTTTTTTGTCAAGGTAGTTCTGGGAAAAAAAATAGGTCATCAGAAGTTGCTTACCTTCTGGGTTTTCAGGATCTAAATTGGTGTATTGCAATAGAGCCTTCATGAGGCGTTTTAAAAATGAGATACAAATTGGTAAGGAAGAAATCAAATTATCACTATTTGCAGATGATATGATCGTATACTTAAGTGACCAAAAAAACTCCACCAGAGAACTCCTGCAGCTGATAAACAACTCCAGCAAAGTGCCCAGATATAAAATTAACTCAAACAAATCAGTAGCCTTCCTATACTCAAAGGATAAACAGGCTGAGAAAGAAATTAGGGAAATGACACCCTTCACAATTGTCACAAACAATACAAAGTATCTTGGTGTGACTCTAACCTAGCAAAAGAAAGATCTGTATGACAAGAACTTCAAGTCGCTGAAGAAAGAAATAGAAGAAGACCTCAGAAGGTGGAAAGATCTGCCATGCTCATGGATTGGAAGGATTAATATAGTAAAAATGGCCATCCTGCCAAAAGCAATCTACAAATTCAATGCAATCCCCATCAAAATTCCAACTCAATTCTTCATAGACTTAGAAAAAGCAAGTCT
>CM052704.1:21268941-21299037 GCA_028551405.1 Uromys caudimaculatus | reverse complement strand
GGATTGCAAGCTGGTACAACCACTCTGGAAATCAGTTTGGTGGACCCTCAGAAAAATGGACAGAATACTACCTGAGGACCCAGCTATAGCTCTCCTGGGCATATACCCAGAAGATGCTCCAACATGTAATAAAGACACATGCTCCACTATGTTCATAGCAGCCATATTTATAATAGCCAGAAGCTGGAAACAACCCAGATGTCCCTCATCAGAGGAATGGAGACAGAAAATGTGGTACATCTACACAATGGAGTACTACTCAGCTATTAAAAACAATGACTTAATGAAATTTGCAGGCAAATGGATGGAACTTGAAAATATCATCCTGAGTGAGGTAACTCAGTCACAAAAGAACAAACATGGTATGTACTCACTGATAAGTGGATATTAGCCCAAAAGTTCAGAATGCCCAAGTTTCACTTTACAGTAACCACTGGACTGAGAGTGAGGTCCCAGATGGAGGAGTTGGAGAAAGGACTGAAGGAGCTGAGGGAGTTTGCAGCCCCATGGAGGGAGCAACAACATCAATGGGCCTGACACCCCCCACGGTCGTCCTAGAGTTTGGACCACCAACCAAAGAATACACATCGAGGGACCCATTGTTTGGACCACAAATGTGGCAGAGGAGGGCCTTGTTGGTCATCAGGGAGAGGAGAGGCCCTTGGGCCTGAGGGTGTTAGAGGCCCCAATACAGGGGAATGTCAAGGTGGGAATATGGGAGTGGGTGGGCGGGTGGGTGGGAGGTGGAATTCCCTCATAGAGGTGGGGAGGGTGAGGGTATGGGGGTTTCCAAAGAGGAGACCTAGAAAAGGGGAAACATTGGAAATGTAAATAAAGTATCAAAAATAAATAAAAAAATTAAATAAATAAATAAATAAAAAATGAGATTGGTTCTCCTGTTTGTCCTGGATAACCTCTTGGAGTTTTTCAAAATTTACTGGCTTTAAGGCTATTTTTCTTAGACCAGCCAGAAGGCATGTAACAAAACTGTCTCTGGCTAAGATACCACCTGAGGAATTGTAATTCCATCGACAATCCTAGTCAGGGACTGCCTCAGATCCAATTGGATATGTTCTATCTGTTTGGTGAATTCCATCTGCATGCATTTTTGCCTCTTCCCAAACTCGGCTGCATTCTTCAGGAAGTAAATTATTAGTAAGAATCATATGAACATCATGGAAAGTCAAGCTATAAGATTGAGTGATGTACTGGAACTCCTTAATAAAGCTGGAAGAGTTAGAAGTATATGAACCCAGTCTGCTTTCTACTTGAGAAAGTTCACTCAGCGAGAAAGTAACATGCACTCTGACCAGACTGTCAACCCCAGCCACTTTCCTTAGAGGAAGGACCAGTGCTGGGTCAGGTAACCTGGAGGAGAAGGAATTGGGGGTTTGGCTGTGGCCTTAGAATGCGTGATAGGAGGGGTGAAGGTCGGAGCCAATGCAGGGCGAGTGGAGCGACCTGCAGCTGGCACAGAAGGAGGGGAGGGGTCTGGAGAGGTCGAGCTAGTAGGCCCTGGGGTATCCTGGTGAGAAGGAGAAACTGAGGCAGCAGTTGGGTTTTCGGTGGTGTGGAAGCAGGTCTGCGGTGGAAGGGAGGCACTTCGTTAGCTGGATCTAGGGTTGTAGAGTCATCTAGGGGCAGTTGAGTAGGTTTCATGGCTAAGAGAAGTTGGGATGGAGAACAAGAGAGCACACTGAAGGGGGAGAGTGAAGACAGATGAATGCTTGGATATATGGGACTTCTTTCCATTTACCCGACTGCTGGCAGTATGTATGGAGATCTTTTAAAACAATCGCATCTGATGTGCCATTAGCTGGCCATTTGGAACTATTACCTAGAGGGTATTGAACCCAGACCTTATTGCAGAGGTGTATCAATTTTGAGGGCCTCAAATCTAGTGTTAATTTCAGAGATTTGAGATTTTCCAGGAGACATCCCAATGGGGTCCCTGGGGGGTACATTTGAAGAGCATTTAGCACCCATTGGGTTTTGGGAATGTTACTGAACTGTTCATGTTGGCGTCCCAGAGAAAAGTTCAGCAATGGGTCAGTAAAAGCCAAGCTAGAAATTCAGGTCATCACGTGAATCTCTAGGAGCTATGGTAAGCAATTTCCCAGAAGTTGCCAGAAAGCAATTCAACCTAGTACTAGGAATTTAAACCAGCTGCAAAAGTTCGAGGGATTTATGAACTGCTTTCGAGAAGGAAGGTCACCCAAGGGTCTAAGTCTAAGCCTGTCATAAGGTTGAAACGCCAACCCCTCAGCCCAGAAGAGACTGGCCAGGCACTATCTGAGAATACAGGGTCCCTACAAACTGATTGGAGAAACTCCTTACCAATCAATATGCCGGCGTGTGTTTGCAGACTTCTGCAGTCAGGTAGCAGGAAGTGTGGAACCATGTGGTCAGTGTGGTCATGGCCGCAGTGGCCGGTGGCAGCAGCAGCACTAGTCTGTGGTAGTGATGGAAATCCACATGGATGATGGCCAGTGCCAACGGATGGAGTCCACGTGGTGTAGCAGTAGCTGCAGGCGGTGATGGCTGTGGTGGCAGTCCACGTGGTGTCAGTCCTCCAGCGGTAGTGGCAGCTTCACGATCACTCCAGGCAGGTCAGTGCTCTTGGCTGCATGCATGATAGCCTGAGAAGCCTGAGGATGCTGAGACATGGATACTACCTTGGATATTTGGATTTTATTGGTCTGGAAGTAGCCCAGCACCACAATCTTTAGATATTATAATACACAGTCAAGAATCATTGAGCCAAAACCAAAGGACAGAGAATGAATACAACAGTTGGATGTCAGTCCCTTTCTGGCATCCATAGGAGAAGACTGAGAAGGCTAGAACTTTAAAAGTAATAATTTCACTCAGGGATACATCTAGACCACCTACTTCCTCAAGGCCAACAGCTCTCTAGGTGACATTAATCCCCCTAAATAATTCAACATCTTAGAAGGTGGAGATCATCATTGCTATTCCTGCATACAGATGAGGAAACTGAGTTTAGACAGAGTAAGTAACTTGCCCAGTACTTCACAGCAATTAAGTTAAATGCAGGAAATCCAACCAGAGCCTTCTGTGCTTAGTCACCATGCTACTCTGGGCTATAGCTAGTCCACTGTGCTACAGGAGAGAAAATGGCCAGTTGATGGGAACAACTGATGTAGGTATGGATACAAACGCTGCACAGAGGAACTCTAATACAGTCAAGCAACTGTGAGAAAAGTGAGGAATCTTACACATCGAGTACCTCTTACAATGCATAGGTTGCCCCCTCTGTAGAGTGTGCTTAGCCTCTCTCCAGACCCAGCTAGTCTGTCTACCCTCTTCTAATTAGCATGGCTAGAGCCACTTGTTCCTAGCTGTTTGGGGGAAAGAGTTTCTCTTAAGATGCATTTGAGTGAGAACAGGATACAATCTCTCTGTCAAGGTCCCCTTGCTCCTCTAAGGTGTAGCACCCGCTCACTGAAAGGTATCTGCTTTGGGGCCCGTGGGGGACTCTGAGGTGGAGTGTCCTTTCTGGTTAGCAATTTATGAGAAGAGTCATTGAATACCCTAAAAAGTTAGGCAACAGCCTTTTGTGAGGGCACTTGGTGGGGAGTTCAGGCCCACATGGCAAAGTAGGGTCCCATGTTACAGATGACAGAAGAGTGGAGAGCTTCTATACCACATGCTGACTTCTTGTCTGAAGTACAGGGGGTTTGTTTTGTTTTGTTTTTCCTAATTCCTGGGTAGCAGAGAAAAGGAAGGAGGTTTTGCATTCTGAAAAAAGAATGTATGACCTTGAGGATGTGGAGACGTGGGGAAGCAGACCCTATTATTCAATGTGTACCCAGCAATAGGGTGTTTTACCAGTAGCCCCTGACAACTTCGAGTCTGGTAGCCTGGGACCTGTACATAGAACCAGCTGGGGTGTAGGGGAGAGACACAGGTGCACATGGAATAACTTGTACAGTGTCTGTCTGTGTTCTAACAATACGTTCTCCCTTCCTGTAGCTTTTCAGGATGCTGTCGGTGGTCCATACTACTTGGCTCTAGTGAGAGAGGCGCATGGGAAGAGGCCCCAACCTTCCCACAACAGGCCCTATGTTTGCCGCCTTTCGGTTAGTTTCCAGAGTAACACTGTTCTTAAAACAGATTTCATCGTGTATATTGAAGAAAAGGCAACAGAGAGATAAGACTGCTAATTTTATCTCATGTGTGAGGACTAAATAAAGTAGGAAATCAAGCACGTTGAACAATATGATGCGACCACTCCCTACTCGGTGCTATAGGGCTGTCCCTGTTGTAATAGCCATATTACCGATAGGAAACTGAAGGTGGGGTGATGTGCCCCAATTTTGTTGTTGTTTTTTTTTTAATGATATGAGATGCTGCAGATCAAGCCTGGTTAAGGGAATGTGAGACAGAAGATAACTAATAGCAAAATGGAAAATGATAGAAGAAAAAGGCAGAAAATACGATTTTTTAAAAAACCATTTCCTCTTCAAGACCAGCAATTATACAATTATGACAAAGCCTTTGTAATTAGGCCGCAGCGTTAACTGTGTGCCCTTTGAATTTTAACACCAGGATTCAGCACGCCCGTGTCTGTGAAGAGAACGGCAAACATGATCTTAAAGAGAGCATGAACCTATGAGAGCAGGAGGCAGGAGGCTGAAATAATGCGTGACAGATTTTCTACAGATACACTCAGTATCTCCTCATAAGACATATACAATAATTATGGCAATACTCAAAGTTTTATTATGAGAGTTCCATCTGTAATGTAACAGGATGTAACTCTTGTTTTCAATTCTCTTCAGCAAAGATACTTTATGCCTTTATGCGGTACTCTTCCTTGACAGCGGTTTTCCCGTGGAGGATTCTTGTTGTCTGGACAGACACAGTCATAAAAGCTTCTTCACATGTTGTCAGTATAAAGTAATTATTGTAAATGCTACCTCCACTGGGTTATCCAGAGACATTACAGAACTGACTTGTCACAAACACCATTTAGACTCCGATAATGGGCACTTCAGGACATTTATCTTTTCTCTGTTAATTCTCTTTTTTTAATGGGCCTATAAGAGAAAATGTCTCTTCTGTAAGAAAAGTTTTACTTTATTGCTTGTTTTACTCACAGTCCTCCCTGGTGCCCAGAGGGATCCTTTAATTCTCCCTCAGCACTAGCTTAGAAAGGTATTTCTCACCAGAGCACACAGAGATAGATACAGCTGACAGTAGAATTATCACGCTAAGGACCATCTAATTCTTCGTCCCCTGCATACTTTTTCCAGCCTGAAAGCTTTTGTGTAAAAAAAGATGTACTTTCTTTTATTCCCTAAGACTGAGCTTTGGAGAAATGCATTAATTAGGCCGTGTAGAAGAGACACCGACACTTTTGAGTTCTCTCTGTGGCATGAGAAGAGTGCATACTGTTTGTTTAATTTCAATGGGTATTACGCTTTTAGTGGGAACAAAAATTTCTGGGTTTTATTTTCAATTCCAAATGAAAAATTTCTTTTCTCTTTTGGGAAATTTTCATCTTTTTTTTTTTTTTTTTTAAGTTAAAATAAGGAATGGCTTCTCTTCTGTGTAATGAAAATCAACCTGGTAACAATTATTTACCAAGATAAGCATATAATTGTAAATATCCCCTTCTGAGAACATGTTAACAGAAGTGTCAGCTTCCCAAGACTTTAAGTGATCTTCAGTGGTCAGTGGTAAGGAGAATGTCTCCAAACTCCCACAAACATGGGGTGCAAATGAGACATCGAAGGCCTGAATGTGTTCTTTAGCTCCGCCTGCCAGGGGTTCCAGCCCCTTCTGAGGCCACTGGCATCCCCTCAGTCTACTCCCAGACACTCTCAGTTGTTCTGAGAGCCACATCTCCTGCAAGAGCCTTTGGCCTTATTCTCAAAGCAGAAATTGGAGACCCATCCAGCCCCGACCCTTTTCCAAGTCAGCTCTCTTCTGTGCAGTTACTTGATCTCCGCAACACTGCTTGGTACTGATGGAGTACATTGGTTGTACCTCTCCCCCCTCCCCTCCTCTTCTTCCCTCTCCTTCCCTCCTCTCTCCTTCCCTCCTCTCTCCTTCCCTCCTCTCTCCTCCCCTCACTTGAGAGATTAAAGCTGACCTTGCTCAGCCAGAGAGGAAGGTTTGCTCAGACAGCCTGTCTTCCAAGATTGTCCATCTTGCCTGAGCAAACTATTTCAGGAAGGAGAGACCACAGATCTGTGATCTGCACAGTTGCTTTAACCCACTCTCAAACCCCTCACCTGCCCCCATAAGAGCCGCTTGTAGACCTGCTGTGTGTGCAGATAGAAGCCTCATCTGTTGAGGTCAGATGAGGTCCAACAGGTATCCCCTATGTAATAAGAGTCCCCCACCTACCTCAAGGCTTCTGCTCCTCTTGCTCCCTACACGGGACTGAGAAACAGAAATTGTTTTTATTGTACTTTAATTTAATTAACCAGTTTTACTTTTACCAGTGACTGTCAGAAATAGACAAAAATATTCTAAAATTAAAAAATTAGGAAGGAAATAGTAAAGCTACTTAGTATTCTTCCATTAATTAAATTAATTATTCACTCATTCACTTTACATCACAGCCCCCTTTCGGTCCTCCTAGTCCCATGCTCACAAGCCTCTCTCCCCCATTACCTCCTCTTCTTCTCCTCAGAGAAGGGAACCCCCCCCCCATGGCTCATCAAGTCACAGCAGGACTATCTGTTTAGTATTTTAAAAGAAAAATAATGATTACAGAAAATATTCTTAAAATAATGGAAATCCAAGACAAAAATTACCCAATCATTTCCAGTTAAAACATTTTCTTTTCCCAGATTACTGTCTAGTGCCTTTCTTAATGCTTCTGTAACATGTAATTAAACATGCAAAGAAATGAGAACAGAAGATATTTCTGGGATCCAGATGTAGTCTAGAGTCTTAGTTAGGGTGCCTATTGCTGTGAAGAGACACTGTGGCCAAGGCAACTCTTATAAAGGAGGGTGTTTAATTGGGGCTGGCCTATACTTAAGAGATTTAGTCCATTATCATCATGGTGGGAAATATGGCAGAGTGCAGGCAGACATGGTGCTGGAGAAGGAGCTGAGAGTTCTGCATCTTGATCCTCAGACAGTAGGGAGAGAACTAGTTTGAGCTTCTAAGACTTCAAAGCCTGCGCCCATAGTGACATATTCTTCCAAAAAGACCATACCTATTCTCACAAGGCCACACCTCCTGATAGTGTCACTCCCTATAGACCTATGGGAGCCATTTTTATTCAAACCACCAACCACCATATCTAGGTATTATTTTTATTTGTAAATATAATTTTTAAATCAATAAAACTTTTCTTTGTCTACCAAATTCTATCTTGTAAGACATGATTTGAATATACATGCATATATTTGAATATATATATTCTAATTATGCCTTAGGAAATAGAATTCAAATATGTATTTAGATAGACAGACAAACAGATATTCACTCTACAGTCTTGGCTGTCCTAGAACTGACTGCATAGCCCAGATTGGCTTCAGAATTTGTGGCAGTCTTCCTGTCTCTGCCTCTGTTCAGATTACAAGTGTGAGCCACCATGTCCTGCTCATATAGATTTTTTTTCACAAAATAGTCAGCAGCTATTTAGTGGGTTTATAATGAATGGAATTCCAGTTTCTTCAATTTTTCTTCCAAATGTTACCCTAAATACCTGCTTGTTAACATATCCTGATCCTTTGTCGCTATCCCTGTATAAACATTGTTCACCACTGCTTCCCAGCAACGATCATGAAGACATTGCCTGCATTTGACTGTTGGCAGGTACCTGTTCTCAGTCTGAGTGGCTTCCTCGAACCTCTGGATCATCCTTGTGTGCAAAGGCTGCCCTTGATTAAGCACCATGTTGTCTTCCTGCATTATGGTCTGCTTTGAGATTCAGGTCACATCTTCTACGGCTTTTTCCTTGTATTTTTTCCTCTGTGTCCCTTTCACCATGGTCTTTATGCTGGCTTTTATGCCTGTGCTCACATTAGTAATCGATTTATTCATGCCACATTTTGTTATGCTTTCTGGTTCTTTGAGATTAAATTCAAGCCCCAAACACACTACTTTGTTTTGTTTTGTTTTGTTTTGTTTTGTTTTGTTTTGTTTTGTTTTGTTTTGTTTTGTTTTGTTTTTTTCTGGAAGGTCAAGGTGTTTTGAGTTAGGGAAGGAAAGAATTCAAATGAAGCAATTTCTTGGGTGACAACAAATACAACAATTATTTGCTGGGGTTGGAATAGATGTGATGGTTGTTTTCAAGTAACTGCAGCAGACTTCCAGGGTCTGGGATTTAGGGAGGGCTGCCCCATGTGAGAGCTCAGCTCAGCTCAGCTCAGGGAAAGAAGAACCTGAAATCAGAGGGGTCTGCAGATGGAGGGTTATCAGCAGCAACAGGGATCTGTGTATAATTTCTCACCCACAATCCCAAGGGCTGGAGCTCTACAAATGTGATGTTCAAAGCAAAAATGGTCACAAACTGATTTAAACCTATTGAATCTTTGCCTCAATAGTATGATTATTGGATTTTTTTTTTCAGTAGGTATACTGACATGTTCAGAAAAGAGCAAATCTTGGTAGCAGACACTGAGTCCTGGTGTTTTAGATTTTTAAATTCAAATATGAAAATCTGAATTCAAACCCATGTCTTCCAAGCTTTGGGAACCTATGTGACATTTAAGGAAGAGGTATGTCCTTGAGGGACAGACAGTGTGAAGACTGCTGTGATGGTTATGGCAAACTGCCTCTGCATCTCCCTCCCCAAGCCCACCCTGTTTATAAGGAAGTGTAGCCGTCCAGCAGTCACAGATGAGCTGGGTCTACCTGAAAGGGAGTCTGGAAATGAAAAAGGGACAGGGTGAGAGAGAAGAATGAAGCCAAGACAAATGTTTCTGATCAAGGCATCTCCCTTGAGAATATCAAACAGAGGCTTAAGTTCTCCTGTGGTGAGCTTAAGGTGAGGTCTTAGCCAATTAATATCTAACAACCTTTGAAAATAGTTTGAAGTAAGTAAATTATCTTTTCTTACTTGAATTTTCTGTGCCACAGTTTGTTTAAGATATAACTGAGGCCCAAAATATTGAAAAAGATAATGCCTTTGAATCTTTCCTGGAGCAACAACTACTCCAAAATTTTAAAGCTCATTGTATAAGAGCAAAAGCTTGTAGTGAAACTCCTTCAGAGGGATAAGCTAATAAAATACCCTCCATAATGAATAATATATACTGAAAGATTCAAAGTCCTAACTTCTTGTATTGAAGCAGCAACAAAATTTTTACATAATTTAAGGCTATTAGCCATTCCTTGAGGCCAAACTTTCCAATGAAATTGCTTCACAAACTCACTAAAAGCAAACTCTTTACAATCATCAGGATGCAAAGGGACAATATATAAACAATCTTCCAAATCCATAATAATTCTACATGCATTTCCTGGAATGGCAGCTAGAATAGGCAAGCCAGGTTCCAATACCTTCATAAGTTCCATAGGCTCATTAACCTTTCATAAATCTTAAGTTTGAACTTTATTTTGGATTAATGGAATGACCAATGCCTTGGTCAGCTTCAATGTCTATTAATCCTTCAAAACTTTCTTCAATTATTAATTTATTAGTAATAGATTGAACTCAGTACACATCAGAGGGAACTCTTAGGGGAACTAAAACAAGTTGACCAAGTCTTTTGTTAATGTCATAGGGAAAGCAGCCATAATAATTTATAACACTTAGATAAGTGGCCTGCTGTGAATACCTTGGAATCTGAGGCTGACCCCACCTGGGGCACCTTTCTAAGGCTAGTCAAAACAAAAGGAATGTCACAGAAGCTTCTACAGAGGCTGCTCTGAGCTTTGCATTAACTCAAATGTAAATGTTTCTTAACTGGGCCTATTTCCTGAGGCCTGGCCCAAAGATTACTCTTCCTGCACCAAGGACAGATTTCTGGGGCTTGACTTGATTGTCTGCTCCTGCCTCTGTTCCTGGAACAATCATTTTTAAAATGACCCAAACCTCCACATTTAAAACATCTTTATTCCCTCATTTCTGTGGAAGATTGCTTGCACAGCGGTCCCTCGTAAGGCAGTAAGCCATAGCCACACCCTGACTGTATGAGGGTCTGATTTCTGCACAAAGATGAATGTATCCAGCTAAGTCTGTCTTTGCTCTGTATGGCATAATGGCGGTGTGGCAGGCTGTATTAGCATTCACATAAGCCAAATGTGTAACAAAAGGAATTCCTGCTAGAGGATCTCCAAAAATTCTACCACTGCTTTTCCTGAGGCTGTGATAGAACTGCAAGCTGCAGCCAATGGACCACTGGTAGTTTAACTATAATTTTTAAGTTTCTTTTGCAACAACAGAACACAACCATAACTTTGGAAAACAAAACTCAGTTTTAAACAATAAAATCAATACCAAGAGTATTAATTACTTTCATGTTACAAAGTTTGGCTGCCAGTTCTCATATCTGAATGCATGACAGTGCAGCTTTCAATACCTCAAGAGAAATTGTCCTAAATCTTAGTCTGATTTCTAGGATAGGAATTACATATCTCAATTTAGAAGTATCTTAAAAGACCCATTTTCCTGGGTTGACTCATGACACGTGCTGTTGTTTAGAATGACTCCAACCCTGACTTACCAGTTTTAAGCTAACTTTCTGCTACCAATGTTACAAAATTTTAATCATGCCCAATAACTTATAAAGCCAATACTCTATAACCAAGATGTCCCACCTGCAGGACCTTCTACAAGGGTCCAAGGAGGGAACTGTCGGATGAAGGAAAGAAACAGGAGACACGAGATACTTTGGGAGCAAGACAGTAATCCAATCAAACTCCAAAGAACTTTATTTCAGAGCCGTATATAAAGCACTTAAGGCGGGAAGTAACAGGGGTGGGGAAGTTCCAGAAGGTCAACGTTCCTGCCAGATGCCACGTATTGTTGCAAAAAAACATGATAACAGGATATCACAAGATCTCCCTAAATCCACATGCGGGGACAAACAGAATATTTCTAAAACCACAGGCTGGTCACCTGATTTCTGGGAAGCCCAAGGCATGCCAGGCCCAGGAAACTGAAACTCAGGCCTACTTGTCAGACCAAAGCCTGCAGGTCTCCAACACCAAGATATGCAGAACATATTTATACCTTTAAAACCCGTCAGAAACAAAAATCAAGTGGCTACACACATCTTATATATTTAGATCAAACAAAATTTTCTTGCTTTTTCTAGCATAATTTCAAGAGAAGAGCACCTTGTTACTTGCTGAACCCATTAAACACAATTGCAGAAATTTTTCTAGGAAAAAACAACCATCAGCTTACTTGCCATAGAATTTGAGAAGCTGCTGGCCCCTTTTAAAGCAGCTTTTGCAAACAATCATCTCCTAGTAGGGCTTCTCCAGTCGTGCTAGACTCTTGACTACAGGTGCAGGGCTCCAAAGGCCAATTGAGACTGCCTTTCTCAACAAGGTAAACTAAATCAAGGAGTGGATAGCCAGCAGATAAAGTTTTAACTACTTTTTCTTTTCAGCATGAAACACAGAACAACAACCAAACAAAAACACAGACTTAACATAAAACAGTCAGTTTTGACACACGGACAGATTGGTGCACCAAGACAGACTCTAGAGAGAAGGAAAAGAAACTGAACCTGAAGTAAGGATATCTCCAGTATGAGCCAGAGAGGAATCAGGACGGCTCCCGGTTTCCTACTGTCCCTAGGAGAGCTCTGAAATAGCTTATATCCATTTTCCTTCTCTTTTGCTAGTGCATCCTGGACAGGGGATGAATGACCCTCGAAATGAGGAGACCCTTACTCGGGATAGCGTGACCCCCCCAAGAAACTCACAAGAGACCATTCACAAGAGACGCACGAGGTTTATTCGGGGAACCAGTGCACTGGGGCCGAGCTTGTAACCCGCGCAGGGGCAGAGGACTTAGACCCCGAGCAGTTAAAGTCAGGGGCATTTAAAGGAAAAAACCACAAAGCAAGGGGTGGGGAACGGAAAGAATTTGCGTTATGGGGAAGTACAGAATGTTCCAACTCGGTCACAAGACAGTTATAAAAAACATTTTTGTGGTTAGCTAGTTCCTGGAACAAGGTGTACTGGCCCTGGGGCCAGGTCAGGGTCAACTGTTTCTCATGGGAGAGTGCAGTCAGGTGGGGTTTTGCCCAGGCATGCAGTTTCTAGTCTCGGCTCTACGGCTCTAAGTTTGCTAGGGATCTAACCTTTCTTATAAGGGGGTCAGGTCCTTCAGGGACAACTGCTTTTCTGAAACCTATTCTCTCTCTCTCTCTCTCTCTCTCTCTCTCTCTCTCTCTCTCTCTCTCTCTCTCTCTCTCTCTCTTTCTCATGCAATTTGTATATTTACCATTCCTATTTCCGGGAACCATGGATAATTTTTCTAACATCTGTTTTTTGAATCCTACTTCTCTTTGAACCCTACTTCTCTTGCCTGATGCAACTCTTGGCTGTGGATGAATGCCTGTTTAGAGTTCTCCAGTCCAATTTCGCTGTCACCCCTAGGTGAATTCAGCGTTGGGTCAGCACCTCTTCAGCCTAGCCAGTATCCTTTCAAATGCACCTTCTGCAGCAATAGCCTCCAAAATGTAAAATTTATACCTAGCGCTAACATTAATGCTGTTCGTTGCTTACCACCGTGCAGGATACTCTTACTCCCCCCCTCTTTCTGTGGAGCTCCAGCCAAGACAGCATTTCTTAGTCTCCCTCCCGCTCCCCCCCCCCCCCATTTTCAGGTCCCTCAGTTCGGGCGCCACCTGTAGCCGTCCAGCAGCCATGGATGAACTGGGTCTACCTGAAAAGGAGGCTGGAAATGAAAAAGGGATGGGGTGCGAGAGAAGAATGAAGCCAAGACAAACATTTCTGATCAAGGCCTGAAGTTTATTATTCTGTACTGCTTATAAAGGGAAAGCCCAAAAGACCCAATCCTTTGTTTCAGCAAGCTCAGCGGGCGGTCAAGTCATCAGGGCTCCTGTAGGAAATGCTAATGCAGGGAGTCCTGACTGGCTCCAGCCAGGTTGTTTGCCCTACTCAAGGCTGGGGAAGGGTACAAGGAAGTAGTAAGAAAGCTAGATTGATTCCGTGACAGGCTTCAAATTAGCAGTTAAGGAGACTAGTCCTGAAAACCCAGGCTTCAGACAGCTAGTCAGAAACTGCCCCACCACCTGGCCTGAAACAAGAACAATTGGATCAGCAGTTTCCAGCCAGCCACCACACCCTAGTAATGGAATGTCCTTAGAGATAGAGTAAGACAAAGCCCACCGGCCCCGGGATTTCCCCAGGCACTTTAAATTGGGCCTTCAAGCTCACCTTAGGGTCTATCTTGGTAATGGGAGACCCCAGCATGCTGGAGTTCTGCAGAATAAAACCCTCTTTGCATTTGCATACTATTTGAGTCCGGGGTATCATTCTTCAGCGAATCATGGACCCTTACAGTAGAAAGTTATAAATTGTGCTTTATCCTGGAAAGCCCCCACTTTAATATATAATTTTCTAAAGCAGATGAATTTCCGCAACAATAGGAAAGAGAAAACACAGCTGAGACTGCTCTGGCTGGTGGCTGTGGACAGGCACAGTCTTGGAGTGCGGGACAAGACTACCCAAACTGCTGTTTCTCCATCATCAGGGCGTCCTGATATGACAATGGGGACACTGTAAATGCCAGCTCCACTTTGTGAGCAGTTACAGAAATCAGATCTGAGGTGGTTACTCGTCCTTTATGGTGCATGATGTCAATATACCCAGTGTGGTTTTAGGAAACACGTATTTCATGCAGCCATGCCACGGAGTGACACTCCAGACAGTGATGACTCTTTTCATGGTGGCCCCATACAGTGGAGCCAAAATATTCCAGTAACTGTCTACACTGCAGCTATCACAACTCAGTAGCACAGCTTGTCGCTCACAAAGTTATGGCTGCACTGATGTCAACAAAACTGTCTAGCTGCCAGTGTCTAAAAGAGTAGAAGCGCAGGTACTTGTAGTTCATAACACTTGACAATATGTATTTCTGGTTTATGTATTTTCTATACTTTTTGAGTATTTTACAGTGTACTTATGTTACAGTAAATGTTTGTGGTGAACCGCATGCCCCGTCACCCTGCAGCTGCCGTACACATCTGTTTATCATACCTCCTGGCTGTATCAAAAGGCCTTCTCCAAGGGTTTCTAAACCATGGGGCTTTGTGTAAGTAGCTCTATAGAGGCCGTGAGATGAAGCTGCCTGGCAGTGTAGCTCTTAAAACACATCCTGTCATGAATAATGCATGACTGAATATACTATTGTGCCAACTGACACCACCTCTCCTCCCATTATTGAGGGTTTCATTTCATTTTGCTTTGTTTGGTGTGTGTGTGGGAGGAGGGGTTAGGGGGATGCTAAGATTGGAACTCCCTAGGTAGCCCACCTGGGCTGAAACTCATGATTTTCCTGTTAGTTTCCTGAATGCTGGGATCACAGACACGGGCAACATGTCCAGCTGTCCCTTCCCCGTTGATACTGAATGTGCTACTGATTACAGTACTTGTGGTTTTGTCTATAGTTGTGAGATATTGCATAGGTCTATGTCTGAATACAGGGCATCCTGAATGGACACAGCGATGGCGACCACCGCAGGGAAAGGTCTGCCTCTGTGGAGAGGGAGGAGCCTGTTGTGTGAGGGAGGCGCCCGTTGCTATGTGGATAAGACACAGTTCCATCACATGAGGAGAGAACATACTGGTTTTGACAATCTTTACAAGTTGGTCAGGTGTGCCTGTGTGTTAAGTAGCTAATGCAATACAAATCGTCTCAGTCTCAGTCTAATCTGCGATCCTTGCTTAGCACCCCCTTCCCCCCCCCCCCCAGTTCTTCCTTACAACCAGGAGTTTAGATTTGATTTTGGATTTATTAATTGGATGTTCTGTAAGAACTGGAAATTGGAAGTGAGGCGGAAGCGATCCTGCTGCTGCTGCTGCATGCTTTCTGTCTTAAGCACGGCGGCCAGCTTCCTGACTGGTGCCAGTTTCACTCTCAGCCACCTGACCATGTTCAGAAGTTGGCAGGGGAGCTTTAAGTTTTGACAAATGACTTTCTAATTATGAGAGACACTGTTTCTCTGTGTCTTTCAAATTGTTCCTGAAAGTTCATCCTCAAGATGGTTCTTAACTGTTGCAGTTGTCAAAAGAAAGAAAGAAAGAAAGAAAGAAAGAAAGAAAGAAAGAAAGAAAGAAAGAAAGAAGAAAAAAGGAAAAAAAATACATCTCTCTCCTTAAAGGGAACAAGAGCTGTTTATTTAAATTCGAGCGGCCATGACCTTGGAACACAGATTTAGGTTACCCAAAATTCCATGTCCCAATGTAGAAGGATTTTCACGAAATGTTACAGTTTTACAGACTGAAGAAAGTCATAAATCAAGACATTTTTTTCAAATACATTAGTGGAAACATTAGCTATTAAGTAGATGGTAACCATGCTACAATCCACCGATCCAGAAAGGCTAAGTAACAAGGAGGGCTCTGAGGGGGACACATGGATCTTCCTGGGAAGGAGACATAGAATAGGTTTTGTGGGTGAACTGGGGGCAGGTGGGGATGGGAACAGGAAGGATCAGGTGGGGGTTGGAAGGAGAGAGAATGGGGTGAGACAACTGGAATTGGAAGGCATTTCTGGGAGACATGGAAACATAGTGCGGTAGAAACTCCCAGGAATCTACAAGGGTGATGATCCTAGTGAGGGCTCCAAGTAATAGAGGATATAGTTCCTAAACTGGCCATCTTCTGTAACCAGGCCAGCAGTGGGCCTGGGGCATCAAGACAGCCACAAATCCTTTGGCCTACTATCTGTCCTGCCTGCAAGATGTGCTTGGGTGGTGGAGCAGTGCAGAGCTTGTGAGAGTGGCCAACCAATGACTGGTCTAATTTGAGGCCCATCCCAGGAGAAGGATCCTATACCCAACCTGGATGACCAGAAATGGGAGGCTGGAAGGCCGGAGACCTAGAAAAGGAAATGGGTATTCCTAATGATACTTTGCTAAACTCACAGGTTGAGTACCTTGCCCAATCCTTATCAGAAAGGTCTCTGCCCGTAGCTGATGAGAGCAGATGCAGAGGCCCACAGCCAAATATCAGGTGGGAAGAGAGCCCAAATTGGAGGATCTCCATGGGGGTCCACCCCTTGGAGCTCAGAGAACTCCATGGAAGACAGGGAGGAAGGACTGCAGAAGCCAGAGGGGTTGAAGACACCACAAGAACATGGCCCACAGAATCAACTAAGCAGAGATCATATGGGCCCCTCAGAGACTGAAGCTACAATTGTTGGGCCTGCATGGGTCTGAGCTTTGCATACATGTTATGGTTGTTAGCTTGTGGGTTTTGTGGGATTCCTAACAGTGGGAATGGGGGTGTCTCTGACTCTTTTGCTTGCTCCTAGGACCCTTTTCCTCCTACTCATTGGAGTCACGCAGCCCTGATATGAGGGTTTGTGCCTAGTCTTATTGTTATCTTGCTATGCTGTGTTTGACTGATATCCCCAGGAGGCCTGCTCTTTTCTGAAGGGAAATGGAAGAGTGGATCCAGTGTGGGATGATACAGACTGGGAGAAGTAGAGGGAGAGAAAACTGCAGTCAGGATGTATTGGAATAAAAATAGAAATTAAATTAAAAAGAAAAAGAAAAGAAAGTTACACCAAAATGGCAGAAGCTCTCTTGTAGGCCTTAGATACCATCTGGTGACATCTTGGTAGAAGCCAGGGATCTACTACATTAATAGACTCCATAAGACTTTTTAACCTATTAATTGAGTAATGTTAACTCTAACACAGAGATGGGTAAGTACTGGCTATTCAGGGGGCTAAAATTAACCAGAGAGGAGGTAATTAGCCTCTGACCTGCAACATTCCAACCTCACTAAAATTTGTCAACCATCTTTGCAGACCCAGCTTCTTTCCAAGAGTTCTGTTGCTGGCATAGCAGCTCTACAGGTGCCAGGTAGTGGCCCATAGCAAATCCTTTTGCTGTGCTGGCTGGAGAAATGCAGCGTTCTCTACCAAGAGCCAGCTGACAAAGTGCCAAGGAAAGCCTTCTGCCTAAGAATGGATGATACATGACAAGATCAGAGAACCAAATGAAACGGCATGAGAAGAGGAAGAAAGAAAAAAAAGGTAGTACTGAAAGACCCGAGCCCATTATAGGGAAGTTAGACCCCCCCCTTAGCAAATTAAAGCCAGAGATAACATAGCCATATTCCACCGCCTAATGGCTAACATACATCCTTTCGTCCCGGGAAAATAGTTAACAGCAGGGTTGATATCGAAACAATCCATATCTTTGTCCCAGGAAATAGCTAATCCACACCTTTTGTCTCAGGAAACAGCTAACCTCGGGAGTAATGAACTTAGGACATTCTATACCTTCCCATGACACATAGAATTTCCTTGCTTCATGGCTTTTTCTTTAAATACCCTGACTTCAGCTGCTCAGGGACGAACTCCTCTGCCTCTGTGTAGGCCACGAGCTCGGCCCCAGTGCACTGGTCGTTCCCCCCAATAAACCTCGTGTGATTGCAGCAAGGACGGTCTTTCGTGAGTTCTTGGGGGGTCGCGCCGTCCTGAGACTTGAGTAAAGGTCTCCCCAGCTCAGAGGTCTTTCAGTACAATATCCTAGAAGGTAATCAGTAAGGCTGAGGGGTAAAGAGATAACCACAGACAGGTATGGTTGGAACTCAGAGAAAGCCAGCTATGGAGAATCCTTACTTGGAGGCTTGAAGACCAGCTGAATAGTACATTCAAACAAGCAATGGAAAAATTCCATTGATAATCAGTTATCAATATAGACGAATGAAACTAAGACAGATCTGCCAAACAAGGTGCCCTGAAATGACTCAAGAGCAGAGGACAGTATGGCAAGTGTCATGAACACACAAAGTGCCAAGGCTGTGCCTCATTCTCGGGAAGAAAATAAATAAGAAATCAAGGTAATTTATAGAGATTGGATAAAAAAAATATTACTTAAAGATATAAAGTATTAAAAAAGAAAGATTACCAAATGAAAAAAAAAATCAGAATAAAATCATTGTGCCATGTTGGAATGTTTATATGTTTCACTTTTAAAAAGATTTTACAAAAATAAACTCTCAACACAGTACCCAGTACTTGGGCGTGTCTCACTTACCTTGCCTGTCCTGGTTGGTACCTTATGTTGTCTGTGCTTTGTGTTTAGGGAAATGTAAATCAACTGCCCAGAGGAATTCCTTTTTTTTTTTTTTTTTTTTTTTGGTTTTTTGAGACAGGGTTTCTCTGTGTAGCCCTGGCTGTCCTGGAACTCACTCTGTAGACCAGGCTGGCCTCGAACTCAGAAATCCGCCTACCTCTGCCTCCCAAGTGCTGGGATTAAAGGTGTGCGCCACCACTGCCCGGCTGAGGAATTCCTTTTTGATCTTAGTCAAGCAGTAGCCTCATAGGGATTAGCAACTTTGGAGGCCATTAAGGGTGTATCCAACCTTCTGTTTCCCTAGCAACGCTAAGAGAGGAAACCCTTTCTTGGGGTTCAAATTGCCCTATGGAAAGGACATTAAAGCTTTTTCATCTTGGAAAAAGAACAGGCTCTAAATCCTATCTCTGATCCTGATGGAGACGTGGTATTTTCACCTTTACCCTCCATTGTTTCCTCCTTTTAAGAGTTAATCCATCTGGCCCTTCACTCACCCGGCCAGGACTCAGGAAAGTCTGGTTCACATGAAGCCATGCTAAGAAGATGGATTGAGCCATCAGAAACCTTGCCTCCATGAAGAAGTAGGATCTCTGTTACCTACCCTACCCACTAGAAAAGCTTAACTTTTTTTATTTATTTTTTTTTATTTTTTTGTGACTGATTTTTGTTGGAGTAGATGTGGTCATGTTGGAGGAAGTGTGTCACTGGGCCTGGAGAGAACATATCAAACCTTGAAGCCTGCCCCAGTGACACACTTCTTCCAACAAGACCACATCTACTCCAACAAGGCCACACCTCCTAATAGTTCCACAACCTGAGCCTCTGGGGGCCACTTTCATTCAAACTACCACTGTAGTCATAACAACAGGTGGTCCTAATAGTAATCATAACAAGGTAGTTAGAGCAACTTTTTGAAATTAAGCTATGGTTGTCATTTCCTGGAACAGGCAGTATAGAACCATTTGTAGTGAAGGTCATAGGCATAGCTCAATTCTTGAGAAATAAATTTAAGTATAAACAGGGATGAATCTAGTTTATTTTTATTCTAAGAGGACTTTCAAGCCTAAAATGAGTCAGGCTGGCTCATCAACTACCCCAGGTTCCAACTTTCAATACAGAAAAATTTCTTGGAGTTTCCATGGTAACAAAACAAAAACTTCTAAGTCAAGGCACTTTAAAATACATGGGTGGAACAGAGTGCTATAGAGCAGAATTTAAATCTCAGCACTTGGGAGGCAGAAGAAGGAAGATCTCTGAGTTCAAGGCCAGCCTGGTCTACCTAGTGAGTCCCAGGACAGCTGAGACTATGTAGAAAACTCTGTCTCAAAAATCCAATAAATAAATAAATTTGCTGGGACCTTGAGTAGATCTCTACTGATGTAACATGGAAGATGTGAACTATAGGCTTTAATAACACTTTTTATCTGCTAACATTTTTAGTCCATCAATTGGTATAGGATAGGGGTTTATTAGGTTAATGCATTCCATGGGTTTTCATATGTTTATCAGGATGTTAGGTCTAACACCAAAATGGACAAAAAATAGCTCTATGAGAGCACTAAAGATAGCTTGAGAAACTTCCGATTTTACTACATTTTAAACTTTTCCAAGTCACTAACATTTTAATCAGCCTCTGTAAACATGCTTCTTTTTCGCATTCTTGTTCATAGTAATCTGGCCAAGACAAATGTAGGTTCCTTGATTCCTAACTAAATTGCTAATACTTTTATATCACATGGCACGTATAAACGTGTCTCTCCATACATGCAAATATGTAGTTTACAGGATGAATACAAATTAAAGAGGCTATAGACGAGTTCAAAAGGTTTCAGAAGTGGGCTGATAGAAATGTTAATGGAGATTGTATTGATAAAACAACAAACCCAGAACCTCCAAAAAACACTGTTGCTGTAGAGGTTAAGTTGCAAGAGAGTCAGGTCTGAGAGTGAAGATGTTGTCAACTGCAGAGGCTAAAGAGCAGCAAAGGTCTGGAGCAGAAACAGCAGATTCAGGTCTAAACCGGATAACCGGTCATCATGCAGTTGGCAGTTGTGTAGGCTGCATCCAGTCCTGAAGCCCAGAACAGTAAGGATCCTCTGCCTGTCAGTCCTCCACATACCACACTGACCTGTAGCATCCGGCTGCTTGGTGTTCATCATTTGTTCATTCATATGTGTGAGTTCAACCTTTTTACCCAAACTAATATATTTAATAGGAAAAGTTACGTTATTGTAAACATAAAACTGGTACATCTTGCCAAATGTGAGGTAACTGACTATAAATATACATACAGACATACATACATACGTACGTACGTGCATGCGTTCGTGTGTGTGTGTGTGTGTGTGTGTGTGTGTGTGTGTTTATGAGATATTAACGTCTAGCTAAAACTGTTTCCTCGGTGTCACTAGATAAGATTTTGAAATCCCGCATGTTACACTTCCAAAGAAGGCACCCCAGAATGGCAGTTCTGGTGACACTGTCCTAGATAGACGGACTCTGGTCTGGCACACAGAAACCTAAATGCTGGTTTTCATTTACCAGAAAAGCAGGTCTCATAAGGTGGGTTTCTGTTTACCAGGAACCTCCCTTAATCTGTCCCCAAAGGTCAACCTCTTCAAGCAAGAGCATCTAGATCTGTCGGTCTGAATATCAGCTCAAATACCCATGCCCTGCCAACTGTCACATAAAATCTGCTTGTTTTTCTGACATCTTCCTTCTCTCTGCCCCCTAAGACATAGTCTCAGCAGTTTAACCTTCAATAAACACTTTTCCTACCCACAGAATGGTATACTTTAGTGGTACTTTAGTAAGCTTGCTTATGCTAGGTACTTTTATTACTGTTAGGTCACAAAACAACCCCCAAAACGGCAGTGCTGATGCCAGTGACTCGAATCCCACTTGAACTGGATTCTGCTAGGAAACAGAAACCCAAAGCATTTCCCAGAATCCCTTAATGGCTAGCTGAATGCTCCTGACCACGTCTGTCTGAAAGGGTCCCCACACTAACCACCTGGCTACTCCAGCTTTTGAGCAGCTTCCTCCTGCTATACACTCATATAAAACCTAACGAGGCTTTAAGGCTTTGGTTCTCCTCTACCATCCAAGGCAGCCTGGTAGGTATTTTGTTTTGTTTTGAGATAAACTCTTCTTTCTCTCCACAGAGAGACTGTGTTCAGTGATTTCTTGACATGCCTACAATAAAAGGAAAGCTAGCAAACTTTAGAGAAATGTCAAATCTGTGGTGGGATGAACTTGAGAGTTTTGCTGCATGAATATTTGAAGAGAGTTGAAGAGAAGAGGTGAACTGAATCATGGCTTGTCTTCCTTTCTCCTGACCCTCGGATGGGTGGTGGCTTGCACGGAGAACCTAACTCACCCTTCTAGCTCCTTGCCTGTCCTGCCTGACTCCTCTCATGTCTCTATGCAACAGTGAAGCATCGCTGAGAATATAGATGTTGACAGAACTGCATTTGACGGGCGCTTCGCAAGTATTCTTCACAAACATTTCCTAATTATTTAGCCTGCTTTCAACTGTTAGAAGAAAGCAAGCAATATGAAAACGTAGAAGATCATAGAAAGCCCACTATCTTCAGTATAATTACTCGTAGTTTTAATAAACTGATATTTTATTTTGCACATAAGTAAATAATTGATTTAATGCGTAGTTATGTCACTTCCTGTCACTTTCTTGCAGGATAGTTGGCATTGTACACACTTTAATGATACTGTGCATTGAACATGTTGGTGTCTCTAGTGCTGGAGCAAGATCTTTTTCTACTACAAGGTACCTAGTCATAATGCCTGATTTTCCTTTGAAACTAGAACTGTTGGCTTTTGCCACGACTGTTGGAGGATTATAGGTGATTCATCGCTGACACTATTGCAATTATTATTTCTTAATTAATTTACTAAATTAATTTTAAAATGCTACTTTAGGAGATAGATTTTTGTAGCAACTACCAGATATCTCTTGTGAGGGAAAGTACAAATGGAACCAACTGCAAAGATTGCTTAGACATCCTTTCCATAAATTGCTGGATCCTCCAGAAGTATTTGTACCTGCCAAACTCTTCAGCCATTTTGTGACTGTCGGAACTGGAAACCACTGATGGCAATGCAAACAAGTTTGTCTAGAGGCATTCAAAAGGATTCTGCCTGCTAGAAAAGGCCACACTAAGTGCAGTTGAAAATTCATTCTATTATTCTGTATAAATAACCAGTCCTCTGATCTGTGCTTTGAATGAGCTGTGGTCTGATTCTTTTTTATTATCATTATTATTTTTTATAATAAAATTTAATTGTTAGAGAATTTTAGAGAAATGTTCCATATAACAGTACAAATCAATACAGTACTTCTAATGAACAGTTTACCAAAAAGTACCAAAATATAAATTGTGCATAAAATTTTATCTAGTAAACTTATTTCTAGGAATTTATGTTGACAAAAATATGTATGTACTGCAGGATATCTATCACAGTATTATATACAATGGTGAATTATGAGATACACATCAAAATTAAATACAGAAAAACTAAATTATTAAATTACTTATAGACATTTCTATAATTAAAATGTTATTTTCTAGGCTAAAATGTTAGAAGCTAATATTATCATCATCATCTTATGATTTCACATTATAAATATGATTAAAATAAATTAAATCACTTTGTAAAAACATTATGCAATTGGAAATTATTTCTGACAGATCAACTCTTACAGTTTAATAGGCCATTCATTTTTTTCTCCTTTCAAATGGCAAAGGAAAGTTGACTTCAGTCAAAATAGCACACACCCTAATCTCATAAATCACACGTTTAATTTTACTTGTTTTCAGTAGGTTTTGAAAACCTTACTACTGTCACACTCAACTAAAAATAAGTTGACAACTCCTAATTAAATTCAGAAAAAATAAATATTAGTCTTCTAAAATATACAGGACTTACCTCCCTAATGTGAGCATAAAATTCAAATACCCCCAATGTTCTCCCTTGAAGATATGTTAGCTTCACTCTGAGCAAAGAGCAACATTCCTTTGCATTTCTCAAGGCCATTGCACTGAAATTCATCAGATAACTATAACACTTGCTGAAGTTACCCTTTTTTTTTTTCTTTTTCTTTTTTTTTGGTTTTTTGAGACAGGGTTTTTCTGTGTAGCCCTGGCTGTCCTGGAACTCACTCTGTAGACCAGGCTGGTTTTGAACTCAGAAATCCGCCTGTCTCTGCCTCCCAAGTGCTGGGATTAAAGGCGTGCGCCACCACTGCCTGGCTCTGAAGTTACCCTTTAAATATTTCTGTTTGACAAGTACAAAGTGTCCTTCCTTAACTTTTTTGATAATTTTTGGTTGAGAGTTGATCTTATTTGATATTAGAATGGCTACTCCAGCTTATTTCTTGGGGCCATTTGCTTGGAAAATTGTTTTCCAATCTTTAACTCTGAGGCAGTGTCTGTCTTTGTAACTGAGGTGCGTTTCTTGTATGCAGCAAAATGCTGAGTCATGTTTAAGTATCCAGTCTGTTAGTCTATGGCTTTTTATTGAGGAATTGAGTCCATTGATGTTAAAAAGTATTGCTTCTTGTTATTTTTTATGTTATTTTTATGTTTGTGTGGATGAATCACTTGAAATGAAGTCCAGACTATTTGGTGTCATTTCCTCCTCCTCCTCCTCCTCCTCCTCCTCCTCCTCCTCCTCCTCCTCCTCCTCCTCCTCTTCCTCCTCCTCCTCCTCCTTTTGTGGGTGTGCCTATGCATTTGTGAGCATGTGTGTGTGTGTGTATGTGTGTGTGTGTACGCGCACGCTCTTGCCAGAGAGCAACACCATGTCCTCCCTTATTGCTTTCTCTCTTTGTTCTTGTTGCTTGCTGTTGTTTTAATATAAAGTCTCTCACTAAACCAGGAGGATGCTGTTTGTCTAGGCTGACGGTTCAACCAGTGAGGCCCAGGCTTAGCTTGTCTCTGCTTCCCAGGCCCTGAGTAACAGATGCATGATGCATCCTGCTTTTTACTTAGGTACTTAGGATCTGAGAACAGGGCTTTATGCATGTGCTGCAAGCACTTTGCCACTGAACTCTCTCCTGAGACCTGTATTTCCTTATTCTTATACATTTGCCTTATGTTTGATTTACAATCATTTTTTGCTTGAAAATTATCCTGAGAAGGTATCACTGTTTCTTGGGAGGTAAGTGTATATGTATGTTTTCTTTCTTCTGTGTCAAAAGGCTACAGCACATCACAAATGTATCTAAGATAAATAAAATCTGTAAATAGTACAGATGCAACAGTATCAAGCACAGTGAAAGAACCATAAAAACGGAGGCACAAAACCCCCGTCTTTGGCTTATCATGACACCTATGACTTTGTTCTTCGTGGTTTTGATTTTCATCATTAAAGTAAGGTTGATAGAGTGGATAAGCTTTTTCCAGACTTATCAAATTACATCTGTGTGATCCTGGTTCACCTGTTAAGTTAGAGAACTGGGCTAGAACCTTTAACTATTATCCTGTCTCTATAGGAACATTGGGTTATTTTTGATTAGGTAATTGTTATAGCACCCTTTCTTGTGGTGATATCAATTCATTTTATTAATTCCATGTGAGATCTCTGTAACTCGGGGGCAATTAGGAATATCCCCGGGAAATTTCCTGGCCTTGTGATAGCTACACAAGCCTTGTAAAATCAGTGATAATGTGTCAACATATTAAACAAAAACTTTTAGTTTGAATCTTTTCAGCTTCTATTTCTCCCTTTTCTCTCAGATTCTGTTATAAGGGTCCATGTTCCAAACAATGAAACCTTGGACACAAATAGTATGTAAGTGCAGAGTATTTTATTCTGCAGAAGTCCAGCATGGTGGGGTCTCCCATTACCAAGATAGACAACCAAGTGAGCTCAAAGTCCTGATTTAAAGCACATTAGGGGATTCTGGGGTATGTGACCTTTATCTTGCTCCATCTTTAGGGACATTCCATAACCGGGGTGTGGGGGCTAGAAACTTGCTGGGGAGGTCTGGAAACTGTTGCTGAGGAAGTCTGGAAACTGCTGCCGACCCACTGTCCTTGCCTCAGACTGGGTGGTGGGACAGTTTCTGAGGGCAGGATAGTTTCTGACTAGCTGCCTGAAGCCTGGGGGGAGGGGGTGTTGTTGTTTTTTCCTTTCTAGTAACACACTTGCCTGGGTTTGCCTGAACTTACCTAGTTCTTAGGCTTAGTCTCCTGAATTGCCAATTTGAAGCCTGTCATGGAGTCAGCCTGTTTCACTATAATTGTAAAAACTTATACTTAGAGGAACATCTAAACCAAAGATATTCTAGAAATGTGCATATATGTTTGTATAGATCTCAAATATATGAGTTTTAAAATGTATTTTTTATGACTAGAGAGATGGCTCAGTGGTTAAGAGCAATGACTGCTCTTCCAAAGGTTCTGAGTTCAAATCCCAGCAACCACATGGTGGCTTACTGAAAGACCTGACCCACTTATGAGAAAAATTAGACCCCTAGCACACTTGGAGCCAGAAACAGAAATAGGACTGAAATTGCATGCTTGGCCAAACCCCACCTGGCTGCATTCTTTCCCCTAAAAAATGATTGACCTTGGCCTGGCCCCAGGGCTAGATGCACAACGATCCAGGAACTAGCTAACCACAAAAAAGTTTGTGTCACTGCCTTGTGACTAACTTAGAACATTCTGTACTTCCCCATAACGCAAATTCTTTCCATTCTTGTGGTTTTTTCCTTTAAATACCCCTGACTTCAGCTGCTCAGGGTCAAACTCCTCTGCCCCTGCATGGGTTATGAGCTTGACCCCAGTGCACTGGTTCCCCAAATAAACCTCATGCGTTTGCAGCAAGAATGGTCTTTCGTGAGTTCTTGGGGGATCGCGCAGTCCCAAGACTTGAGCGAGGGTCTCCCCAGCTCTGGGATCTTTCATTACAACCATCCATAATGATATCTGATGCTCTCTACTGGGGTGTCTTAAGACAGCTACAGTGTACTTACATATAATAAATAAATCTTTAAAAAATTTATTTTTTAAAATCCTGCATTTGGTTGTCTGCAACTTATTTCTGGTGGTGTCTACCAGCCTAGTATATTTCTGTCAAGTCAGATCTAGACCAGGGACAGAAGTTAAAGAACTAAAAGAAAACTTGGAGCTTCTCCTCAGGTGTGGCAGAAGCCAGGAAGCCTAAGCTCGTGACTGACAGGAGTATTTACCTGGAGTCTGTTTGACTTGTGAGAGGTGAATAGTTTTATAACTTTTTCAAAATTCCCTGAAGCTTATCTTGTCGTTTCTAATCTGTATTGAAATTCATATTGTAGAAAAAAGCAGGTGTCTGTAAAACAGCTGGCGTAGACTCCGGCCTTTGGATTCTAGCAAAAGCTACGGCTTTGAATTAAAAACACAAGAGATTGCCACTGAAAGTAGTAGTCAGTGATGTGTTTATAAAACGATAAAGAGATTTATGTGTGTTCGGTGAGGTGTGGGGGAAGGGCGTGCCTCAGCGGGCCCATGCCGAGGCATCCCTTCCCCCTGAGGGACCAGCCACACCACGGCATAGTACAGTGAGTTAAGAGGGTAGTAGAGGCAGAGAGAGGCAGAGAGAGGGGGAGAGTAGAGAAGTGGAGAGGTGGAGGCCAGCCATGACCACGTGGAGAGAGGGGGAGGGAACAAGAGGGATAAGAGAGGCAAGAGATAAGAGAAAAGAGGGAGAGGAGGGGCAAGCAGCCCCTTTTTTAGTGGGCCAGGCCCACTTGGCTGTTGCCAGGCAACTGTGGGGAGGAGCACACCTGGCTGTTGCCAGGCAACTGTGGGGAGGAGTTTAGACAGAATGCTAACAGTCAGCATTTTACCAGCTTGTCAGAACTCTATTGATTAAGGTTAAACTTTGAATTTTTGCAATCTTAGAATAACAATAACATAAAGTAACTTGCATTTATATACCTGAAATTATTTTTTTAGATACTTGTCTTATCTTGACTTTTATATCTGCAGATATTTGTTTATAGTTAAATTATATTTAGAATTTTATAATTTATATAAATCTTAAACTTTTTATCCATTTACTGTATAAGTGGTTGATTACTGAGAGCAGTTGTAAAGCAAATTCTTTAAATAAAGGAATAAAAAAAAGTTATGTTGAAACCTGTTTTGAGAGTTTATCAGTCTGCCAACTAGAAAAACTATCTGTCTGTCTTTCCCAGGAGGAGACCTAGCAGTTCTAGGTAAGTGAAGCCTTAAGCTTGATTTAAATGAACTGCCAAGGCAGCTGCAGCCTTGGGGAGGAAGCTCATACACTTGCTGTTCTTAAGCTAACAAAGCAACAGTTAGCAGAGCTGTCAAAACCATCAGAGATCTGAGAAGAATAAGGTATAGCAGGAAGTATAATTCAAATGGCCTATGTAGCAATAAAAATGCCAGAGACTTCGTGCTATCTGTGCAGTTACCCTAGGCTGCTGTCTTCTCTTGCTTTGTTAGGGGCAGTGGCTGTTGGTTACACTGTAACATAGAATAGCATTAAATCTTCAGTTGCTGAGTAGGACAGCATAGGCCTTACGCTGACAGACAGAAGGTCTGAGAGATTTTCTGTGGAGAAAGATCTTGCAGAATCTGATCTTTGATGAGGCAGAGTGTGGCAGTCAACCAACAGTGTTCAAAGTTGGGGCAGGTGTGGCACCCTTGCAACAGATGAGGCCTGGGGCAGTATAGGTCAGTGGTTAGCATACCATAGTCCAGGTACTTTTGTCAGGACCCCATTGTCTTCTTTGGATACCTTGGGGTTGGCAATGGGAGCTGGCATTTCTGTCTATCATGGAAAGTCTTTTAAAAAACATTGTATATATTCAACAGATCTCTGAAAAGGTTTGAGGGCTATACCTGACTTTAAATAAACATGACTTGTTTCTAGTTACTTGTTCTAGACTTAACATTGACAACATATAGTAGCCTATATAAAGCTTATTTGTGTAAATAAATTACATTTGTTGATGATTTGTAAGATGACTATTTGCATGTCTTAATTACCTTTAATAGTTTACATGTCAGCAGCTTTTATAAGAGTAGGATTTTACAGTTTTATCCCTGTTAAGATTAGCATTTAAAAAATTACAATTTTTTGAACTGAAGCTCTTTTAGCATCAAAATAAAACTTTAGATCATAAATACAGTCCATAGGAGACCAACAACTTTACATTCCTGGTCCTTTCATGGTGTATCATCACAGAATATCACAGTTTCTTGTATGACTCAGTTTATCAAAATAGCTAAAGCTTAACAGGGCAGCAAAGACAAGGAGGCTAGATATTTATTCATTTTTTTTTCTTTTTGTTTGTTTGTTTTGTTTTTTTATCTAATGTATTCACCATTGCTCTCTTCAGACACACCAGAAGAGGGCAGCAGACCCCATTATAGATGGTTGTGAACCACCATGTGGTTGCCGGAAATTGAACTCAGGACCTCTGGAAGAGCAGTCAGTGCTCTTAACCACTGAACCATCTCTCCAGCCAGGTGAGCTTTTAACAAACGTGTTTGAGATGACATCTTTCAGTTAACAAGAATGGTGAGCCATAAATGGGATGACAGGAACTAAAAAGCAAGGATCATTCATTTGGAAACTTTCCCACAACTTTGACAGAATAGGTTTTTGTTTTCATTTTGGCTGGTAGTACTACCTACGTACTGAGTTTTCGAGCCCAAATGGTAAGATTACCTATGTATACATCTCTAATTATTAACTCTGTGTTCTAAGTTTTAAGTCACCTTTTGTTAACCATATATACTAAATCTTGAGGTGCAGAATGTTTATATAATTGTTCGACAAATCTGAGATAAGGTTTATTTCTTAGCAAAAGTTTTAGGCAGTTAAATGAAACCAACAGTCTAATTTTATAGCTGTTCTGCCTTGCTCCTTTTTTTTTTTTTTCCTGCCCACAAAATCAGATGGATCATCTGACATAGAGCAGACATTTTCCAGCTCCAGAGTCAGCTTTGCAACACAGTAAAACAGCATAAAACAAGATTTCAACATTGTCCATACCCAAAAGGCATTTGAGGCCCTTGGTAGACTGAACCCAGAAAGCTCAGAGATAAGGAATTCTGAACCCTGGCTATCACAGTAGCTGCAGCAAGTGGCAGCAGTGTGTCCCGCGCGCTATTTGGTCTCACCAGAAAGAACCCACGCGGACACAAGGATCCTTCTGCAGCAAAGTGTTTATTGCATCATGAAGAGGAAGACCCCGGGGCCCCAGAATGGCGCTGCTTATATAGCCCTGAGGCAGCGTGTCCTCCACTGATTGGCGCGCCCCGGGAGTGGGCGGTGATTAGTCATGTACACCCTTAATGTGCAAGCGCTTCGGGGTTTCCCCGCGCTATCCGTAAGTTTCCTTAGAGCGACAGCGGAAGTCAGCGCCATCTTGTAATGGCGAATACTCTAACCGCTCTCTACATCTCCCCCCATTCTTTCAAGTAAGAAGGAGAGGGGGGTCAGCTGGGTTAATAAGGCCACACCTCTCTACAGTGGTATCAAAACACAGAACCAGGCTCGATCAAGCGAATTCCATCATGAGTGAATAGGCGATCAAAGGCCAATATTCTGAGAGCATTCCATCCTTACCCTTCCAGGTGCAATAGTACAAGACCCCTGGGTGCAAGGGCTAAGGAGGCTATGCTATGAGTAACACCCATCCCCGTGCAATGGAGCGTATCTCCTAGGGGTGCAAGGGCTGTTAACCCACAAATGAAAACCACCGCTTGAGGGGAGGGGGCGAAACGCAGCGACCCAGATAGACTAGAGAACGAATATCATTTTTTGAGCATGGATAGCCAGAAGTTAGGGGAAGCTCCTTGCTCCAAAGCTGCAAGCGCTT
>CM052704.1:21243055-21268441 GCA_028551405.1 Uromys caudimaculatus | reverse complement strand
TATATATATATATATATATATATATATATATTATTCTACTCTTGAATAAACTTTTTTTTCAGCCTCAGGTCATGAAACTTATACCTTGCTATTCTACACCACCAGCTTCCTTCCTCCCGTGCTGATTTTCCTCTTAGCATCCTTGGTTGGCTTCCTCCAGCTTCTTTAGCATCTAATTTTCACAGGAAAAAAATTATTCCTAGACCCTCAGGACATGGGAAAGAGAATTTGCTCTCTTCCGACGTGCAGGAGGCGGCGGCAGGAGGGTCTCTGCGAGGCAGACTTGAGGAGTGACGCCAACTGCTCCCTTCTACTGAGAACCTGCTGGTGTCTTCAGTTTATGGAGAGATGGATGTATTATAAGACAGAACGTTGTGAATCACAATGCTACCTGCATTCAGCACACCTACCAAACAGTGACGGCTTGCAGCACAGAACGCTGGCCAGGGCTGTTTATTCTCACGATTGTGGGGCTGCCTGGGAGCCTTGGCTCACTTGGCACTGGCAGGCACAGAGAGAGGATCGCACCACTTTGTCACTAGGCAGGAAAAGATCAATGGTCAGAATACAGAATACAGATCGTCCTACCTGTGTGTGTTGCTTCCTCAGCATCGTGAGAACCATTGGGCATCTCTAGTTCTGCCGTAGGAAAAGTGGTTGATTTCTGGTGTGGGGGCCTGCAAGGGGAAGCTTCCTAGCTCCAGCTGAGCTGATGCCTGTTGAACTTGGCTGTGAAACCGGGAGCCGTCCTTCCTTAATGGGACACATGAAAATCCATTCAACGTGAAGGCAGCGTCCAGTCCTTGATCTTCATCTGTACTTCGGTCCACTCAGTATATTAATGTATTTCATTGATGACACTCTACCTATTGTTGTAGCCTCTGCACTTAACTTCATGTTCAAACCTGGCAGAGATTGAATCTGAATCAATGTTCTTTTCCTTTTTTTATTTTATTTTATTTTTTGGTTTGGTTTGGTTTGGTTTTGGTTTTGGTTTTTTCTTTCAAGACAGGGTTTCTCTGTGTAGCCCTGGCTGTCTCCTGGAACTTGCTCTGTAGACCAGGCTGGCCTAGAACACACCTACCTCTACCTCCAGAGTGCTGGGATCAAAGCTGTGTACTAACCACACCAAGGTGTCACCCCCGCACCCCCAAATTGCTTTCCTAAGTCCTATTGCATTGTGCTTTCTGCTGTCAGATCTTCCTGATACCCATTACCTCTTGGACCTATGTCTAGGTTACCCTTAAATGGTGTCCATTTAATTACTCATTTAATTGAAATGATTAATGTGAGCAATTGCATAATAAAGTTGCATTCTGGTAAATAAATGGGAGATGGTTAAAAATCATTTTATGTGTATGAATACTTTGGCTGCATATATGTCTATGTACTGCATGTGTTCCTGGTGCCTGAGAAGACCAAAAGAGGGCATCAGATCCCCCAGAACTGGAGTTATACACAGTTCTGAGTTGCCATGAGGGACCTGATACTCAAGCCTGAATCCTCTGGACAAGAACCAGTACTGTTAACCACCGTACCATCTCTCTAGCCCCTTCCTTGCAGGGGGAAAATTTTTAATAGCATTAAAACATTTTCTTGCATTTTTCAGTACCAAACTCATAGCCTTTTGTAAAGTCTGTAACTGCATTTGACAGAGAAATGATAATAGTCACTCTTTGTTCCTTTACCATTATCATTTAGTTACTGTTTAAAACAAAGTGTTACGTAAGTGTTATAGCCCCCAGATTGTTTTGTTTTTGTTTTTAATGCTTAAATGTTAAGAAACTCATTTGGAACTTGCAGTTAACACAATAAAAGTCGGGTTGATGGGGGAAAGAAGTAGTCACTGGCTGAAGTGTTAGTCTAGCTACACTAAAAAGAAAGAAAAGGGGGAAAGGTTCAACTGCTTCCTGGTTGTGCTGGTTTGAATAAGAATGGCCCCCAGGGACTCATAAAATTGAATGCTGAGTCATCAGAGAGTGGCACTTTCTGAAAGATTTGGAGGTCTGGCCTTGTTGGAGGAAGTGTGTCACTAGGGGTGGGCTTTGAGATTTCAAAAGCTCAAGCCAAGCCCAGGATCTCTCTCTTTCTGCTACCTGGGAATTCAAATATAGAACCATATCTGCCTATATCCACCATGTTCCCTTCCACGAGGCTAACAGACGGAACCTCTGAAACTGTAAGCAAGCCCCAATTAAAGGCTTTCTTTTATAAGAGATGTCATGGTCATGGTGTGTCTTCACAGCAACAGAAGGCACAAAGATGCTAATCTATCAAGATGTTAGCAGATGGTCCTTATGCTCTGGCTGCCAAAACCTCAAGCCACTGCCACCATTGTATTTCCATTCTATGGTGCATGGTACTCTCAAACTCTGAGCCAAAATAAATCCTTCCTTATGTTATTTCTTATTAGGTATTTCGTCACAGAAACAAGAAAAAGAAGGTAATACAGAAACTAGGTGGTGAGAGCCCGGTCTTTTCTGTGACAAACCTGGCCTTTGGAAGTGGTTTGTGGGAGGAATAATGCACTTGGAGATGTGGGCTGAAGAAGCCCTAGAGTGCTATACACAGAACTTAATGGACCACTGTGGTGGAAGTTTAGAAGACTACAATGACTAGAGAAATTCAGACAGTGGAGATCTGGCTCCTGAGGGTTCAGAAGGTGATAAGGACGGCCATCGAGAACTGCACCAAATGCCATTCACGTGCTGAGATTAAGTTGTGGCCGGGTGTAAGTAACTACCTAGCATATCAAGATTTTGTTTACTTGTTTGGATGGTTTGTTATTCAAACAGTGCCACCAGCTGGGGGCCAAATATTCAAACATCTGGCCTATGGGAGCCATTTTCATTCAAACTACCACAATATAAAATGGAGATATCTGGACATCCTCGTTTATTGTGGCGCTACTTACAAAGGCCATTTTGGAACCAGCTTAGGCTCACATCAAAAGGTTAATGAGTGCAGTGGTCTATATAGCCCATGGAGTCCTAGTCTGGGTAAAGAATGATAATATGTCATTTGAAGGCAAGTGAATAAAACTGGAGATCATTATGCTCAGGAAAAAAAAAAAAGCCAGAATGAAAAACACAAATACCGCTGGGCAGTGGTGGCACACGCCTTTAATCCCAGCACTTGGGAGGCAGAGGCAGGTGGAGTTCTGAGTTCGAGGCCAGCCTGGTCTACAGAGTGAGTTCCAGGACAGCCAGGGCTATACAGAGAAACCCTGTCTCAAAAAACCAAAAAAAAAAAAAAGTAAAAGAAAAAGACAAATACCACATGTTTTTCTTTTCTACCTTGAATGTGGATTTAAAAGACAGAGAGACAGAAAGACAGAGAGACAGAAAGACAGAGAGACAGAAAGACAGAGAGACAGAGACAGAGAGACAAAGAGGAGAGAAGAAGAGAGGAGAGGAGAGGAGAGGAGAGGAGAGGAGAGGAGAGGAGAGGAGAGGAGAGGAGAAACTCTGTAAGAATGTAGGGACCAGGGGGAGATAGGGTGAAGGACAGGAGAAGGTTAATATGATCAGACTGCATGACGTATACATGTAAGAAAGTGTCATAACTAAACCCATAATCTTATATAATGAATATGCACTAAAAACCAAAACCAACAATTTGGCTTTAAAATGGGTGAAAGAAGAATGTGTTTTTTAAAGAGGCTAAGCAAATAATCACACACAAAAAATGTGCCGGACAGGGAGATACAGATACAAGTGACAGGTAGATAAAGTTCCCTACCCACTAGTACAGATTAAGTAAAATAATATATCTTTACAGGGTTGTAAAGAAATTGACATGCCTATTGCTATTGGAAATGTTAAATTTTAAAGCCGCTGTTGAAAACTGTTTGGCAGACCCTCAAATATTGAACATAATCATTTGACCCATTTATAACTATCTGTCCAAATTGTTTTAATACAGGTATTTGAGCAAATAATTTTATATAAATGGTCATAGTATAAGACTTTAGCAAGCCTTAACTTACCCGAGACCCTCTGAGTGAACACATAGAGTCGGGGATTGATGCAAAATGCAAGAGGAATTTATTAATTCAGCATGCTGAGGTTGCTCTGCATACCAAGACAGGAGAGCGACCACTTGGATCCCTTTCAGGGACCTTATATACAGACTTTAGAGCAGCAGCCATTAGGCACAATGTGATTGGCAGAACAGTGTGACTTTTAAACTGATTGGTCTTTAGGGAATGAGGTAGCCTGGGCTTAATCAGCCCCTCCCTTCCAGCCTACGTGATCCTGTTTCTTCCAGGAGGGGAGGGGTGCCCTTGTGCTTGGAGGGGAGAGGGAACTCTGGTGGAATATCTCAAAGTTCCCGAACTGACTTCTCAATAGGACTACTCACAAAACCCAAAAAGCAAAAACAATTCAAATGTGCATTAGTTACAATTGAAACAAATGATATGTACTATATGAATAAATCTCAGAAATATTATGTCAGGGAATTGAAGATAGACACAGAGTTCACGTATGTGTAATTCCATTTATGTATACTGTGCAGGTCACTAAACCTATAGAGACAGAATATAGACTGTTGGTCTCTTGGGACTGAATATAAAGGGCAATCAGAAATTACTCTGAAAGGTCCAAAGTCTCTCTTTAGGTTGATAAAAACTCATAGATTAGATGAAGACATTGCTATTTAAATTGTATGTCCTAAGTGATAGTGAAAAGGTAAAACTTTTGGGATAAATGTTGTTTTATATAAAGGTCACCCAAAAGAAAAATGGATATATGTTCCCGTATTCTCTAATATAAACAGTTTTACTCATGTATTTTTAGTTGTTTAAAACAAGATGAGTAATGAGGTTTCACGACCTTCAAATAAAATTTTCTATTAACAATAGAAGTGAGAAAGTAATACAAGGCAGGGAGATACAAAAGGGGGTGGGGCAGACAGGCTGATAACCTCCACTCCTTGCTTTGGAATTCTCCTGGAAATAGTTCCAAATCCATGGCTTTAAAGTTCTTATATGGCAGGCTAGAGAGCTTGCTCAGTGGTTAAGAGGACATACTGCTCTTGCTAGGGACCTGAGTTCAGTTTCTGGCACCCATCTATGTGGGATAGCTCCCAACTAACTATAACTTCAACCCCAGAAGGATCTGATGTTTCTTGACTCCACAGCACCTGCATTCTCTCTCTCTCTCTCTCTCTCTCTCTCTCTCTCTCTCTCTCTCTCTCTCTCTCTCTCTCTCTCACACACACACACACACACACACACACACACACACACACACTGCTTCAAAATAAATCTTTTTATCTGCATTTTCTTTCTTGGGAAATTGGGAGGTTTTGAACACCCGGCCACCATTTACCTTGGACTTCTGATTTACAGATAGATTGTCAGAACAGCTCTTCAACTATGATGGCTGCTATCCCCTCACACCCCACTGCAGCACATCTGCCATCACCTAAATGAAGAAGAGTTCAATGACCTTGCTAAGTCTCTCATCCTTCACAACAAGTCCGGACACAGCACGTCCAGAGCCCATAGAGTTCCCTTCAGTCACCCACAGAGCTTGTCACTTCCCTTGATTTAATTTGGTTTATAACTTCTGTCCAAAGCCTGACAAAGACGATTCACCCTCAAGACTGTGGGTTTATGAGCTGTGAATGGCCACATGTTTGCTAAACTCTCCTGTTAGTTAGGTCAAATCACCAGCGAGCAGCACATCTGCAGTGTGTGGCTCTGGTACTCCACAGAATCCACTTTCAGGGGTATGACTTTGATTGGGCCAACAGCTTCCACCAGGTGTCCTGGTAGGAGTGGATGACTGCAGAAAGTGCACAGCCATTACAGTGCCTCACCACCGTTTATTATATAGAGGCTCGCGTGGTCCCTCCTGGTGTGCAGGCATGCCTCCCTTTTCCTGTAGGTAATGAGGATGGTTGTTTCCGTATGTCTCCCCTTGGCTCTGACTCCCTCAGGGACAGAAGCTGACAGCCTTCTACTCAATTTCTGTAATCTAGCTAAACAGATAGAAAAATATCTGCTTGGCTTCTTGACCAGCCTCTTATCTCCTGACCTTCCCTTTCCTCTTTGTCTTGTCCTAAACAGTTTCTAATTTCTTGGTTGGTAGAAAAGACTTAAGATTGTGAACTATCTGGAATTTTGAGGAATAAACGACCTGGTTTTGTCTGTATCTCTGATCAAGAACCATAATAATCGCATGGTCTCACTTTTTCATCTCTACAAGGAAGATGGTAAAAGCTCATAGGACACTGTGAATACAAGTCACAAGGTATTTTGAATTTTTTCCTTCTTAAAAGGTACGCTAAAAGTATACACTTCATCATTTACCCGCTTAACCATTTTTGCACTTAATGCACTCATGCTGTTTTGTACAGACCTCTCTTCTGTAAAAGCAGGAAAGCTTTGGGCACCCAAGACTCTGCTCCTCAACAGCATCTTTTCTTCCCGTTCCACAGCCTCTGAGGCCCTGGCAGCCACTGTGCTACTTCCTGTCTCTATCACCTTGCCTCCTGCAGGTACCTCATGAAAGTCAAAGCCTTTTTCTTTTTGTGACCGGCACAGTGTCCTCAGGTTTCACCCACACTGTACCGTGCATCCAAAGTTGTAAGGATGAACATTCCTTTATGCTTTGTTCTCCCACTCACCCACAGATGAATGTCTGAAGCGCTCTGAAGTACTCTCACTTGTTAGCTATTGAGAACAATGCAGCAGCACACCTGCACACGCAAATGTGTGCTAGACACTGCTGTTAATTCTTTGGGTATAACTAAAATTGCTGGATCAAATGATAGCTCTATTTTGTATTTTTAATTCTGTTTATGAGGAGGATAGTCATTGTGTTAAAAAAGCTTCTCCCTGTCTTCACATTGTTGCTAATACCCACTGTTTTTTGGTTTTGTTTCTTTGTTTTAAATAATCGTCTTTCTAATTTTTTCCTGTTTTTCTCTTTTAAGAACTTTGTAATTTTTAGGGTGGTTTCAATTTTTTTCAATCCAATTTTCTTGTATGACTGAAAGGCTAAACCTAGTCCATCTTAGAACTGGCCTCCATCTTAAAAGAAAAAGGAAAAGAAAAAGGAAAAAGCCCGAGAACTTGACCTGCAGCTAAACCCACGCACCAGGAAGGGCCACAGGCTTGTCCTTGGCCAGAGATGCTCCCTAGCTACTACCTAGCAACAGCTAATCAGAGATTAGTCTGACTGTTTCAGATGTGCTTTCAGAACGTTCGTGATTGTATATGGTCTTGCTTCAGATCACCCGCCTGTTGGCTTACAATAGACATTCAATTAGATGCTTGCCAGGCTGGACACCCCCTCACTTGCTCCCATTTTCCTATAAAACCTTGTCCTGCTGAGAGTTCAGGGCTGCCTCACCAAACTATCCTGTAGGTCGGCAGTGAGTAAACACACTCGAGTTTGTTATAAAGAGACCCAATGTGATTACATTGAGTTGACTCCTTGGTGATCTTTTGGGGTTCACTAATGCTTCCTGACACAATGTGACCATATGCACGATTTCGTCGTATTCTTTTACATGTAAGAATCTAGCTTCTCACAAACACACGATCAAAATACCGTCCTTCCTCTGTTAAATGGTCCTGACATCCCTACAGAAATCACTTGATGTGATATATATGTGCCTTTATTTCTGGGGTTTAATTCTATTCTATTTGTCTCTATCTTTGTGAATATGCCACATTATTTTTATTATTGTGTTTGTAATAAGTTTTTTTTTTTTTTTTTAAAAAAGTCAGATATCCAACTTTGTTCTACACAGAATTATTTTGGCTTCAAGAGCCTTGGAGATTCCATATAAATTTTTATTTGTGTATGTGTGCATATACATTCATGCTTGTGTAGGTGAGCGTGCGTGTGCGCACACGAGTATGTGTGTGTGTGTGTGTGTGTGCATGTGGAAGCTAGAGGTCAATGTCAGCTGTCATTAACAGATAACTTCTCTACCCTTCTTCTTTTAAGTCTTTCGCTGAAGTTGGAACACATCAAATTAGCAGGACTGGCTGGGTCAGGAGTCTCACGGAATCTGCTTCTACCTCTCCAGCATTGGGTCATAGCTGGGTGTGCCAGACCTGGCTCCTATCTGGGGCCTGGGGATCCAAACTCAGGTCCTCATGTGCACACTAGTCAATTCACTGAGTGATTACTGTCCCTCAGACTGAAATTCCACATAGATTTTAAGACAGCATTTTCTAATTCTGGAAAATGCTACAATGACTTTGACAAGGATCCCCTTAAGTCTATAGGTCAGTTTGAATATTATTCATATCTTAGCAGAATTAGATTGTGTAATCCATAAATACATGATGTCATCTCCCTTTTTTTGTCTTCTCTTAACTTTCTCAAACAAAAATTTTAGTTGCCTGTACATTTTTCCCTTGTTGGTAAACTATACTACTGTATATCTTCTTCTTCTTCTTCCTCTTCCTCTTCCTCCTCCTCCTCCTGCTCCTCCTCCTCCTCTTCTTCCTCCTCCTCCTTCTTCATCTTTTCCTCCTCTTCCTTTTTAATTGTACTTAATGTATGAGTGCTCTGCTGCATATCCATCCTCAGTCCAGAAGAGCACATCAGATCCCCCTTATAAATGGCTGAGAGCTACCATGTGGTTGCTGAAAATTGAACTCAGGACCTCTGGGAGAGCAGCCAGTGCTCTTAACTGTCGAGACATCTCACCTGCCCCATGTGTTTTTATTTATTTATTTTTTTGATGCTATTGTAAATTGAATTATTATCCAAATATTCCCTTTTTGTGAATTTTGTATTCTGTAACTTTGCTGGATTCATTTCTTAATTCTAACATACAGCTTTTAGGTATGATCATTTTAAGGATACATTAATTCCAAATATCTCATGGATATTAATATAGATATTGCAGTGGTTATTTCTAATTGTCAACTTGACTATATCTGGAGTAAACTACAATACAGAATTAGAAGGCTCACCTGTGATCTGGATCTTGAGTCTGGAAGACACGAGTTTCAGGTGTGGTGGTGTGCACACCTCTAATCTGGGCCACACCTCCTGCTGGTGAGCTACATAAGGACATTGGAAGGAGGAAGATTCAATCTTGTTCGCCTGCAAGCCTTGTGGGACTAAGCAACTGCTAGATCCTCGGGTTTTCATTCACAGCTACTGCTGACCATTGTTGGGGAGTTTGACTACAGACTGTAAGTCATCAACAAATTCCCTTACTATATAGAGACTACCTATAAGTTCTGTGACTCTAGAGAACCTTGACTAATACAGATATAAAATCATTTAAACAATTACATAATCCTCTCTTTGTGGAAGTACTTTTTACAAAGTAATTGCAGCCCATCTACCCTGGTCTGAGGGGGTCCAGCGGGAACCTGGGGAGGGGACGAAAGAATGGGGGACAAGAGATGTGAAGAAGGAGAGCAAGTCATGTATTCTGATCAAGCTCTCAAATTTTATTTCAGGGCAGTAGCTTATAAAGGCAAGCAAGCGGGAAGGTTACACATGGCCCAAGGCCAACCCATATCATAACTGGCTTCGGGAAATACCAGACGTTCTTTCAGTCCCTGGAACCCAAGACCGCACAAGTCCTTTCTTAACCTTGCACTTTAACTGACTAGGCTTCACAGAACAGCAGGTAATTTCGTGGGTTTGGCTCCCGGGGCCCATCTTGAAGTCACTATGCTTACATGTGACTGTATCTGTTCATGCGTGTGTGTGACTTTTCTAGAATAAATGAACACCCTGTATCTATGTACTTACAGAGCAATGCTCCCCAGGCTCCACGTCCTCGGGATACTCTGGTACTACACTGTCAGAGACTTAAATATCACAGCTCATAGACATCTTAGGTGCGCGTCTGTTTTAGAGACACTAGACATAAAACAATGTGGCATTTATTTTTTTTCCTAGACATCATTGCCTTGGTCTCATGAAGCTTCTTATCTGATGATGTGTGAGAAGACTGGTGTTGCCCTCATCTAGAGGTGGCAGGAGTATCTTCTTGGTCTCTGTTCAGTCCCATCTCCACCAGCCTTTTCCTCATTGCCTGTAATTCAGAACAGAGAACTAATTCTCCTGAGCCCTTACATTTTCTTATACATAGATCCCACCAAATGCTGCCTCAACACAGCACTATTTCAACAAACAGTTTCTGCTTTGGTTCCATTGGCCTTTCCAGATGTCCCAGGAGATCTCTCCTAGAGTAGCTCTCTGCATCTTCCCCTCCCTGGCTCCCTTGGTCTGTTCTGAAGAGGCTTGAGTATACAGAGTCCATGTGTTCACTTCAGCACTCTGTCCACTGTGTCCACAAAGCAGGGGTGGATAGTGCCCATTCCAGATTGAGTTGGCCTATAGGAAAGACCTAAATGTCCTATAAGATATCTTATGTCAATGTGGAACATAACTCTTCCCCCAATGGAATAAGAGATAATTGGTTTTAAGCCACGTATGAGTAATGACAGCCTGAGAACCTGCATCTAGGTTGTCCCAAAGACTTTTTTACCTGGGGAGAAGTTGCATGAGATTTAATTAGGTGCAAAAACAAAGTTATAATCCAAGGTATTTGTCAAATACAACAGTGGGGTGGGTCATGCTAGAAAGGTGGCTTCTTGGTTCAGAGCAAAAGCTGCTCTTGCAGGGGACCCAAGTTTCATTCCCAGCACCCATGTCCCACACCTCACCATTGCCTATAACTTCAGCTCCTCAGGAATCCTACACCTCTGGCCACCATGGGCACCTGAGAAATATATTTTTGTAAATATGACAGTGGGGACTTGCATATAGGAGAGTTAGAGCAAAGCAAGAAACCTGTGCTACAGACCTCAGAAACTATCTGATAAAATTCTTAGGATTCGTGGAATCTAGTCTCTAAAATATTAAAGCCTAGAATCTCTGAATCAATGGTGCAAAGCTCATATGGACTCACAGACTGAAGCAGCAAGCAAGGGCCTACATGGGTCTGCACCAGGTCCTCTGTGTATATAGTATAGCTTTGGGTTTTGTATTCTTATGGGACTCCTGTATGTGTAGAGGAGAGGGTCTGTGATTCTTGTGCCTGCTCTCAAGGCTCTTGTCCTTCTGCTGGGATGCCTTATCTAACTTTGATATGATCTTCTTTGTTTTATCTTATTATATTTTATTTTGTTATGCTTAGCAGTTGTCCCTTAAAAGAGAGACAGAAAGAGAGTGGATTCCAGAGGGGTGGGGAAGTGAGGAGGTAGAGGGAAGGAAAACTAAAAATCAGGATATATTGTATGAGGAAAAAATCTATTTTCAATAAAAAAGGAGGGGCTATATTCAAAGTACTCAGGAAATAGAGACAGGAAGAGCAAGAATTGAATGAATTCAAGGCTGGTCTGAGCTACAGGACTTATGAATTACACACACACACACACACACACACACACACACACACACACACACACACCCCACTAAAGGATTTGCCCTATAATCAAAAAGATAGTAGGTTAGATGCATGGGTAGACAAAGAATGCCTACTCTGTTGATTGAAGGTTGCTTAAGATAATTTGACTGTTAAATCTGCAACGTTTTAAGTTTTTAATGTCATTCAGCCTTGTATAGTTGTGTGTGTGTGTGTGTGTGTGTGTGTGTGTGTGTGTGTGTGTGTGTGTTTTCTGGGAAGTTTAATTAGCAGTTTGTTCACCCTGATGTCCAGGTCATATTTTGTGGATGTGATTGCTTAATGTTGTTTTGTGTCCCACAGAACTAGGAATGCTCATTTCTAGGATCTGATAGATGGGGCTGCTGTAGGCAGAAATAGTTGTTCGGTCGTTAAGGCAGAAGTCCCCCCTTATCAGGTCTCTGTCACTAGCCATCATGTGATTCGGCTTGTTTATCCTTTGTAGCCAGCGTCACATTTTAAATGTAGCATGTAGCATCCCCGGAATTTCATCTCTCAGTTACCAAGAACTCTGCCCTAAAGCAAAGGTCGAGAGTGAAAGGGGAGGGGCCTGACTCAGAACTCTGCTCTAAAGCAAAGGTCGCGGGTAAAAGGGGAGGGGCCTGAGCAGGGTCATTTGCATGTCATCAGCTCCCTCTTCAGGCTGCCCGAGGGGTTCTGCCCTGTGTCTGCAGTTACTGCACTCTATGAAATAGTTTATTTGATGTTTGGAGTGTTTGGAATAATTTATTGATATTTTAATTTTAGAGACTTTTGACTGTTTTGTAGTCACGACATCATGAGGGGTGGCTCGTTCTGGTTTAGACATCTTTATTCATAACTAATATTTTCAGAAGGTCTATTATCTAGGTGTTACATCGGATTCTAGTACAAGGAAACAATTGGATAGTCACACTACAGAAGAAATCAGATAAATATATGCCGTCATTTTGAATTTCTTTTTAATAAACTTGCCCTTTAGCCAAATAGTATTAATGGCAGCTATAGAAACACGGGCCAGGTTTATGATAAATCAGGATTTTCTATATTTCAAGGGCCTAACTAAATCTTTTTCACAGTAATAAAAGAAAATGTGACTCATTTGAAATACTGCCTCCTACTTGCTACTGTCAAGATTCAAATGTGACTTCTAGACCACTGTCGTGTAGCAATTTCTTCTGAGTTGAAACATTCTCTCCTAGAGGGAGGAGGACAGCCAGGGAGACTCCGGAAGTAAGCAAACTAACCTGAACGGGATCCCTCTCGCCCCCAAGCCTAGATAAGCAGTGGGAACTACTGAGGAAGAGAGTCCTCATCTTGACCTGTCATGTCGCCTGTAAGAGTGCAGGGAGAGGTGGGCTTTCCCGTGGTACAGCTGCTTGTACAAACCAGACTTTGGTCTGTCATAGTGTCTGACGTGGGGTTCATAAAGGTTTGTTAAAATTTCCCCCAGGAAGAGTCACACAAAGCCCCAGTAACTGTACTTTTGGATACCTCGGAGACAGGTTTAATTTGTAAATGAGTTATTAAGATACAGTCTCTTAAGCTACAAGCTTCATTTTTTGAAATAGCATTATTTGATTATTCTATTATGGATCCCTTTTAAGGGATTTATTTTTATTACTTTTGAAAAGCTAGAGAGCTTCAAATTCTTATTCTAGTACTTAAACTATAGAAAGGCCTCTTCTGCTCTAGTATTTGGGCAATTTTGATAAAAAGCACTATGTGTGTTGTCATTGGAGACTGATCGTTTTTATGTAATTTATTTAAAAGAGTCATCTGTAGAGTCAGAGTTACTCCAAGGTAGGCAGAAGTCTGAGTACCTCAGAGCCTTTTCAGCCTGATGGTGGTACCTCATCGTAACTTTTTTAGTTTAAAAAAAGAAAATAATATGTGTGAGTGTTTTCCATGCATGCGAATCTGTGCCCCAGGTGCATGAAATGTTCACCGAGGTCACAAAAAGCACCTCAGAAAAAGCACATCAGAGCCCCTGAGTAACAGACAGGTGTGAGCCACCACATGCATGCTGGGAATTGAGCCCAGATCCTCCACAAAAGCAGCCAATGCTCTTAACCTTTGAGCCATCTCTCCAGCCTAGCAGCACAGCAAACTAATTGGTTGTACACAGGTATTATGTTTTTAGTAGCTGTTATATTGGTTTTTGGCTGTAGGGATTTAGATCTAAGATAAGGGGACTCCCCAAATGAATTCCTTCTTGGGAGATTAAAAACACCACTCCGCTAGTCTAAATTCTGGAGTTTTTAATCTAAAATATACTGAATAATAAGATCATTTTATGAGAGCAATGAAAAAAATGAAACTTTCTAATCAGGATGCCTCAGTTTAAGTAAAATAGAAGGTCTAGTCTGCATGCACCATCCTAACCAAAGCGTGATTGGTTGATGTGGTTGCAAAGTTGGCTCAGAAAGTGAGAGTGTTGGCTGTTCTTGCAGAGGACCTGAGTTTGGTTGCCAGCACCCACATGGTAGCTCACAACCATTCATAATCCAGTTCCAGGGGATCTGGTACCCCTTTTCTGCTCTTCTTGGGCACTGTAAATGCATAGTGCACATACATACATGCAGGCAAAACCCATACACATTAAACAAATAAGTAAGTGAAATAAAATGTTTTAAATTTAAAGTATGGTTAATGGGAGGGTGCAATGTCGCCTGCATTTGCACTTTGGGTGGGTGGAGACTCGGATTCTGTTAAGAATGCATTTCAGAGGTTTGACTCTGTGGTCACAGGATGTTAAATCAGGCACAAGGGTGGGCAATGCGTGACTATTAAGGGGACCAGAAATAGATCATGATAACTTACCTGAGGGTCATCAACATTCCAACTCTCTACAATCATAAACTTCTAGTCAGTCATTTAGTCTTATATAATCTTTAATACTGGTATCCTGGTTAGTTCTATGTCAACTTGAAAAAAATCTAGAGTCCTCTGAAAGGAGGGAACCTCAGTTGAGAAGATGCCTTCATAAGATCCAGCTGTAAGGCATTTATCTTAACTAGTGGTGGGTGAAAAATGGTCCAGCCCATTGTGGTGATGTCATCCCTGGACTGGTGGTCCTGGGTTCTCTAAGAAAGCAGGTTGAGTAAGTCATGGGAAGCAAGCCAGTAAGCAGCACCCCTCCACAGCTGTGTATCAGGTCCCTCTAGGTTCCTGGCCTGTTTGAGTTCCTGCCCTGGCTTCCTTCTGTGATGAACAGTGTTGTGGCAATGTAATGCAAATAAACCCTTTCTTCTCAACTTGCTTTTTGGTCATGGTGTGTTTTGTCGAAGCAATAGAAACCCTAAAACAACTGGGTGCTGTCTATTCCCCTGAGAACTTTAGCCAGAACCTCTCTGTGTCACATATGGGATGGGGTTGGGCTTGAAGCCACACTACTTATCTTTCTTGATCCCAGCACAGGGCCAGAGAGAGAGGAAAACATGTCCTTCTACCTCCAGACTTCCTGCATCATTTGACAGCTGGTTTCTCAGACCCAAACCTTCCATCCCAGCCAGAGAATTGAGGTCACAATTGTGAGGGTGTCAGAAATAGATTTCAGAATATTTAAATTCTATGCATAAATAATATTGCATTTGCAGTTTCCAACTCATATATTATCTTGAAAGTAAGTGAAAACAGGATCTATGGGTCTATAGGATTAATTAATCAAAGGAGGGAATGGAGCAAACTTATAAACCTGTAGCTATGGTAGCCTGCTTGGCCAACCATAGCAAAGAGCTGCTCTTGATGGGTTAAACCGTAGACGCTTACTTTCTCAGAGTTCTGCCAGTTAGAAGTTCAAGACCAGTGTTCCCAGTGGCTGGCTTGCTGGCTTGCCCTCCCACAGCTGCTTCTCGATGGCTTGCCCATGGCTGCTTCTCACTGGCTTGCCTACGGCTGCTTCTCCGTGTCTCATTTGCCCTTTCCTTGGTTCAGAGAGATAAATAAGGAGGGAGGGGGGAGAGAAAGATTCCCGTGGGGTTCTGAAGCTAGTCCTAATGCATTACAACTCACCCTTAGAACTCACTTGGTTTACCCAGCAGGGGTGGTGCACGCTTTTGATCCCCACACTCGAGAGTCAGAATTCTGTGAGTTCTAGGCCAGCTTGGTCTACAGAGATGGTTCCAAGACAGCCAAGGCTACACAGATAAACCCTGTCTTGAAAAGCAAAACAAAACAAAACCACAAGTACAAAACCCTCACTCCACTTTTCCTCCGAGAGCCCCCTCCAAGACGGTCATGTGGGAGCTGCACTTCCATATATGAACCTGAGACACAGTGTAGTCCTATCAGCCACTGTGAATTATAACTCGCAGTATTTGGGTTGGAAGGTAGTGATGATGGTGGCAGGGCCGTGGATAGGATGAGAATAATTTTATATGAAATTTCATTTTCTCTTTCCAAGTATCTGGAGACATCACCTTGGAATGGAAAAGAAAAAACAAACAGACTTCTATTGTAATTAGGCAAATAAATAAACTTCGAACTTCTGATGTTGCTAGACTCCTCCTCACCTAACGGCAGTTAGCATTGTCCCCTTCCTTCCCCAGCTAGACAGCCATGGGAGTAAACCAACCAAATTAGTTAAAACTAAACTCTCACACCCTAACATTTCAGATTTCCAAAAATGTAATAAAATGAGCCACACTTGGGAGAGAAAAAGGGGGTATGTTGTATTGCCCCAGGTCTGTTGCCTTGACACATACATAAGGTCACGTGATCAAATCTCTGCCCACACATTTTGTCTTGCTCGACTGTCTTGATGTATGTACCCACACTAGCCTTGAACCTCTTCCTGCCTCATCTTCTTCAACATTTGTTTACTGGTGCATACCACAACTTGCAGTTGATTTGACAGAAAATGCTTTGGATCTTTGACTCGTTTTTTCCATGAAGCATTGTACTTGACAGACCTTTGGAACTGAGCAGTTTGTTTGTAAGGCAAAAATTAAAGGCCAGTTTCAACCTAAAGCACTTCCTATTTGCAGTTGCTTTAAATTGTTGCATAGCAACCAACACTGTCATCTAGTGTTTTTTAAAATTATTTATTTTTATTTTTCCTGTTAAATTCTCTTGTAAAAAGACTGTTTATTGTGCTTAGTGTTCCCAAACATTTGCTTGGGGAAGAGCCTGAGTAGAGACATTTGTAAAACACTGCCATCTCGTTTATAGGTCTGTGACTCCTAACTTCTGATGGATTAAAACCTGGCTTTTCACATAAAAAAAAAAAAATTAACAAGTGATAATAAACATATTTAAATAAGCCAAACAGAAAGTCCTAGTTTTAAAAAAAACAGTAGAGGATATAAAGAAAAGCCAAGGGTTTGTGGCCTAGCATGGCAGTGGGACTCTTGCCTAGCATATACAGAGCCCTGGGGTTGATTCTCAGCATGGAGAAAAACAACAAAGAAAGCTAACTTTAACCGAGCACTCTACACACCCACAATCTTATCACTTGGAAAGATGAGGGAAGAAGACTGTAATTTCAAGGCCAGACGGGTTACACAGTAAATTCCACCCCTGCCTAAGCTACATGGTGAGATACAGTACATCGGAGATCAAAATGAAACTTTAGAGTTGAAAAAATAATAACCAAAATGTACAACTCAATAAATGGTGTCAACATCAGGAAGTAGAAAACAGGAAAGAATCAGTGACCATTTAAGTATAGAATTACTCAATCTAAGTAAAAGAGGGAAAGCTGACTGTCCCACACTCTCAAAATGGACAGAGAGACTTGGGTACCTGTGTAACTATACCAGAACAGCTGGTCTTCCTGTCATCCTGAATCTGAGCAGGCAGAAAGTTAGACCTGAGAGAACCAAGGAGACTGTACCTGTGTGTTGGTAGCTCTGTCTTCTGAAGGCCAGACTATTGACCGCCTCTTAGTGGCTAAACACCCTTGAAGCTGAAGTTAGGTCCCTTCCAGTCTACCAGAGACCCAGGCAACAAGCCAGCCTTCCCAATTGCCACACAAACGCACTAATGAATATCTTGTGTTAGACACTATTATATTGCTGTGAGGAGACCTCATGACCGAAACAACTCTTACAAAAGGAAGCATGTAATTGCTTACAGTTTAGTTAGTCCATTATCATCATGGTAAAGAGCATGCAGTGTGAGGGCAGGCATGAGATAGGAGAAGTAGATGAGAGTTTTACATCCTGATCTTCAGGCAGAGATAAGGAGTGGGGGGGGGGGAGAGGGGGAGAGAGAGAGGGAGAAGGAAGGAGAGAGAGAGAGAGCCCAGAATGGTCTTTTGAAACCTTAAAATCCACCCTCCAACAAGGTCACACCTCCTAATCTCTCTAACCTTTCTAAGAGTTCCTGTGGTGTCAGTCCTCATCCAAAACACCAGAAGTCTGCATCCTCAAAAAGCCTTAACTTAATTAAAATATCATTTTTTCTGGTGGTTTTGACCATGCCTTCCACGGGCTATTTATTTTCATAGCAAAAAGTACTTACCATAACCTGAGAAAGACTAAGGGTCACCTTACTTCCATAAATAACCACCCACCTCGTGAATACTCATAAAAATTTTTACAAACACAAAATCAAGCTATCTTGCTCCTATCCACCTTTGAATCAGCTGACTCCAAGACCTCTGGAGTGTACTGTTGTTTGGCTAAATAAACTTCTGCATCTCTTAGATGAATTCCTCCCCTCGAGAAGACAAGTGGGGAAAATGTGTAGTCTTATAACAACTAAGATGCCAGAGTAGAGGAGAAGGGAGGCAGGATTAAAACCCTATGAGAAGAAATAAAGATTGGGAAAAATCCAAGGTGTGTAAAAGACAGGACTGAAACTTCATGATGCTCAGGAAATACCAAAGGATAAGCCAAAGGTATCAACCTGAAGACACATTATAGCAAATCTTCTGCAAAATCAAAGGTAACAAAGAAGTTATCGTCGTCATCATCATCATTAGGGAGAAACTACCTAAATGAGGATGAATTTCATATTAGAGACCATGGACAACAAAATAAAGTTGTGACACATTTAATAAACACCAAAAAACAAATATCAAAACCCAACACTTCTTTCAAATCAGAATCTTATAACCAGTGAAAATGTTCTGCAATGATAAAGGGGAAATCAAGCCATTTTCTGGCAAAGAAAAAAATGACTTTGTTGCCTGCATCTCAAAAAAAGGAGATAAAATCAAAGAGAACTATCAGAAAAGGAAGTACCAACAAGAATCGTCAGTAAAAAGGAACAGTAGAGAGAGTAGCATATAAGTAAATATACCAGGCTTTCTTCCAACAGTTGAAGATAAAGTTAAAACAGTGACCATTACTATTTCAAATGCAAAGGCAGTATTTAAGGGAATAAATTTAGACAAAATTAAGGGGACATAAAAAGAGGTAAGCTATCTACACTCATCTCAACCTGGTAAATAGTGACCCCAGTAGACTGTGGTAAGTTATGTACAGATAATGTAATAGAGAATTCAGGCCAGAGGGTAGGTAAAGAAACACACAAAGCAAGCTACTAAAGATAAATGTAGAAGGATTGTTATAATGTTTATATAATGTTACAATGTTTATATAACTCAAAGGAAGACATGGAAAAGAAATCAGATAAATTAACAAAGAAAAGAGAAAACAAAGGCATTCTGAAATCCTAACTTATCAGTAATTAAAATGTAACTTAAATGTAAATATATTATCAAAAGACAGAGACTCACAGACTGGATAAAAATAAACAAACCAATCATGACCCAAAGCTATGCTGTATATCATAAACTCACTTAAAACTATATTTACGTTGGAAGTAAAGGGTGGAAAGGACATGCCAGGAAAACACTGATCAAAAGAAGTCAGGACATGTGTGTTATTACTTGGAGAGCTGTTGTGGATAGCCCTGGGGCTGTTTGTATTTTGATGCTAATTCTGCCCTCCTGGGAGGGGCTTCAGACAAGGAGTGAGTTACATACTCACGTGATTTCTTGTGAACTAACCCCCTAATGAATAAAGGAGCCAATCACTGGACAAGGAGGAGGGACTTCCAAGTCGGAGAAGGCAAGAGAGGAAGCAGGAGAGAGAGAGAGGGTCCGTTTGGAATGGGGACAGCATGTAGGTAAGATGTAGCTACTAGAGTCTCCTGGTATCATGGCAGATCTGCAAGGATTCGCCACCAGAGGAATCAGATTTTGATAAGGCTTACAAGATTAGGTTTTAGTTGTTGCGCCAGAGATTGAGTTACTATTGTTTCTGAGCTAAGTTTGTGTTGTGTTTTCCTTCACTCGGTGGCTTCGAGAGAAAGGTATAGCGGCAAAGTGTGGGTTTGCCTGATGTGCACCACAGAGGCCATGGGAGTATTGAAGCATGGGGTTGGCATGGTAGCGACCAGCCAGTGGGAACCTAGTGAGCTGGGTGGAGAGATTGTGGAACACTGACTCAGAACTCCACGAGATAAAAGCAAGTCAGCCATTGTTCACCAGTACATGGCCAGCCAGGCCAACAGGGCTGAGAGAACAAAGGCATAGCACAGGAACACGCAATATTCCTTTGTTTTAATATTTCCAGCAACAGAGAGCAATCTTTAAAACAAATGAACCATTGCCACGGAGAGTGGCAACACACAGTGACTACATACCACTTCAATGTGTGTATTTATAAGGCAAACTCTACAGGCTGTGTGGAGCAAATGCCCACTGAATTGAAGGTAGATAGATCTCCAATTAGAGTCAAATACCCCAATATTAGCAGCAGCATGATGAATACTCAGGAGCTTTTGAAAGTACAAAGATAGGTCTTCTAACTTACAGATCTCAATTGCTCCTACAGCCCCAGAACACTTAGGAGGCACCCTCATGGAGGTTTTGGGGAGCACCAAGATTGTTATTTTAGATAAAAGGATATTAAGTTTGAGCTCAAAGTCTTACCTGGAACAATAAGACAAGAGAAAGAAACAAAAGGATGCAAATGAGAACGGTAGAAACCAAACTATTTTTGCAGATGGCACAATCCTTAAAAGAGCCTTAACAGATCCCGTAGAAAACTCTTAGTCTGATACACACTTTCAGCAAAGTAGCAGGGTGCAAAACTGACCTGCAGCCTTTCTATCTGCTAACCGTGAACTCATGGACAAAGAAGTTAACGGATGGGGGAAACCTCCAGAAAAATAGAACTAATCTAGATGATCATCAATCGATGGGTGGATAAGGGAAAATGTATCCTTGGTTGGAAGAAATACACAAGTGGAGTTTTCCCAGCTATAAAGAAAAAAGAAAAAGAATGTCAGGAGAACGAACATAACTAGAGATCTTGCTAAACAAAATAAACCAGACTCGTAAATACTGCATGTTTCCCTCCATTCACAGGAGTTGTGTGTGTGTGTGTGTGTGTGTGTGGTGTGTATTGTGGTGTGTGTAATGTGTGTGTGTGTGTAGTGTATGTAGTGTGTGTGTGTGTGTGTGTGTAGTGTATGTGGTGTGTATGGTGTGTGTACGGTTGTGTGTGGTGTGTGTAGTGTGTGTGTGGTGTGTGTGGTGTGTGTATGTAGTGTGTGTGGTGTGTGTGTAGTGTGTGTGTAATGTGTGTGTAGTGTGTGTGGTGTGTGTAGTGTATGTGGTGTGTGGTTGTGTGTGGTGTGTATGGTGTGTGTGGTGTGTGTGTAGTGTGTGTGTGGTGTGTGTGTTTGTGTGTGTTTGTGTGGTGTGTGTGTGGTATGTGTGTGTAGTGTGTGTGGTGTGTGTGTTTGTGTGTGTATGTACTGAGGGTCATGAAAGTAGGGGGCAACAGAGGTCTTCAGGATGGGAGAGGGGAAATAGAATGCATGTAACCTGGAAGCAAAGGGGCTCTGTCTGCGGACAGGAAGAGGCAACATATGAGGGAGTCAGGGGAGTGGGAGGGCAACAGTGGAGGGGAATGAATAAGAAAAACCATAAATACATATTCTATGAAACTGAAGCCATTGCTCGGTATGCCAAAACTAAAAGTTAATCAGGAAGAAAGCAGCGAACAAAATTAATAGGTAGTTGTGAACTGCAGAAGTTAAAGCAAAGTCAATGCAATCAACATTTAAAATATATTCTAGTGGTGATAAGAAAACAACTGAGCCACAAACTGTAAGAAAATTATTTGCAAATTACGTCCTTGAAAAAGGACTTGAGTCTATAACCTAAAAGAGCCCCTAAACACACATAGAGTGAATAGTTCAATAGAAAACAGACAAAGCATGTGGAAACACGCAGGAGAAACTGGGCCAGCGCAGAAAGCAAAAGAGAACTCAGTGTCCCTGGGTCTTTGGGAAGCACAGAGACCCTACTGAGATTACCATATATTTATTTGCACACCTAGGACTTTAACTATAGGTATTGATGGGCTGTGTGGGTCAGAGAGCTTCGTCTGCAATCATGAGGGTCATAGTTTATTCAAAGCATCTACATCAGAAGCTGGGCATGTCTGTGTCCAATACCCCTCCCCTACACTGTGCTTAAAGACATACAACCACCCCTTGGGAGCTCAAGAGCTCCCAAGGTGAGCCAGCCTAGCCAACACAGCAGCCTCAGGGGGCAGTGAGAGAGCCTAACTCAATCCAGTAAGTCGAAGAGTGATAGAGAAATATGTTACTTTTGCTTTTGGCCTCCTCATACATGCACACTCGTGTGCAAGCACCACGCATGCGCGCGCGCGCACACACACACACACACACACACACACACACACACACACACACACACACACACAGAGTCAAGTTCCTGGATCAGCGTTGCTGCATATTTAAGATACAATGGAGATAAGTGGAGTGAAGGGTGCAAGGGACCACTGAGCTATAATTGCAAGTTCCTCTTGTGTGATTTTGTTTTAAATTGTGTTGGGTAGTCGTGGCTCACATTATTTCTCAAGAGGAGACTCCATGAGAAATGGAAAACTCAATTAACAGTTTCAACCTAACAAGACCAAGGGCTAAGAAGAGCTGACAGCAGGTGGTTGGCTGCTCCGCCCCCGCGGCTCTCCACACTTGAGGATGCAACCGCAGGCCCTAAGAAGGCAGAGTCAGAAGCCCTGGGCTCAGACATTCCCACCTATCGCAGAACTTTTGTGAGCTTAGAACATTTGTGAGTGAGATCGCCTGGCCCCGCCTCCTGCAGGTAGGTTAAATCTGGGCGCCGCCTTGCTCCTCCTGAGCTCTGCACTGTCAGAGACTTAGACTTGGAACAGCCAGAGCAGGAGGCTGGCAGGACTCTGCGCTCAGCATGCAGGCGCTCAACATCACCGAGGAGCAGTTCGTCCGGCTGCTGAGCGCGCACAACCTGACTCGGGAGCAGTTCATTCATCGCTATGGGCTGCGACCGCTGGTCTACACTCCGGAGCTGCCCGCGCGCGCTAAACTGGCCTTTGCGCTGGCAGGAGCACTGATTTTTGCCCTGGCGCTCTTTGGCAACTCTCTGGTCATCTACGTGGTGACCCGCAGCAAGGCCATGCGCACCGTCACCAACATCTTCATCTGCTCTCTGGCGCTCAGTGATCTGCTCATTGCCTTCTTCTGCATCCCTGTCACAATGCTCCAGAACATCTCCGACAAGTGGCTGGGCGGTAAGACAGTGATTACGCTGATTACGCGTGTGCACACACATGCGCACACACACACGCACATACACAACTGTGTTTACACTTTTCTGACCTTATATTTCTCTTTCTGTGGAATTGAATTCTGTACTCTTCTTGGAAATGCCCCACCTTGCAACCTTGTAGACAAAAAGTGTGGTTGGGGCGTTGTCCTATGGTACAGTCCAGACATGGGTTGAGGTGAGAGGAATAGTTCAGGGAGCCTGTGCCTCCAACTGACTTCAACCCTTTTCCATAATTACAAGGTAAGAGTTCCCTCTATGTTTAATGAAAAAATAAACGCCCCCAAGGCTAAAAATCTCTTTTCATTCTCCAACTTCCAGATTTGCTTACCAGCTATTTGTATTGCTTCCAGCGAAGAGCTTGTAATATAAGAACCTGTAATAAGTGTTGGCTAATATATGATCTTTACTTTTTTTTTTTTTTACAACAAATAATATATTTGCAGCAAAAAGCATCCTGAACAGGTCCTTTGTAGAAATTGTGCTAATACGGTCACATAGAGAGGGCAGCAGAAAGCTCTTCACCTCTTGACTTCTAACAGGGAGATGAGACCTTTCCCCACCTCCTTGGAAGAAGAGCAGAAACACAAAGAACCCACTGGGGAGGGTCACGAAGCTTGGGACAGTGTGTGGACACTGGAAGTTAGACTTTCTAGTCTTCTCCCAGGCACACAGCTAGCGTCCGTGGACCAGTGTGCTGTGTTCTTCCTGTGTGACCCCTGGGGTGGGTGTACAGCCTCTACGTGTCTTCATAAATAAGTGTGTTCCTGTGACCACATTTTAAATAAGTGATTTTAAATAAGAGAGGTAGCTCATTCTGCTGTGATGATCTGCCATCTCTGCCTCCACTGGTGTCTTTCTAATGCATGAGTGATGTTTCTCGCCCTGCCATTGGCCACTGCGAATTGCTAGTTTATTTCTCCATTATCACTGTTTTCCACGGATTTGTACTGAGTTTATTTCAGCAAGTGAGACTGTTAAGTTGTTGGCTCTCATCTCATCTATCATGCATTTCGAAGACACGAGTAGCTACTGAGCATGCAGCATTGATCTGACAGTGGTGATGTCATGGTCCACAGATGACACTTTCACACGGCCTAGTGAAGTCATGTGGTTGAGTTTTGAGATTCGCCCACTGCAACGAGCACCACTGAATTCCCGGGGGCAATTGGGGGCCCTTGTACAGGACTTCTTTTGGAGAAAAGGTCTTAAGAGTTACGATGTCTGAATGTTTGCACGCCGATTTAGAAAGCAATTGTATTCGACTTTAAAAGGGACATAAGCAACATGGGATCATTTAGAGCAGTCTGAAGACTGGCTCTAACCCATGCTCATTGGGTGTGTTTGGACTTCAGTCTTTCAGTAAAATATTGAGGAGTAGAGAAGCAGAACAGAGCAGATCATTTGCCCCCAGCCGGAGTGAGTTGTGGGTCCCAGGAAGGGCCAGGCACCTCTTCCACGAAGTGAACATAGGAAGGAATGACCAAGGTTTACCTCATGCTTCTGTTCCCTTTGCTTCCTGCTTTATGGGAGACATTTCACATTAGCTTCTAAGGTCTAAAAAGAGAGAGTAATCTGCTGCACATTTGTGTTGTAGTGTTAGCGTGAGAAAACATAAAAGTGTTTTAAAAATTATCCCATCAGGCATGGTCGCATACCTGTAATCTGGTACACTAGTAGCAGGAGGAGTGCAAGTCTTCGGCAGACCTGGGCTATGTTGTGAGTTCACGGAAGGAGAACTTGCATCACAGAAGCCAAATGGGGGCGGGGCGGTCATGCTGTGAATGTATATGATTAACTCTATTCAGAGCTGTTTAGTTGGAGGTGGCTTATATTTATACAGGACTAGATAAATAATGGTTTATAAGTTGAGTCTACAACAGCAAAATTACAGTTCAGGTGAAAAGAAAAAGCCCAAAGAAGACCTGCAGATAGGTGTATAGAGAATTAAGTTGCAGGCTGTCAGTGAGAGCTCACGAGAATGTGAAAGAGAGAAAGAATTCATTAGTTATTTAACAAACCCATTGAAAAATCTCCTATGTGACAAAGTATCACCTTGGGAAGACAAAAGTAAATAAAGCCTTCGGTCTTTGTGGGGTCTCAGAGAATACAAAAGGCCCCAAGTAAGCAAAATTAAAATGTGGCGGATGAGGGCCTGCCCTGTGGCTGGAACACTCCAAGGAAGTGGTGCTTGAACAGAGAGGGGCGTCCTAGGATGCTTGCCAAACGGAGAACGATGGGAAGAGACGGAAAAGCAGGTCACTGCAACTAAGGAAGGAAATGAGAACGATGGGAAGAGACGGAAAAGCAGGTCACTGCAACTAAGGAAGGAAATGAGAACGATGGGAAGAGACGGAAAAGCAGGTCACTGCAACTAAGGAAGGAAATGAGAACGATGGGAAGAGACGGAAAAGCAGGTCACTGCA
>CM052704.1:21199951-21237199 GCA_028551405.1 Uromys caudimaculatus | reverse complement strand
CTCTGGGCAATGATTCTCAGCCTTTGAACACATGAGGATCACACCACTTGGGGAGTTTTAACAAATGCTTGGTCCCATACTAAGTTACTCTGGTTTTGATGGTCTGCATGTCATATCTTGTTTCACATTTTCAAAAGTTCCATACTTTAGGAAGGATTGTCATTTCTAGACAAAGCTGAAGACACCGTGTGGTATAAACGCTGACCATGTCGGGGGCAGGAGAGGGGTTAGCTTGTTATGAAGGCCAAAATTTAAAACATGATTGAGACAGAGTTTTAAAAACACAGTGCCTTCCACATATACAATCTCAGTGGAGTTATGTTTTTTTAAAATGTGAAAAAGAATCAGAAATGCTTAGGAAATGCAATGGAAGATTGTACAAATGCAGCCCACAGTCTGACAAAGCGCTTGGGGAAGCTGTCCCTTTGTAAGCTATCTGCTGAAATTTTCTGAAGGAAGCCCTTGACATCTCTGGAGTCTTTCAAAAATAAATTTGTAAAGAAGTAAAAAAAAAGAAAAAAGATTAAAAAAAAAAAGGTTAGAGTACAAAACATACAAACAAAAAACTACAAGGATTCTCTTTTGAAAACTACAGCTCTAGGTATGAATTAGCACACCTCACTCACAGAAGTTCTCAGTTCTGTTTGCTTGAGCTTCAAGGACCCGCTGTGTGGAGGAAGTGGGTCTCTCAGACTTTATCAGAGCAGCACCTATCGCTCTCTTTAACAAATACAACTTTGCCTGTGGTTTTATATATATATATAAATATATATATAAATAATATATATAATATATAATATATTATATATATATATATAAATATATATAATATATATATATAAAAGCAATATATTTCACTGGATGGATGGGATTAGGGAGGAAGACAAGAAAAAAAAAAAATGTGCCTTACATGCTGCTTGGCACAGTTGGCAAATTCTTAGAGATTGCAAACTGGTAAATGGAGAAACAAACTAAAGGAAGTTGTTGGACTTTATTTTATTGAAAAGATATTAATTTATGGGACCAGTTCAGATCAGAGGGCTTACCATGGAGCTTTATTTTATTACAGAAATTTCCATATGGGTAAATAGATGTGAAATCAAGAGTCCCATGGGATGCTTTTCAAAATCTGTTAATGGAACCATGACAACTAGTAATTATCTTGTGGGAGGAAGGAAAAGTACAGGTTTTAAAAGAAAAATATTCAAGAGACACACAACACAGGGGCTGGAGCGGTGGCTCAGTAGCTAAGAGCACTGACTGCTCTTCCAGAGGTCCTGAGTTCAATTCCCAGCAACCACATGGCGGCTCACAACCACCTGTAATGGGATCTGATGCCCTCTTCTAGTGTGTCTGAAGAGAGCTACAGTGTACTAACATACATAAAATAAACAAATCTTTTAAAAAGAGAGAGATACAGAAACAGCAATTTGGAAGAAAACTCAGAAATTGTGCCACAGGACTAATCTGAATGTTCTTTTTTGAATTAGCTTTGTGTACATTTTGAGAAAGAGAAAAAAAAAACCTAGTGTCTTTTCTGTTACTACAAGTAAAGAAAAGTCGCTATATTTTCATAGAAAGTAGAAGAGGGAATTAGCAGCCACAGAAGTTTCTGTAGAAGATCTTCTCACTGTAGAACAATGAGAATAAGGACAGAAAAGGATATCTGTGTTAAAAATTGATCTCTACTTCAAAAGATTAAAGAGGATACTTCTTGGTTTATCTGGAAATTTATGGAAGGGTTCAAGGCAGGTGGGACTCACTCAAAGAATCCGTTACTGTGAACAAAGCTGTGGAGTCCTCTGCCCAGGCCTTAGTCATGCCGTGTGATGTGGGTGGGTTAGGGTCATTGCCACCTGAATGGCTTACATAGAGTAGATTCAGGATGAGAGTTACATGGTACCCAGGTAGCCTTGCATGTTTCCCATGAGGCCATGCAGGCAGGATTTTACCACCATCTGAGCTGATTCTTGGAAGGACACTTGTGGATACCTCATAGAGCAACACACACTGCAAGATTCTTACTTCTCATCCATCTCCTGCATTTGGTTCCAGCTGAGCTCAGAGTTTCCCACCTAGCACCGTCTGTCCCATCTGAGAGCTCCTTTGTAGTTTGCCTCCACCCTAGCAGAGTGAGCCATTGTATCTGCTGTTAGTCATGATTGACATTCAGGTTGAATGTCTTTCTTTCTGTGGGACTGGAGGCACGAGAAGATGATCTGTTCCATGTTGTCTAAGTAACAGACTCCTCGAATGTGTGTAGATTCTCGAGATCTCATGGGTATTTGCTCATTGATTCCTTGCTGGTTACAGATATGAAAGTATAAACAGCGAAGTTCAGAGCTGCAGCAATGACAGCTGTGATCCTGTTAGCCACCAGGCTCCTCCAGAATGTGTGGCCCCTGGGCATGGAGCTCTGAAGGAGGCCATACATCATAGGGTTGGCTCTATGTGATTGTAGGATGGAGTCCATCCAATAGCCAGTAAGCCCAGTGACATCCTCCTCTGTGACCTGGTAAGTCCCTGCATGAGGTTTTGAGGTTGGTCTTAATCAGCATTATAAAGCTATCCCCCTTTCCTGGACTGGATGATCTGAAAAGACACAGAAACTCTGCAAGAAACTACAAACCCCACATAAGCCTCAATAGTGTCTGCACCGCCACTATATTCTCCACAGGGTACGTCAGCTTTTTCTGTAGATCATGAAAACAGAACCATTTTCTGCCTCTCCCTTCAAGTTCATGCACTTTATGGCAGACCAACTCCTACACTGCCAGTTCTCCAATTGCTTTCTTCTGCTGCTGAGGAATCCCAGTTAGGTACGAGAGCAACACTGGTAGCTTTCTCCTAGCCCGTGGCATCGAGGAAGGTTCAACAGATGTGGTGAACTTCCCTGGCAGCTTTCTCCTAGCCCGTGGCATCGAGGAAGGTTCAACAGATGTGGAGAACTTCCCTGGCAGCTTTCTCCTAGCCTGTGGCATCGAGGAAGGTTCAACAGATGTGGAGAACTTCCCTGGTAGCTTTCTCCTAGCCCGTGGCATCGAGGAAGTTTCAACAGATGTTGTATTTGTTTCCCTTTATATCTGAGAGCGATGGGCTCCTAATGATTAATCCTGCAACAGCTAGGGAAATGCTTTCTGTTTTTATCTGATTTTGTGAAACTAAAACAAAAAGCATTCACTAGGCAGTGAGCCAGTACAGATCACAGAAATCTTAAAAGGCAGCCTGTTCTCACCTCCTGGGAGAACACAGACAGTGGTTCAGCAAAGATGAGCTTACACAGTACGTCACTGTGTACAAGATGCTTTAATATTAGCTGGGTTGGATATCATATTGTCTGGCATCATCAGACAAGAGCAGTTTAAAAATAGTTTCTGCTACATATGCGGCTGGAGCCATGGGTCCCTCCATGTGTGCTCCTTGGTTGGTGGTTTAGTCCAGTGTAGGAGAATTCAAGGGCAGGGAGGCAGGAGCGGGTGGGTGAGTGGGGGAACACCCTCATAGAAGCAGGGGGTGGGGGGATGGGATAGGACGTGGGGGGGGGGGAGGACCAGGAAAGGGGAAAACATTTGAAATGTAAATAAAGAAAATATCCAATTAAAAAAAATAATATCTGATGCTGCCATCTGGTGGCAGATGATGCCACAGAAACTATTACAAGAACATAAGCTTTTTATCTTGTTGTTTTTTTTTAAATCAATGTTTTATGTTTATACCCATAGACAGATGCTATTCCCTGCCTTGCCTGAAGAAGCTTCCCTTAGGGTTGGTAGTAAATGCAGAGACTCATGGCTGCTCAGGGTGCCGAGAAAAAGTGACAATTAGTGTCAACTCTCCCTACACCTCCCCTTCTAAGGCTCAGGGAACATTGCCAAAAAGGAGACAGAAAGGAGATGGAGCTGGTAGATAGATTGGGAAGGAGGCTGTGGGATGCTCCATTCTAGGCATGGTCTGGCTCTAATCTCACGGCAGCTGCTTTTGCCTCCATTGATTGGGCCTGGCATCAGTCAAGACTAAAAGGGACTCAGGGGGCCTTACCCCGTCCCCGATGTAATGCTGGCTCCTGGTGGTTTCTATCACGTGTGTATTCACAGGTGAGCCTGCCAGCCTCCAAGGAGTAGTTCTGGTTTTGAATGCCACAGCTCTGGCTAAACCTAGTGGGTCACAAAACAAAACACAAAGATGTGAACATGAGTAAGGGTCTTATGAAAGGTATAGAGGCAGGCAGAGGGAGGGCGTGGACAGAGTTAGAAGGGAGACAGGAGGGGGTGGGTGAAAGTAGCCATGATATGATATATATTGATATACATATATATGTGTGTGTGTGTGGCATATATATATAAAAATGTGATATATAAATAAATGTGATATATATATATTTCATCCTCACACAGAAATGCAGCCAGGTCTCATCCTCACCTGGGATTTAAGACAACCCCCTGAGGACAACTTGCTGTCCCTTGCCCTGAACCTCCCTTCAAAGAGCTGTGCTGTCTAATTCATACTGCTGGGGACATTTCATGTTGCCCCACCCCCTACCCCCACCCCGCGCCTGGCATTGTACATCAATTCCCCATGATGCAGACTCTGCTCAGCACGCATTCAGCAGAGCTGAGCACCTGGCCTTGCTGTGCTCTGCAGGGAGGTTGGAAGAGCCTCCCAGAATTGAATATGCCTGACCGCCTACCAAGAATCCTCTTCCAAGTTTTACAGGTGAGAAGGGGAGGCCACTCAAACTGTGGAGTAATCAAGGAAGTCATTGTTCGCAATCCCATTGTTCACAATCAATCGCTCTAGGCTTGATTCACCTAAGAGCTTCTTAGGCTAGACTCCCTGGAGTCGCCGCAGCCTCTAGTTAAGCTGGTGAACTGCCAGGGGACTCATTGTATTAGGTCTCAGGAAGAGGCAGGCCATCTCTGTCCTAGCATTTTCCTGTATCAGGGTAGCCCAGGTTTCTTCACACAGTCGCTGTGTGACAAAAACAGAAGCTTCGAAGCTCCTGCAGACTCTGTACAGGATGTCGCTCGGCCACTCGGCACTCCGGTGATAAAGGAACGCTGCGCCAGCTTTAAAGAGAGGAGAAACATTTCTCCACGTGAGGTCTGTGATGGAGAAGATCTGTAGCCTTTGTCCCTCCTGTCTTTACAATTTCTTACAGCAAACGAATTGTCTACGCTTCCTTAGGAAGTGTTGGCACACGGGCTTGAACCTGAGGAATCTGCTTCTGTCTGTTTTTTTGTTTTGTTTTGTTTTGTTTTTTAACTACAGTGGCTACAGTGGAAAAGGAAGGTTTCTTTCTGCAGTTAGATCTGCCTCCTGCCTGCTTCTGTCCCACTTTGTCACCATGGTGTCTTCTGACCCCAGCAGTTTTACCCTTATGCTCAGAGAGCTGATTTGGAACTTAAAGGAAAGTTTTTACAATGGAAATTTGATATGACCTTTGCCATAGAAACCCCAATGAAAATTCATTCCTGTTAACTGACTCTCCTAGTCCCTGATCTGCCGCCATTTATGCTCATGTTCCCCAAACTCTACACTGGCTCAGACACGTGGGTAACTACAGCCCATTCACTGACACTGCCTTAGTTTAAAACCTTTCCTTATTTCGATATTTAGAAACAACCAAGGATTTGCTTTTTATGAGGAGGAATTTCATTTCATCAAAAGCTAATCTAAGTGACACAATGAGCCTGATTCAAATATTGGTTTTCTTAACAGGGTCTGAGCAACACTGGTAATAAATGGGAGAAGACTAGCTAGGCTGTCTTTAAAGACAAGAGGAGCAAGTCTTGAAAGTTAGTGCTGACCAGCTTCTTACAACAAATTAAGCCAGGATCTAATGAAATAAAAAGAATTGAACAGGATGTGGATTTTGTTAAAAGTTTAAATTACCCACAACAGAATTAGTAAGTATAATGTGTTTGCAAGATGCCAAACCTCCTGGTGAACACATTATTCAAAATTCAAGTTAGATTTTCAGTATTGAAAGACAAGTTATCTGAATTTTGCAACTAAAGACACATTTTATCGTAAACCCAACACTCTGTTTTCAGCATAGAAAATTGTCAGGAGCAGATAGGAAATTGTGTAAAAATGTTCCGAATGAATCAATGAGTATCAATCATCTTGTTACTGTAATAATATTTTGCACTGTTTAGAAATTAGCTATATTTAACTTTATGGTGTACATAAGATTTCATCTTGTCTTTGTTACTTTTCTATTGCTATGAAGATACACTGTGACAAAGGCAACTTACGGAGAAAGCTATAAAGGATTTACAGTTTCAGGGGCTGAGTCAAGGAAGGAAGAATGGCAGAAGAAAGAGAAGCATGTTGCTGGAGCAACTGAGATGTACTTACAGCTGGAAACACAACCGTGAGGCAGAAAGAGAGTTAACAGTCACACGCCTCCTTTGATGGTGCTGATCCCCTAATCCTTCCAATATAAATCTACTGGGTACCAAGCATTCCAATATAGGAGCCTATGAAGGTCATTCTCATTCAAACAACCACATTCCACTGTCGGCTTTTAGCCACATTATAATACAAAGCTTCAAACATATTTAGTCCAACTTCAAAAGTCCCCATAGTCTTCCAGTCTCAACACAGATATTTTTTAGTTAATTAAGTTAGTTATTTACTTTACATCCTGATAATTACAGCTTTCCCTCCCTCCTCTCCTCCCAGGCACTCCCTCTCACCACCCCCCATCCATCTTTCCTCCCCTCCTCCTTAGAAAAGGGGAGGCCTCCCACAGATATCAACCAGATATCAAGATATCCTTCCTCAAGTTCTGCCTAATATTTGGCTGTAGGTCTCTGCATCTGTTTCCATCAGTTGCTGGGTGAAGCTGATATGTTTTTGTAAAGCGCAGTATTGTGGGGTGGGAGGGGGTGCCTTAGTGCCCCCCCCCCAGTTCCCACTCATACGACAGGTCTGGTATAAAATAGAGGGGGCATGGGAAGGGAGACTGAGAAGGGAGTAGAGGCAGAGAAAGAGAGGGGACAGAGAAGGGGACACACACACACACACACACAGAGAGAGAGAGAGAGAGAGAGAGAGAGAGAGAGAGAGAGAGAGAGAGAGGGGTCAAACAGCAAGCCAGGCCTACCTGGCTGTTGCTAGGTAACTGTTGGACAGAGCCTAGAAGGAATGCTAACATGCTAACAGAAGTATCTCTGATGAGTTATCCTAGGCTCCTTTCTGCACGTATGGCAGAATATCATTAATAGTGTCAGGGGCTGGCTCCCTCTTTTTTTTTTCTTTTTTTTTTCTGAGACAGGGTTTCTCTGTGTAGCCCTGGCTGTCCTAGAACTCACTCTGTAGACCAGGCTGGCCTCGAACTCAGAAATCCATTTGCCTCTGCCTCCTAAGTACCGAGATTAAAGGCATGCGCCACCACTGCCCAGCTCCCTCTTAGGGCATGGTTCTCAAGCTGGAGTAATCATTGGTTGGCCTCAATTCTGCTCCATCTTTTACCCCTGTACATCTTGTAGGCAGGGTAAATTGTGGGTCTAAGGTTTTGTGGCTGGGTTGGTACATACCATGTCTGTCTTTCTGGGTCTAGGTTATCTCACTCAGAATGTTATTTTCTAGTTCCATCTATTTGCCTGCAAATTTCATGATGTCCTTGTTTTTAAATAGCTGAGTAGTATTTCATTGTGTAAACAAACCACATTTTCTTTAACGATTCTTCAGTTGAGGGACATGCAGATTGATTCCAGTCTCTGGCTGTTATGAATAAAGCTGCTATGAGCATAGTGGAGCCTGTGTCCACGTGGTAGAATGAGGCATCTTCTGGGTACATGCCCAGGGGTGGACCAGCTTGGTCTTGAGTTAGATCTATTCCCAGTTTTCTGAGAAACTGCCAATTGATTTCTAAAGTGGTTGTATAAGTTTATTCGCCCACCGGGAACAGAGGAATGTTCCCCTTGCCCCACATTCTCGCCAGCATGAACTGTCACTTGAGTTTTTGATCCTAGCCAGTCTGATGGCTGTAAGATGAAATCTCAGTCTTTGATTTGAATTTCCCCGATGACTAAGGATGTTGAACATTTCTTTAAGTGCTTCTCCGTCATTAGAGATTCCTCTGCTTAGTATTCTCTGTTTAGCACTGTATCCCAAATTTTAATTGGGTTATTTTGTTTGTTGATGTCTATTTTCTTGAGCTCTTTACATATTTTGGGTATCAGCCCTCTCTCAGATGTACTGTTAGTGAAGAGCTTTTCTCATCCTGCAAACTGTGGTTTTGTCCTTTTGATGATGTTCTTTGCCTTATAAAAGCTTTTCTGTTTCATGAGGTCCCATTGACAGTGTCCTTTGCCTTACAGAAGCTTTGCAATGTTATGAGGCCCCATTTGTCAATTTTTGATCTTAGAACATAAGCAATTGGTGTTCTGTTCAGGAACTTTCCCTGTGCCCATGTGTTCGATTTTTGATACACATTGTATTTGTGCTTGTTTACTTCCAAAGAACAAAGACTCAGTTTACCTCAAATAAAACCAGGTGTGATGGCTCATGCCTGTGTTTCTTGCACTCAATAGGTGGAGGTGAAGGCATGACCATAGGTCAGCCTAAGCTACAGAGTGAGACTTTCAAAAAACTAAGACACAAGTCTTCTAGAAACTGAAGTGGAATCTGAAGTTGCAGCAGTGAAGCTAAGCAGGAAGAAAGTTGACATTGTGACTGTGCTCCTCTCCACACGAGGCCTCATCCCTACACAACGAACTACAGGAAGTTGAGGAAAACTGGGAACAGGGGAGGTGGTCTTCTCCAGGGAAGTGCATGCTAATTGGTTATCCAGTGCAAACCAATCAGCCCTGAAAACATACATACAGTTAACATTATACAGACTGAACATTTTGTTTAGCAACATATACATATATACATGCAATAACAATTAGTGAAAAGTAGATCATAAATTTGAAGGAGCAGTATATGGGATGGATTAGAGGGAGAAAAAGGAAGGGAGACATATAATTAAGTCATAATCTCAAAAATACAGAAATAAAAAAAACTAAACCTGAATTTTTAATAATATGCCTAATCTTTTTCTTTAGTCTCTATTTTTAGGATTTTGTACCCCATTCTCTACTATTGGGAAGGTGAGTAAATCCCAACCCTCACTGTGGCCAAGGCAGGATACAGTGTCAAATTAAAAAGCAATGTAATGAGTAAATATAAACTAACATTAGTGTTACATTTAGCACTGTGTGCTTTTGAGTCACACCAAGCCTTTCTTCTCAGGTGCCAGAGGTTATTCCAGCATAAAGCTAAGCATGCAGAACCGTGCATAGGGCCTGGAGTTGGGGCAAGGTCTTGGACCTCTCAGTGTTTTCCTGATGTTCAGAACAGAGCTTGACCACCTGCTACCATAGCTACGGGTGACTTCATGCTGTCAGTCACTGGCTGGTCTGAAGTCTGGGTTGTGACTTTTAAAAGTCCCATTTAATCTTTTCCTCTTTTAAAATGCTTCATCCTCTTTCTCCTCCCTATCACCTTTCTTTCTCATTCTTTTCCTACTTTCAGATTCACAGTGCTAAATTTATAGTAGATTGTTATTATCATTTGGGTAAAGATTTTCTCCTATTTTGTTTTTCTCTCTCTCTCTCTCTCTCTCTCTCTCTCTCTCTCTCTCTCTCTCTCTCCATGTTTTCATGCCCCTCCTCTCATAGGCTGCTGTAGTAGTGTGTTTGGTATACAGTCTTAAATGTGCTTGTGTCTCCTCTAAACCCCTATGAAACAGCCCCGCCATCTATTTCATCACAGATCTGTGGTGCTCCTTTATCCTCCTCCATTCCTCTAGCGCTCTGGTTTGAAACACTGTCTCATTGCTAATCCCATAACACTGTTTCCTGAAAAAAATCTTTAGCTGTTCTAAATATTGCACAGAATAAGTTTTCCACTCCTTTGGGCATCTTTCCCAGAGTTGATTTAGTTACGTAAGAGGGACTTTAGTTTTCTGTGCTCATTAAAACTAACACTTTTAACTTTTAAACAAATACACCTGGTATTTTGACTGATGTTGCCCTACATTTAAACATTGCTTTGGATGAAGCTGGTCACTTTTCAGTGTAGCTGAATGTTAAATGATTGTGTTGATAGAGTAGTGATTCTTTAAAGACTTCCATTTCTCGATTGCTACAAAGTATGATGACGCTGCCTTCCACTGTAAAAGAAACTTTGCCCATGTTGATTGAGTTAAAGGTCTGTCAAGGAGGAGGTTGCCCTAGATATTCAGAAATGGCTCAAGTAACTAACAAATACCACCTTGAAAGGAAGACAGGAGGGCCAGAAGCAGACAAGGAGATGCAAACACTGTCTCGGAAGACAAGATAATGCCGGGTGGCAAACGAAGGAATGTAGACAACTTCTAGAAGCAGAAACAGGTCCAGGGGTAACATCTCTCCTAGGGCCTCCAAAAGGGAGGCAGCCATGTTTACTTCAACTGTGGGTGTTACTACTCTTTAACATTCTGCCTCTGAAATTTGCTAATGTTGGATAATACATTTTCTTTATTATTTGACTGAATAGTATTCACTTTTCATTTCTTATATTGGATTTCTATTTCTAACTCATACACATATATGTATATACTATATTTCTAATTAGTATATAGAAAAAATAAGCCCAGAGAGAACATAAATTATTCCAATAACCAAAATTACCACAACCCTCTTACTTTATTTGTTTGAGGTATTTAGTCTTCTTTTAAAAATAGAACTCTGTGTATACTGCCTTAGGATTTTGTAACATCTTTAAAGTTACAGTTAGTTAGCTTGTACACTAGAGTCCAGCAAATGCAATCACATTTAGCTTACATGCTGGAGTCCAGCACATGAAGCTGGGTACAGCAAAACCTGCTGCTGCTGAAGCAAGACTAGTATAAGGAGCCTCCTCATGCTCCACACAGGCCTGACCTCTCCTACAGGGCCTGCAAAGATGATCCCTGGGACAGAGATGGAAACTTAGCATCCAGATGGTGTTGTGGATAGCCCTGGGGCTGTTTGTATTCTGCTAATTCTGCCCTCCTGGGAGGGGCTTCAGACAAGGAGTGAGTAACACCTGTGACTTCTTGTGACCCAATCCCCTAATGAATAAAGGAGCCAATCACTGGGCGCATAGGAGGGACTTCCGGATTGGAGGGTAGAAGAAAGGAAGCAGGAGAGAGAGAGAGAGGGTCCTTTTGGAATGGGGACAGCAGATAGGTAAGATGTAGCTACTAGAGTCTCCTGGTATCGTGGCAGATCTGCAAGGACTTGCCACCAGAGAAATCAGATTTTGTTAAGGCTTACAAGATTAGGTTTTAGTTGTTGCACCCAGAGATTGAGTTACTATTGTTTCTGAGCTAAGTTTCTGTTGCATTTTCCTTCACGCAGTGGCTCATCTGGGTTCCAGAGAGAAAGGTACAGCAGCAACATGTGGGTTTGCCTGATGTGCACTACAGAGGCCATGGGGGTATTGAAGCATGGGGCTGGCGTGGTAGCAACCTGCCAGTGGGAACCTAGTAAGCTGGGTGGAGAGATCATGGAGCTCTGAGTCAGAGCTCCACCAGATAAAAGCAGGTCAGCCATTGCTCGCCATTGCATGGCCAGCCCGCAGGGGATGAGAGAACCAGGGAATAGTGCGGGAACATGCTATACTATTCCTTCTTTTTAAATATTTCCTGCAACAGGATGATCTCAAGAGGGGTTTACCATGGAGGTGTTCAGTTTGGGTCTCCTGTGGGTTCCTGCCGTACTTGTATAACAATTCTAACTTTGACTGTATTTGATTTGTTTTTTACTCTCCTGGTGAATATTGAACAGGATAAAGTGGAGTTCACAACTGGCAAAGTTACTCATTAATAGCAGTCTAAGAACCGTGTTAGATAAGACTAGAAATCTACAGGCTATAGGGGACAAAGGTTTGAATACAGCTTGCTTGTGTGATATAGTAAATTAACTGCATGCCTAGTTGCATTATAATCTATCAGACTATTGTTTCAAATGCTGGAGATATAAAGTCCTCTTTTCCTTGATAAGCTACAAATGTCTGTCCATGTGTTTTCTGCTAACAAGAGGAAATTCATTGCTGAGCCATTACCACAATCAGTTGCTTTCATTCACCTATGATGTATTGTACCATTTTTTCAATTATTAAAGCAATGTCTTTAATCTTTTGTACAAATGAATAGTCATGAAATTCCTGCCCTTTCCATGTGTCCTTTTTGAAATCATTGTTACAGTCCAGTGAATACAGACTATTTTCGATTTTCAAGCATTATGTTTTCAAGTAAGGTGGTTTCTATTTAAATCATTGAGGCTACTGTGTGGTTGGTCAAGAGGTGGGGTGAGTGGGAAGGATACTGGCATGATTCCCATTGAGAAAAAGAAGTCCTTGCTGTGGAAAATAAGTGTGTGCATGAGCTAAGGGTAGGTGGGAAGGAGTGGGTAATAAGACAAAGCGTTTGTTCCTTGGCCAGTAGGATGTGGGCTATTGTACATTTCATGCCAGAGTCAGACACCATATAAAGGAAGCAGAAGTGATGAGTAATGGCAGCAGTGGGATCTAGATTATCTTGGAGTTAACAGGACAGAGAAAGAATATCAGCCTTAATGTGCTACATACAGAAAAGCATAATGAGTAAAATCACTTGTTTACAAGCAACAAGTAAGTAGCTTAAGAGAATATAAAAGATAGATGCTGGAGGCCCACAGGCTCAGTATGAAGCTGGCACGGGGGACTTAATATAGGTCATCAAAGGTCAGCAAAAATATTAAACAAGCATCTGTGAACACTTGTGGCCTGGTACCATAGAGGCACTGCCTCAGACCCCTTTCACCTGTGTTACATTCTCTCAGAGTGATGGAGGATCCCTGTCTTAGTCAGGGTTCTATTCCTGCACAAACATCATGACCAAGATACAAGTTGGGGAGGAAAGGGTTTATTGAGCTTACACTTCCATGCTGCTGTTCATCACCAAAGGAAGTCAGGACTGGAACTCAAGCAGGTCAGGAAGTAGGAGCTGATGCAGAGGCCATGGAGGGATGTTCCTTACTGGCTTGCTTCTCCTGGCTTGCTCAGCCTGCTTTCTTATAGAACGCAAGACTACCAGCCCACAGTTGGTACCACTCACAAGGGGCCCTCCCCCCTTGATCACTAATTGAGAAAATGCCTTACCTCTGGATCTCTGGAGGCATTTTCTCAACTGAAACTCCTTTCTCTGTGATAACTCCAGCTTGTGTCAAGTTGACACACAAAACTAGCCAGTACAGTCCCCCATATGCCTGTCTTACCTTCCTCATCTGGTCTATAATCTAAGCTTCCCAAAGTGAGAAGAATGAATGTTTTAGAAATAAACTGAATTTCCGTTAGGAGAAATGCAGATGGGTGCTGGATAACCAAGAGAGGGGGCATATCCATTATGGACAGGCTTTAAGGAAAAAGCTCTGATATGAAAATCAGATAATGGTGTCTAATGGAAGGAATTTGGGGTCATTTCCGTTTGAAAAAGCTATTTACAACTTCAGCCAGGGAATCAGGTAGGCTAACAGCAAACCCTCACCTCTCTTTCTGCCCTTCCAAATACAATCCCAGAGTCTCATCTCCAGCACTGCAACAGAACACCTGTGCAGTACCCCCACTCCAGCGGATCCCACAGATCTTCCCCTCCTAACCTCCCTTCCCCCACTGGTTGCCATGTCTCTCCTCCAACTCCAGCAGGCACTCCCTGTCAGCACCAAAGGAGTAGGTCGCTAATTGCAGATCTTCCCTTCTCCCTTTGCTCCTCTAAAATAATCTCCTAGTTTCATCTCAGCTCTGCAGCAGACACCTGCTGAGCCCTCCCTTCCTGCACCCATCTCCAGTGGATCCCACAGACCTACCCTCTGAAGCCCCCTCTCTGGACTCACTGCTTTCTCCCAGCCTCCAGCTCCACAGGCCACTCTGACCAGGCTAACTCCAGATCTTTATCTCTCCCCCCATTCTCCCAAATCCAATCACTAGTCTCATTCCCAAATCTGTAACAAACCTCTTGCTGTGGCCTCTCCTCACTCTCTGCCCCCACTGGCAGGGGCTAAGTAGATCCTGGTGTAACACCCTGCTTTATTCCCTCTTGTGAAGCTCCTCCACTGCCCCCAGCCCATCCCCATTCCTAAATCTCAGGTCCCAATACCCAGAAACACATTTTGCTTGGAACACCCAGTGCCCACACCTTTCAGGTCCCCAAAAGATTTTCTCAAGGGAAACACAGGCGCCACACTTTCCTAAGAACAAAGAGAGAGAGAAAAAAGACAAGAATACCGACCCAACAAACACAAGACCAAATATCAGTATCTCAAATTATAAGCTACCCAATCCCAGATGCCCACATACCAGGAAAAATCATAATCAATAATCAATAATGGCCAAAACAATATGTCTCCGTAAGAGTCCAGAATCCTATTACAGCAGGCCCTGAATATTCCAATCTTGAAGCATAAATAAAAGACCTTAAAACATGCCTTGTGATAAAAAGAAGTCCATAAAGAGGAAACAAATCCCTTAAAGAAATACGTGAAGACACAAATAAACAGTGGTAGGAAATTAGTAAAGCCATTCCAAACACGGAAGTGGAAATAATATCAACAAAGAAAACTCAAACAGAGGGAAATCAGGAAATCAAAAACCTTAGAAACTTGACAAGAATCACAGAGACAAATCTCGGGCACTGAAGACATGATGAAAGAAATGAATACCTTGGTTAAAAAAATGTTAAATTCTAAAAACAAGTGGCACAAAACATTTAGGAGGAAACCTGTGACACTATGAAAAGACCAACCCTAAGAATAAAAGGAATGAAAGAAGGAGAAGAAACACAGATGAAAGGCCAAGAAACTATCCTCAACAAAATCATAGAAGAAAATTTCCCTAACCTAAAGAAAGAGATGTCACCAAAGTACAAGAAGCATGCAGATCACCAAACAGATTGGACCAGAAAAGAAAATCCCCTTGGCACAAAATAATCAAAAGATGAATCATACACAGAACACAGAAAGAATACTAAAAGCTGCAAGAGGAAAAGACCAAGCATTATATAAAGGCAGACTAATTACACCTGACTTCTCAATGGAGACTCTAAAAGCTAGAAGGGCCTGGGTAGAGGTGCTGCAGACTCTAAGAGACCATAGATGCTAGCACAGACTACTTTACACAGAAAACTTTCAATCATCATAGAAAATAAAACATTCCATGATAAAATCAAATTTAAGCAATATCTACCTACAAATCTACCCCTGCAGAAGTTGCTAGAAGGTAAACTCCAACCTAAAGACATTAACTACATCCAAAGAAACCACAGGGAACAAATAATTCCAGGACAGCAAAATCAAAAGAAGGAAAGCACATGCACACACCACCACCACCACAACAATAACAACAACAAAATAGTAGGAATCAACAATCATTAGTCATTGATCATTCTCAATACCAATAGTCTCAATTCCCCAAACAGAGGATACAGATGAACAGAATGGATGTAAAAACAGGATCCATCTTTAATCTGCATCCAAGAAACATACTTCAACATCAAAGATAGACATCACCTCAGGGTAAAGGGTTGGAAAAAAATATTCCAAGTAAATGAACCTAAGCAGCAAGTTGGGTAGTTATTTTAAATCAGAAAGGAAGAAGTTAAAATATCTCTATTAGCATTATATCACTTATGTGATGGTATACATAAGTGACCCTAAAAATTCCACAGGGGAACTCCTACAACTGATAAACACTTTCAGCAAAGTAACTAGATACAAAATTAACTCACAAAAACCAATAGACCTCCTATACACAAACATCAAATGGTCTGAGAAAGAAATCAGAGAAACAACACCTTTCACAAGAGTCTCAAATAATATAAATATCTTGGGGTATCTCTAGCCAAGCAAGTGAAAGACAATGAAGTATTACTCAGCCATTAAAACAAAATGACACCAAGAAATCAGCGGGCAAATGGATGGAACTAGAAAAAAATCATCCTGAGTGATGTGTCCCAGACACAGAAAGACTAATATGGTATGTATTCACTTATATGTGAATATTAGCTGTGTAGGAAATGATAACCAAGCAATAATCCATAGACCACAGGAAGTAGATATAGTAAGGAACTAGAGGGAACAGATAGCTCTCATTAGGAAAAGGGAAATTATATAGATATGGCTGGGATGGGAAGGTCAATTGGGGAGGAGAGAAAGGAGGAGTTGTGGGAGGAAATACAGGGAGAGACAGCTAAAATAAAGAGGCATTGAGGACCTAATACTGGTCTTCAAATATATACATATATGAAGGCAGTCTAAATGAAATCACCAAATAATGGGGAAGACAGAGTCCCAACTCAACATCTCTTGTCACCAAATGAAGCTTTCAGTACCAGGATTGGGTTACATCTAATTGAGTTGTTGTTCAAAGGGGTCCCATGGGAACCCCCAAACAACCCAGGTTGTTGCCAAGACAATAATAGGTTGTTCTCCACAAACTGACAGCAATGCCCCATAGCTGAATACATCTTATATTGAATGGAGATGTTTAGCTGGTGTCTACATAGAGCCTTTATCCCTATGTTCCAGCATCTTTGGTATAGGAAGGTGTATTAGTCAGAGTTGTCTAGAGTCATAGAACTTATAGGTAGTCTCTATATAGTAAGGGAATTTGTTAATGACTTACAGTCTGTAGTCAAACTCCCCAACAATGGTCAGCAGTAGCTGTGAATGAAAACCCGAGGATCTAGCAGTTGCTTAGTCCCACAAGGCTTGCAGGCGAACAAGGTTGACTCTTCCTCCTTCCAATGTCCTTATATAGCTCTCCAGCAGGAGGTGTGGCCCAGATTAGAGGTGTGCATACCACTACACCTGAAACTTGTGTCTTCCAGACTCAAGATCTAGATCACAGGTGAGCCTTCTAATTCTGGATTATAACTCACTCCAGATATAGTCAAGGTGACAATCAGAAATAGCCACTACAGAAGGTATTCTGCATGCCATCAAAAAAGTGGCATAAATACAGAGCCAGCCACACCTTTGTATTGCTTGCATGGTGTATTGGGGCAATGGTGGCACAAAGCTTGTGCTCACCTAAGTAGTACCCAAATAAGACCCAATTTGACTTAAGGCCAGTTCCATGAGAAGTAACTACCCAACACTGGTTGGGTGACCAAGAACCTAAGACTAGTTAGCCCAGGAACCTAGGGTAAATCCAAATATTACTGATCTAAAAGAAGAAAAAAGTAGTGATAAAATGACTCCTAATGACATTCTGTTATACTTATAGATCAGTGCTTTGTTCAGCTATTATAGGAGCCACTTCCTCTTCCAGCAGATGGGAATAAACACAGAGACCCACAGACAGACATTACATAGAGTGAGAGACCTTGTAACACTCAACCGTGAGTGGGATGGGGACATAAATGGGATGTCCCCATCAAATTCCTCTCCCCTGGAGTTCAGGAAACCCCATGGAAGAGGAGGCAGAAAGAATGTAAGAGCCAGAGGGAGGAAAGGACACCAAGAAAACAAGACCCTCTAAATCAACTGAGCAAAGCTCACATGCAACCACAGAGACTGAAGCAGCATGCACATGCCTTGCACCAGGTCCTCTGTGTACGTATTACAGCTTCCAGTTCAGCATCTCTGTGGGACTCCTGAGTGAACAAGCAAGTGGGTCTCTGATTCTTGTGCCTTTTCTTGTGCTCTTTTGCACCTGTTGGTTCTAGTCCAATACCTATGTGATAGTTTTTGTTTTATCTTATTATACTTTGGTTCATTATTTTTTTTAAATGAATGAATGAATTTATGAATGAATGAATGAATGAATGAATGAATGAATGAATACCTAACCACTAGGATAAAGGTTAACAGTTGAACTATCATTTATACCTGCTTGGAGAGGGAGACTCCGTTTCCTCCAATACACTAACACTGGGTATATCACTCCAGGACAACAGGCATTGTACTCAGGAGTAGGTGACCAACACATAATAGACTCCCCAGGTTTTTCTATGTATGTGCTTTTACTTGGTTACAGTTTGGTAGATTTTGGTTTTAGTGTTGTTTGTTTGTTTTTCTTTGGGGTCATGGCTCTGTTTTGTTTTCTTGGTTTAGGGGAGTTTTAATGTTGCATTGAGTTTTTGTTTGTCTTTCAAGAAAAACTTAAAAGTCGGGAAGAGGGGAGGATCTGGAAGGACTTGTGGGAGGGAAAGAATATAAAAGAAAAATAATGTAATAAAAAGACTGTATTAAATAAATGAATTTCCTATCTTTAAAAAAAGAAATAGCTATTTACAATAAGAGTACACATTGTGAATTTAAATAGGATTATTTAAATATGCATTGGGAAGGGTGGAGCAGGCTAACAGAAGAGCCTCAAGCCCCAGGCGTGCTCAGATCAAGGAACTGAACAGTACAGGCTAGGTTGTAGCAAAGGCTTAATGAAGGAGAGAGAAACAATAGAACTCTTCTTTCTCTCCCTTTTGGGGTGGCTGAAGATGAGCCCAGAGGCTTGTTATGCCATGTGAGCAGGCTGCTGCCAAGCCACCAACCAGGCCTCCACAGCTCAAGATCACCAACACTAATGTCTATTCTGTTTATTCTGTTTTCGTCCTACAGACATCAAGAAATAAGCTCTCAACTGAAAAGTAAAAATAACTGAGTAGGCAAGCAAAGGGTACCCTCCACACTTAAAAAAAAAACACAGTTACATCCTAATAAATTATACATTACACACACACACACACACACACACACACACACACACACACACACACACACACACACAACTTGCCAATGTGACCAAGGACTTTTACAAAGTTCACGGAACAATGTTAGAAGTTGAGACAGTGCTTCCCGGATTTATTAAAAGCGCACAGTTGTTGGGTGGTGGTGGCAGCTCAAGCCTTTAATCCTAGCACTCTAGAGGCAAAGATGCTTAGATCTTTGTGAGTTCAAGGCCAGCTGGAACTACAGAGCTAGTTTCAGGACAGTCAGGGCTATACAGAGAAACTCTGTCTTGAAAAACAAAAACAAAACAAAAAAAGTGAACACTGGCAAACATAGAACTGAGGCTAGGTGCAAAATTCCAAGTTGCTTATTAAAGAGACAGCATGTCACACTGTAGACAGAAAACTGACACATAGCCTGGCTACACAAACGTAAGCAAAGGTGTAAATGAAGAAAGCTTGGCTCCCTGCCCTCATTCTGCCCATAAATAGCCAAGTGAACATGCCACAGTGCCTGGGTTCTATGAATTACAGTATTTTTCCTCTGGGAAATGAGATTGTCAATCCAGAGCGCCTTTAATGTTATCCAAAAAGAATGTATCAGCCTGAGTAGTCCATATGGGTCTCAGTTCTTTCAGCCTCGCTGTCCCCAAGTGGAAAGGCTACCATTCATTAAGAAGCAAGATGGGTACTTATATCATTTTAGGAAATACACTGGGACTATGATGGAGAAAACCAACAATCCCCTTCTATAGAGGGTGACTCTGAGACTCAGAGTCTCTAATTCAATAAGTAAAGATCCTGAATTCTGGAATTCAGGTGATATGTGCCCTGTCTGATCATGATGGACAGAATGAACATATTTATAATGAGGTAACACTGCTGCAATGAAGTCTGCAATGAAAACTGTCTAACTTTTGGATAGTTCAAACATAGTGTAAAACAAGATAGCTCTACTGGTTTAAAAAAAAAAAAACACACACACAAAAAACACAAACTTGCTACACAGGCCTGATGGTCTGGATTTGGTCCCTGAAGCCCACAGATAAAAGCCAAATGTCATGACACACATCTGTGATTGCAGAATCATCAGGAAGCTCATGTCCAGATGTCATGACATGCATCTGTGACCCCAGAATCATCAGGAAGCCCAAGTCCAGGTCATGACACGCATCTGTGATCACAGCATCATCAAGAAGCTCAAGTCCAGATGTCATGACATGCATCTGTGACCCCAGAATCATCAGGAAGCTCACGTCCAGATGTCATGACACGCATCTGTGACCCCAGAATCATCAGGAAGCCCAAGTCCAGCTACCAGGAAATATGAAGCATGGCAGAAACTACAGAAGAGGTCCCGCCTCACCAAGGTGGAAGGAGAAAAGCTAAGCCCAAACGTTGTCGTCTGACCACGTGTGCACCATGTCACATACACACACACAGAGCGGTGAGAATGATAATCATAAAGAATAGTAATCTCATTAAAATGTTCTTCTGATATATTTTATATTCCTCACTGAAGGAATAGAAAACAATTCTGATTAAATTTTCAATAAAACTCTAAGGACTAGCAGTAATATTTTACTCAAAAATTATATTTTATTAAAATGTCACATCCATATAAGATGTGGTGTGGCTGATTCACTACAGCATAATAAGTTTTCAAACAGTGAAATGTATCAAGGCTGGTGCTAATTTTGGTACAGTTGCAGAAGAGGGTGGTCAGATGCAGGGAAGTCATAGAGTCCTAGTAAAGGCCAGTCTACAATGTCAATGTGGTCCAGAGAACTGAAGGTCAAAAATCCATCAAATGAACAGCTGTAGCAGTTGGACAAGAAACGCCTTGGGATGACAAACACACACAGAGCCAGACACATGAGGGTTGAAACAGCTGTCAGCTAGTGGACTCTCTGAATGATAACTGCGTTTCTGTCTTGGGACCACTCTGGGGTTCTACGTCAGACTTTACTTGGTCCTAAAAGCAAACAGTGTGTGAGGTGGCTGACGGCAGCGGGCAGGCAAGAGGACTGGCTCTGGGGGTTCCTAACTGGGCTTCTGGGTTGGATCCACTCAGTTCCAGAGCTGAGTAATGGGTGTAGTGGATGATGCATAGCAGGAGAACTGGTTCTGGAGTTCCAACCTGGAATTCTGGTTCAAAATTCACAGTTCCAGGTTGGTATAGTGGATTGAGTGGCCGATTGGCAAGCAGACAAATGCCTCTGGGGGTTCCAGTCAGACTCCAAATGATCTGTAGCCGAGGGATGGGTGGGGTAACAGATAGGTGGGTGGTTAGAAGACCTGGGGGTCTCTACCAGGAGTTCTAGACCAATGTCTACATTGTCCCAGAGTGAAGCAGGGGATGGAGTGGCTGATAGGCAGTTCTCAAATACTTTGGCTAAAATAAAAGGAAGCCTTTTTCTGTCCATCACTTTGAGACTTTTAATTTAGAAAAGTAAAGGAAGTTAAAATTGTAATGCATGCCCGCAATAGATGGCCAACACAAAGCTAACTCAATAGCATCTTTTGAACTTCTTTGTCTCCTAATGTTGAGTCCAGGAGTGGGGTGTTGTTTTTGGTTTTGTTTTTTTACTTTAAAAGTTCTTTTTGTGTAGAATATGGTTTTTGATTTTGTGTTTTTAAGGATTCCCATGTATGCAAATGTATGTGTCTCCATGTCTATACGTAATTTTGTGCTTTTTCTTTGGGTCTTCTGTTTGTTTATTGTGTGCTGTTCTAATTTGTTTGTTTTCTTTTTCTTTTTATTTTATTTTAATTATTCCTTAGATGCCTGTTTGTTTTCTAATGAGAGACAGATAATGAATGGGTGGATCCAAATGGGAGAGGAGGAACTATGAGGACTAGTGGGAAGAGAAGCCATAATTACAATATTGTATGAAAAATAAATTATTTTCAATTTTAAAAAATACAAAAATAAAAAATAAACCTGTGTATTGGGCTGGTGAGAGGGCTCAGTGGGTATAGAACTTGCTGTACAAGTGTGAGGCCTTGTTTGAATCCCCAGAACCCATAAGCCAGGATTCTGTGACAGTATCCAGATGCTCTTATGGGAAGATGAGAGGGAGGGAGAGAAGAATCCCAGGAGCCTGTGTGCCAGGAAGAATAACATAAACAGTGGTGAGCAATGAGGAGACCCTCCCTCAGGTGGGCGTCGCACCCAAGGCTGTCCTCGGACCTCCACATGGACTCCATGACCCATGTGCGACTGCATCCACACACATGAAAACGTGCATGCACGTGCATACACACACACACACACACACACACACACACACACACACACACACACACACACACACATGCTTGAACAGAGGGGTGGGGGAGAGATTAATAAACTGAGTTTTGATGAGAATTACTCCTTTGTTATAAGACTTCACACAAAACCAAATGAAAAGAAAGATCAAAGGTTATTTTGTAGATTATATTCCAGTTGACCATTTCATTCTAATTTTGTTCTTCTGCAAATAACAGTCTCACAGCTTTTTCTGCTCATGGTTTTTGAGTCATGGTTTTGCTATGTAGCCCACACCGGACTCATATTCTCTTAGCAGTCCCGCCCCCGTCTCTTATGCACTAGAACTAAGGGTGTACACCACTTCACACATAAACTGTCTTACCCTACCTGCTATGGATTTGTGTCTCCATTGTCTTATGTTCAATGCCATGACCCTTAGGAACATAAAACTCTAGTCGAAGAGACTAGACTTCGTTCACTAGTTTGCATCTATGGCGTGGTTATAATCATGAAGTGTCTGAGCAGTAGCTCAGGGTTAATGATATGCAACACTTACAGAGATTCAGGGAAGACTTTTACAATGTAGCTTTTGTATGATGTGGTTTGTTTCCTTGTTGCAGGTGCCTTTATCTGCAAGATGGTACCATTCATCCAGTCCACTGCTGTCGTGACGGAAATCCTTACCATGACTTGCATTGCTGTTGAGAGGCACCAAGGACTTGTCCATCCTTTTAAAATGAAGTGGCAGTACACCACCCGAAGGGCTTTCACAATCTTGGGTAGGTGAACCACTGTTTGTCACTTGACAAAATTGTCTGATGTTAACAATTTGGAAGTGGAAGGATTTGTGTTTGCATATGGCTTTAGAGATTCCAGTCCGTGGCCACTTGGCTCTGTCACTTCCAGGCTTTTGGGCAGGAAAGCAGAACACTGTGACATGACCATTGGTAGAGCAGTGGCTTGCCTCATAGCAGATCACATGCACATACGCAGACAGAAACAGTCTGGGGCAAGTCCTATGCCAGTAACCTACTTCTCCCAGTCGGGTTCTACTTCCCAGTAGTTCATTCATCTATGAATTTATCAGTGGACAAAGTCCATGAACTAGCATTCAAAACTTTGAAGGCATTTAATACTCAAATTGTAACATTAGGTGAGGCTATCAGTGTGCTACCTGCAATATTAATGGCATTCTGCATTATAGAGTAATATCATATTTGTACAGCTGAAGTATGGTTTTGTCCTTTATGTGTATGTTTTCCTGTATAACTTGAGGGGTTTTGGTCCTCTCTGTATTTACCCTATATCAACTCTCCTATGGTTCTACCCTAATACTTAAATATATTATTATGGATAATGTATCCCCACACTTTACATCGTCACTGTTTAAGCGTTACATTTAGCTAATGAATGGCACCTACTGGTGGCGTTTCCACACTAGCATTCATCTGACCCTGAGATGAGAAGGCACTGAGCATACAAGAACAAGAAAATCCTGACAGAGAGCAGTAACTGTGCTTTGGGCAAAGCAGAGAGCAGGAGTGTTGTGCTGAGGTGATCTCCCAATCATTCACATAGAGCTTGCAAGCGCCTGAGAGCAGCGAGGAGCTCTTCAGGCAGTGCTAGATGCTTGCCGTCACTGTCTCGGACTCAGTAAGACACGATGAATGCAACATATCTGAAACAAAATGGTGAATTTGAAGCAATATCCTAACATCCAGCAGAGTCATGGATTAATCATCCTTTTTTAGTAATGATCATTGAGTCTTCAGAAATCTTAAGATGCTTCACAATTATTTATAATAATCAGATGTGTAGTGTAAAGCTGACAGGATCATCAAAGGTAGTAAATTTAACTAATATGCATGTGAGATAACAGGACTTAGCTGGTATCGTAGCGTAAGGAACACTGAAGATGGAGCGCCTGTAGGTGCAGCATTCTGATGATTACTGCATTTTTACAGGCGTGGTCTGGTTGGTGGCCATCATCGTGGGATCTCCCATGTGGCATGTACAACGCCTCGAGGTACACAGGGTTGAGTGGCTTTTTATACTGCTGAGGTCCTTCTCCGTATCCCTCACCCAGAAACACTGCCCATCTCAAGAGCACTTCAGCACATCTGCATGGCCTCAGTTCCTTCGCTGGAAATCTTTCAAATGAGATAAAATGGCTTTCCCCATTTTATTTAATTCTTCTAGATATTATATTGCTAAGACCTTGGTGCTTAACATTTTAAAAAAATATTTCAAGATCACTTTATCCATTTTCCCATAGATTGAACATGCTGTTCCAAGAATGCTCTAATCTTTTGATATAATTAAGAAACCAATGACTACTTTATATTTTTTCTTTTATTCAAAATAGATTTTTTTCATACAATATATAATGATTACAGTTTTCCTCCCTCTACTCCTCCCAGTTCCTCCTCACTCCTCCGCCATCCAGATCCACCCCTTTCTGCCCCTCATTAGAAATAAACAGGCATCTAAGGAATAATGATAGAATATAATAAGATAGAACAAACCCCAACAATTCGAAGTAGGACAAAACAGAAAGAAAAGGCACAGAAACAGATGCAGACACAAAGACCCACTTGTTCACACACTCAGAAACCTCATAAAAACACAAGAGCAGAAGCCATAATATGTAAGTGATACCTATATGATATAAACACACACAAACACACACACATACATACATACATACATACACACACATACATATAGGACATTATGAGACAAGAAACCTCTAAATTTGCTTTTGAATTTGATTTTTGTTGGCTAACTCCTGCTGGCCACTCTACCCTTGAGGGACGTTTGTTTCCCCCAGGGAGACTCCCTTGGGGGAAAATACTAATTTTTCACTTACAAGTGGCTATTAATTGGAGATATAGCTTCTGGTTAGGGGGTGGGGCATGTATCCACTTCTCCTTTCAGCTCCAGGACACCAAATGGTGCAGCCCCATGCAAACCCTGAGCAGGTGGCCTCGGCCTCTGGGAGTTCACATGTGTATCTGTCCTGCTGCAGTTTAGAAGGTCTGTTTTCCTTGGTGTCTTTGACCCCTCCCCTCTGGCTCCTGCTGCAGTTTAGAAGGTCTGCTTTCCTTGGTGTCTTTGACCCCTCCCCTCTGGCTCTTATATTCTTTCTGTTTCCTTATCCACAGGGTTCTCTGCGTCCTGAGTGGAGGGATTTGATAGAGACACGCTGTTTAGAGCTGAGTGCTCTGAGGTCTTTCCCTCTCTGCATATTGTCTGGCTGAGGGTCTCTGTATTTGTTCCCATCTGTTACAGGAGGAAGCTTCTTCTAAGATGATAGCTCAGCAATGCACTGAGCTATGAGTACAGCAGAATGTCAGTAAGCGTTGTTTTATTGCTATGTTCCTTTTGTAGAACAGTAGCATTTGGTTTTTCCTTAGGTTCCCAGGCTATCGAATCTCAGGGTCTTGGTCACCTAAATAGTGTTGAGTATGGCTTCCATCTCATGGGTGGGCTTTCAGTCACCACAGATATTGGTTGGTTACTCTCACAGGCCTTGTGCCATCATTGCCCTAGTATATCTTACAGGCAAGACATAGCTGTAGATCAAGAGGCTTGTAGCTGGGTTGGAATTTCTGTTTCTCCATTGGTAGCGTGTAGAGTAGCTTCTGGTACCAAGAGCTCTAGACAGTAGGAGTGAAAGCTCTAGGCAGACACAGCTCGACTTCTCAGTGTTCAATGGGTTGTGTATGTGTTATTTTCAGCAATCCAGCCTTGCCATCAATTTGTGAAGAGAAACATAGAGCCTTTGTAACATCTTGGGTTATTTCAGGGTTCCCCTGGACCCCTTTGGCTAACAATGCAATTAGGTACTGGAAGCTTCATTTGGTGATGAGAGATATCCAGTTGCTTCTGGTTCCCGGTATTTGGTGATTTCATGTATGTATATAACTTAAGAAAATTGCTACTGTATTAAGTTTCCATACACACCCTCAAGTAGCCTTTAATTTTAGCTGCCCATATCCCACCCCCCTCTCACACTACCCATTTGGTCCTTCCTGCTGAAGGCATCCTCTCCCATGGAGGCCAGACAAGGCAGTCCTCTTCTACATATGTCCTGGGGCCACAGACCAGCCCATGTACACTCTTGGTTGGTGGCTCAGTCTCTGGGAGTTCCCAGGGCTCCGGGTTAGTTGGCACCATTGGTCTTCCTGTGGAGTTGTTGTCTCCTTCAGTTCTCTTTTCTACATTTTTAAATAAAAAGGCAAATATGAAATGTTATTAGGCTTGCCACACCCAGCAGCAAGGAATATCTAGTGAGCCGTAAGGTAAAGGTAGATTTTACCAACAGTCTGGTTTTTGTTCTAGGATTTGAGTATTGAGTGAGCTGAACTGTGTGCATGCAGAGAGCAACTTTATGTGTTACAAACTTACGACATGCTATCTGAGGATGTCCCAGCCTGCCACACCAGCTCTGCCTGTATTCAGTTCACTGAAGTTCTCTGCTCACTTTCCACACAGAAACAGTCTTACATCTGTTACAAAATGTCCAGTCCACGGCCTTAGTCTCTTAAGTTCACTTCCCTCTGCTTGAATTGACATTGGCCTTAACAACTTAAAGGGTTGTAGCTGCCTTCTGGGTATGTCTGCCCCTCTGTGCAGCTGAGCCTTTCTCTCCTACAAGCAGATGTGGACTGGAAACACTCTGACTCCTGATTGATGCTTCTCTTCTGGGTTTTCCCAAGACACCCAGTGCTTCTGGCTGCTTGTCCACTGCTCAGCCCTCTATACACCACAAACATGACCAACTCCTCTATGCTGAGGCCACCTTCTCCACCAGCAGGGTGTAGAGCAATGGGCCCTTTCACAAATGACACATTCCAACCACACGGTCTATTTCCTAATCACAGAAAACAGATGTGGCAATTAAAAGAAACATTACTCCAGGGTATACTTTAAATATATCTTAAATTCATGACTCATTGTATCTATTGTACAATCTAATTAACAAAACCATGCTCACTGTCAGGTCAGCCAATCACGTTTGCTTCTTATCCTGTATTAGCATGCATCCCATGGCCACCTCATTCCCAAGCACTATTAGTGTGTGCTCGAGAGCACACAGAGACCTGAGTCTTTTGTTCGGGTGATGGGACTTGAGGCTCGGCCACTGGCATTTCTCACTGCGCTCGCTCTAGCGCCTTGGTTCTCTCAGGTGTGGCTTAATTCTCAGTTCTCAGGGGATGGAGCAGAAATGTGATCAAATGAACACTGTCACACTTATGTCCCCTCCCAGCACCCGTCATACTCTCACTTCCTCTACACTCCGGCTTTACACTAAGCACAAATACATCTAACCCTGGGAAAAGCTGACGGCTCCCCATGGGTTGTTGACACCCGAATCAAGGAGGCTTCACTAGTATCAATGACAAGTCGTCTCTTTCCTTGGTGCCCACGGTAAGATGTGTGTGGAGAAGAAATGTGGCTCGTACCTAAGGAGGAGCATGGTGGTGATATAGAGGAGGCGCCATAGACCCAGAATACCTCTCAACTCTCAATCCCATCTTAAACAGTAAAATAAAATTATTTGTTTGGAAAGGCAGAATATGTGACTAGAGATGTCGCACACGTGAGAAACCTCTGAATTAGAGTACACCTAGAGGTTTGCTTGTCCCCAGAGCCCCATCTGAGACTAGCATGAGGCTTCATTACTCTGGGACCCCCTGTGGTCATTGAAGGGTCTGCTTATATGGAGTCAGAACAGGCTGTGGTTTTACTGCTCTTCATGGGAAGTTCAGATCTTGAAATAGTTTTCCAATGGTTTATATCATTCCTAGTTATTCTTGTCAGTAACACCTAGACCAGAACTGGGAATTTCTTGCTTTTTCAATTGCTACGGAAGGTTGTGATGGAATTTGCACATAAGCACATAAACATAAGTGAAACTATGTTTCGACCCTAAGTAGTCACCTGGAAAGATCCAGTCTGCACGGAGGACAGCGTTCCTGGTAGATTCTCACTTTTCCATTCCTGTTGCGGAGAAATGTGGCTTTTGGGTAGCTTTAAGGGTTCAGTGGACCTAGAAATGAGTCACACCACTTACTGCTTTGTTAATAATGTTTGAGGCTAAAACTGAGTCTGCCAGGAGTCGTTCTAATAAACGAGCTAACAAAGGTCATTTGGAGTATTTTAGGTTGGCCATAGTTTGTAGCTCATTTCCCATTTGCCTTAGAATTAAAGGCTACCAGTTGCCTTTTCAATGCCTCTACAATGCCACCATTAACTTTTGGTACTTACAGAAAATCGGTGACTCTCCAAGTCTGTTGGGTTTTTTGTTTGTTTGTTTGTTTGTTTGTTTTTCAGCTAGTGGAAAAGCAAAATATATTAGTTTAATTAGTATTAAAGCAGACAGCAGAGAGTGTATGTTATTATCAACAGTCAGCGCAGTGAGTGAGCTTTCAGCTCATGGCCAAGTTGTAAGAAGCAGAACTAAAGGTTGAGAAAGGGCAGGTATGAAAGACGCATGCACAGACTTCAGTTTCATTCCAAGTCTAAAAGCTCAAAGTACTCAGAAACCCTAAGCAGGTGAGTGGAGAACTGCATTTCACTGCAACATAGCAGCAAAACAGTGAGTCACATTTGCAATAATCGGTGACAAATGTGGAAAGTCTTTCAAAGGATGTCCTGCAATGACACTTGCTGCTTCTGGTTCTGACTGCTGGTTCTTGTAACCCACTTATTCTTGCCATAAAGATTAAGTATGACTTCCTATATGAAAAAGAACATGTCTGCTGCTTGGAAGAATGGGCCAGCCCCGTGCACCAGAGAATCTACACCACCTTCATCCTCGTCACCCTCTTCCTCCTGCCTCTCCTGGTGATGCTTGTCCTCTACAGCAAGATTGGCTACGAGTTGTGGATCAAGAAGAGAGTAGGAGACAGTTCAGCCCTGCAAACCATCCACGGGAAAGAAATGTCCAAAGGAGCCAGGTCTGTTTGCTCACCTCGGTGTAAGATGTTTTAATTCGTCGTACTAGAAGGGACAGTTGTCAAAAATGACAGCACTCTTGGGCAATTTAGTCAAAGCAGCCTCAGTTCAGAATATGTAAACCCTCGAAGCTGTTTGCAATTTGATTTGTGGCAGAAAGTTAAATCAAAATTGTTAGCCCTTAAATCAGAAGTGAGGTTGGGGTTATGAAGAGAATTAAGATCATGGTTACATTTTCATCTATATATGAATATAACCTGTAGGAAGAATTGTGAGCCAGTGTTACAGCTCTGTGGACCAATGGGGTCTCTTCTCCCTGCCACTTGCGGGCCATATGACACAGATCCGCACCTTTGCTCCCCCTATCCATTTCTTCATGTACACACAAAGTCACATAATGGTTCCTGTAACTGAGTTATTCTTACTATAACACCCCTACTTCCTGCTACTCAAAGATGGTGCTAGCGTACATGATAATGTATAATAAAATCTTTTTAAACCAGAGCATATTACACATATTAAATGATTATTGTTAGAAATTAATTTTAACATAACAGTTAATCTTCCTGACTTTATTCATTAGTATCCATTTAAAAACACTATGATGCTGCATATATTATACAGAAGACGTATTTTATAATCTTTATTGACCGTTCAAATGGGAGCCTCCTGTTCAGACTTCCAGGGATTTGACGTAGTTTAGTTGAATCGCGAGTGTGCAGCGCCCTCTAGTGACCTGTTTGTATACAGACGGACCCCTCTATGAGAGTCCCAAGACTTCATCACCATGGGAATTTTTATTAAATTAATTGTCCCTTTCCCAGGGGTGTGGGGGGAGAGCTATTGAGTTGAAAAGCGAGGTGCCAGGTATGAACTTTTAAAATATAAGGCAAATATATAGTTCTAGTGCACATGTACCTTATAAGATCTACCTTATAAGAAGACTAAAGAAATGAGTTTGAATCCCTGGTGAACCAGAGTTTTAATTCTATCCTTGAAGCTTACTGTATTTCATAAATATCGATCTTTTACTATCTCAGACATGAATGATTTTCAATACACATGAATTAAAGTCACTGAACTTAGACTCCTAAATCCAAACCCAAAGTACATCCATTACTAGCCATCTGATTGCAAATCACAGATCCTTCTCTGTGCCTCCATCTCTGCATTGGCCCATTGATTTGCTTGAATATTAATGATACAATCCATGTCAGTAACCTAGTGGAATACTAGGCCCACAATGAGCACACGTCATAAGCATGTTTATTACACGAAGATGGTGTAGACAGGGATGAAACACAGGGAAAGGCTATCAATAATGCAATTATATTGCAGTGGGCTAAGCTCGGCTTTTATTTCAGTCTTGCTGTTTAACACATTTCCATGGGAAAGTGAACCAACACAACACCCTCTTGCGGGTCTAGGAAGAAGAAGCGAGCTGTTGTTATGATGGTGACAGTGGTGGCTCTCTTTGCTGTGTGCTGGGCACCTTTCCATGTTGTTCACATGATGGTTGAGTACAGTGAGTACCTGGCGTTCTCATTTGGTGACTTTCTGGGCCATTTTCTGCTAGAGCAGACAGGAAGGATTACAAGCCCCTTGCTGTTCACTGGCTTAACTAAATACCAAGCCTTGAGTCTGGTTCTTACCTGCTAAAGAAGCACCAACCTTCTGTGTGGTGGGTGATTGAGAACACTTTGGTAAATAAGCTTACTTTAGTTGTCATACACAATAAAGAAAAGTTTCCACAATCTTATGTTATTCCCAAGGGGGACAGTGTGACATCTTTTTACAACCTTGACTCCCACCTTATTAATTTAATAATACCTGGGATTTCAGTTGGCACCTCAGGAGGTCCTCCTTGGTAAGCTAGGAATTTACATGGTTTTCTGTGTGACTGTGTTTTCTCAAAGGCAGGTGAATATTTGAAAGATCACTCCTGCTTCTAGTTTACATGACACTTGAATTATTTAGTTGAAAAGCTGTGTGCCCAGTAACATTTGCTGGACGCCACACTGTGTATATAAGAAAGGTCATCACAAAGGTTGTTTGTTTCTGGATAATCAGATTCCCTCTCCCTAAGTTGTCTTCAGACATTTACATGCCTTTTGCCTCTGACAATGTCACATGATAAGTGGTTTTTAATTTTCTTGATAAAGCCAATTAGCGTTCTAAAATATTGTTCTATTTCAGGTAATTTTGAAAAAGAATATGATGATGTCACAATCAAGATGGTTTTTGCTGTCGCACAAACAATTGGCTTTTTCAACTCCATCTGTAATCCTTTTGTGTATGCGTTTATGAATGAAAACTTCAAAAAGAATTTTTTGTCTGCAGTTTGTTATTGCATAGTAAAAGAAACCTTCTCCCCAGCACGGAAGCCTGGAAATTCTGGAATTTCAATGATGCAGAAGAGAGCAAAGTTGTCACGACCACAGCGTCCAGTGAAGGTAACCAAAGGAGACGCATTCAGCGATGCCAACATCGATGTCAAGTTGTATGAGCAGCCAGGGCAGAAAAAGCAGCCCAGGCAGCAGCCTGCCTTCCTTAGTTCTGAACTTTCTGAAAACGCTAATTTTGGCAGTGGACATGAATTGTAATGCTATCTTCATAGTTAATATCATTTGTATGGAAAGTTATTTTGAGCAAAGATCAGGACTATTTTTTTAAATGTCAAGACGAGAAACAAGACATGTTTTCCATTTAAATGGACTTAATACCTAACACTGTTACTTTGAAAGAATTATTATAACAGCTTTGTAGACTATTAAAGTAGATTTATGAAAGACTATGTGTGTAATAAAGCAGTGGTTTTGGCAGCAGTTTTATCCATTTAGTCAATGTAATGTGACTTTTGTGTATTGCTAAACTGGATGAAAAATTATTAAACTGCATTATCATCCTTGAATATTAAAGATCTGTGCGAAGAGCTAACTGTCCCGTCCCACCCGGGGGGCCCTCCCGGGAGGGACTATCAACCAGGGTCCAAAGTGTCCTGCCTGCAGGACTTTCAGTTGCTGAGGAGGGAGTTGCGGATAATGGAAAGACAGCAGGAAACAAGAATTACTTGGGAGCAAATCGAAAAGTCTGATCAAGCTCCGAAAAATGACTTTATTGCTACGTTTATATAAACACTTCAAGGCAGGAGGGCAAGAGTAAGAAGGTTACTAAAGGTCACTACAGGGCAGGATGAGACAGAGGGGGAGAAGTTTCTCAGGGCCGCTTAATTGCAGCCAAGTATTACACTGTTGTAAATCAGCATAACAAGCCTCAAGATAGCAGGATGTCTCAAGGTTTCTCTGGAGCCACAGGCTACTACAAACAAACCATCTAATCACCTCAAAGGACATCTGCAGAGGGGAGTAATCAAAGGAATGTCTACTAAAGCCTGGGACCCTCTGGCTAGCTGGGAAGCGCAAGACCTTAGATTCAAACAAGGCCATTTGGTCTTCGGCACATCTGAGCACCATAATGTAATTTACAGTGTGCTGTTGAAGTTCAGAAAACAGTCTTTGCAACTGACATTTGTACCATAATTTAAAAATCAAAGAGGATGAAGAATCAGGCAAGTGACAACTAATCAAAGTTAAGAGACAAATGTCACAATGGAACTGCACACTGTCTCTGTGGTGACAAGTGACATCATCTTAAGTCCCTATTGGTCATATGAATGGAGGTTCTACCTTGTTTACTTCACAGAGTCGTTGTGAAACAAAGTGTGAGGGGAAAGGAGGCACTTCTCACTCTGAAGGGACAAACTCTGAGTCCTGGCCCTGACCCATGTCTCCACCCCCCTTTCTTGCCCGGTTTTCCTTGCTAAGATTTATTCCAGTGCTGTCTCACTCTTCTCTTCTGACTGTTTCCCATAAAAAGAAAGATTAGGAAACTTCATTTATTGGACAGATAGGTAGGTAGGTAGGTAGATAGACAGACAGACAGACAGACAGGCGGGTGGGTGGATGGATGGATGGATGGGTGGGTGGATAGATGGATAGAGCATAGATAGCAGGTGGTGGATAGAGATATCAGATGTTTATCTCTTTTTGGCACTTTATTTCCTCCAGTGAGATGAAAGACTTTAAGAGAGACTTACTCTATAGTAAACTAATGTAGACTATCGGAAGCAACTCCAAGCCTGTGAAATATTGCTGTGTCCAAGGCCAGCCTCCAAATGGTGGGTCAGGAAGAACAGGGCTCCCCACTAGCTCGGCCCCTGGCTCGTGGGTTCCACACATCAGGAACCAGGACACCTCTATTGCTGCAGCTTTCCCAACAGTCAAGGAACCCAAAGCCCGGCCACAGTCTCGTTACCCAACTTGTTTCTAGAACACTCATTTTCTATCTGAAGAACTCCGAATATTTCATAATTTAAGCTTTAAGCTTTGGAAATCAAAGAGCACAAACTGCTTGGATTCCCTCGGTTACAAGCATTTCATGTCATGTGCATCCATGAAGTGCTATCGAAAGGAGGAAGGTGAAATGGTGTAGAATAAGAAAGACAAATTGCATGACACAGGAAAATTAACGAAGTGAAAAAAGAGCTACTTGGTTTTTATGTACTGCTTTTGTAACATGTCACCTTTCTTGTCTAGTTACACTGTAACAAAACAGTGATCACTATACTGCTAAATCCTTAAGTATTTACAGTACACAATATCCTAATGTGCTGATTTTGGTTATCTTTATTTAACTGCTAAAAACTCATATGACTTCAATATGACAATGAAAAGTTGTGTGTGTATTTATGTATTTATCCATAAATAATAAATTCAAAGAAGAAAATCACCCCTGATGGCTTCCAGCAGAATGACTGAATGGACAATGATACATCAGCATAGTCTATATTTTCAAGGAGCATTGATGGTTATATGTGGTGGGTAAAGTAATTTTAGTAACAGGAAACTACACATTCAAGAACCTCCAGTGTGTGGAGGAAGTGAGGGGCGTTGCTCACATGTCTGTAAGCACATGTGCATGCCTGGGGCCCATGGAGGTCAGAAGAGGGTATCAGCTCCCCTGAGACTGGATTACAGATGGTCATGAGCTGCCATGTAGAGGCTGGGGAAAGTACTGTTACATAGGTGCTGCCCTCTGGAAGCGCAGCCAGTGCTCTTGGCCACTGGGTCATTCTTCCTAATGTTTAGTTTAATCTTTACTACTGTCACACCTATAAAATTCCTTTATTTGACATTCCAATAAGAGTTATTTTTGCACTAATCTAATGATTTTCAGTTTTATCGTTCAAAGTTTACCATGTAGCCACTTAACTTCATTTCCTGTAAGAATAGCAGATTCTTCAGAAAAAAAATGGTGAGGAGTCGTTGCTGTGAGTAAAAGTGGAGGTGAGCATGCTGATACTCTCCATAGGTAGTGTGGGTGTGCTGCTGCCCTCCATAGGTAGTGTGGGCATGCTGCTGCCCTCCATAGGTAGTGTGGGCGTGTTGCTGCCCTTCATAGGTAGTGTGAGTGTGATGCTGCCCTTCATAGGTAGCATTTGAAGGTTTTTATGGGCTATGCTTCAAAAAGGACAGCGGGTGCTATCATTTATTTAGCTATCATTATTTTTCTTTAATTTTATCTTTTAGATTATAATAGAGTTACAACATTTCTTCCCTTTCCTGCCTCCACTCCCTCCCACATACCTCTTCCTGCTCCTCTTCAGATTCACAGTCTCTTTTTATTACTGTTATTGTATGTGTCTTAGTCAGGGTTTCTATTCCTGCACAAACATCATGACCAAGAAGCAAGTTGAGGAGGAAAGGGTTTATTCAGCTTACTCTTCCACACTGCTGTTCATCACCAGAGGAAGTCAGGACAGGAACTAAGCAGGTCAGGAAGCAGGAGCTGATGCAGAGGCCATGGAGGGATGTTCCTTACTGGCTTGTTTCCCCCTGGCTTGCTCAGCTTGCTCTCGTATAAAACCCAAGACTACCAGCCCAGGGATGGCACCACCCACAAGGGGCCCTTCCCCTTTGATCACTAATTGAGAAAATGCCTTACCGCTGGATGTCATGGAGGCATTTTCTCAACTGAAGCTCCTTTCTCTGTGATAACTCCAGCTTGTGTCAGTTGACAGAAAACCAACCAGTACAGTGTGCATATATGTATATGTACCTACACACACACACACGCACATGTTAATTATAACCTGCTCAGTCTGGGTAATGCTACATATGGATGTTTTCAGGGCTGAGTGTTTGGCACTGGGCAGTCAATTGATGTGTTCTTCATCAGGGAAGACCACCTCTCCCACTCCCATCTTTCCTCAGTTGCCTGTAGTTCTTTGTGTAGGGTTGAGACCTCATGGGCTTCCCCCATCCACTTCAGCATGTCCCTTGTTGTCCTTGTTCAGACAACCATGTTGGTGAGACTTTATGGGTGAAGCTTCTTACATTACTAGGAGGCGCAATCTCCTAACAAACCTCTCTGACCTCTTGGTCATTCTGCTGCCCCTCTTCTTCAGCACTCCGCTAGCCTAAGGGATGGGAGTTCAGCCAGTATTTCTGAAGCTCCTGCAGTGTGTCGGACCTAAACACCTTCTCTCCCTTCCTAAATCAAGAACATTAACTTCTGTAACCCATATAATGCTGATTGATTGATTGATTTTTAGGTTGACTAACCAATGAAATAACAGAGAAAAGTCAGTGATAAAAATAATCGGGTCAACCCATAAGTTTTGAAATGGAACATATTTCTACCAACTAAGATATCAGACGTGTTTTCCTCTTACTTGGTAAAATTCTTAGATTGCAAACATGGATCATGACTTGTTTTATAGAAGAAAAGGTTAGAAATAGATGAGGTAAGGAATGGTTTTTTTAAATAAACCTATTTGATTATTGCACTTATGAGAGGACAGTAGAAACTAAGTCCCTGCTCGGGCTCCATCAGCCTCTGGTCGGTGGGTCACAATCCTTGGCTTCCTCCGTTTGCACAGTGGTGTTAAATTAGGAAAATGTACACAAAAAAGAAGACCTCACAATTGAATCAATCAATAAAAAAAAAAAAGTTTCAAGACTCCAAGGCAAAGGGGCATCTGAAAAGCCACTGGAGTGCTTCTTCTCTTCAGGGAGTAGTCTCATCCAGTGTGTGCTTGTTCTTAAAGCTTCAGTGACAGGGTGGTTCACAAGTAATTGTGCAATGATTCCTGAGTCAAAATGGCAGGTTGTATAAACATGTATTTATCCTACTAGGTAGCTAATAAAAGGATATCAAATGCACAACACCATAGCAATCACGAAGAGGGAAGGAAGCCAGAGTAAATGAGAAATCACAATAAATTTCTTAGTACCCAAAACCGACATTTAATGACAAATGTGTAAGTGTGAAGACAACACAGGAAGCCACCAGGTATGCCCAGACAGAGAAGACAACTACACTAAAGAACAGTTTACTTCAGCAGCATCTTGGAGAAACTGAGGCTCTCTTGGGTGGTCTCTATCTACAGAACAGTTAGCCATAGCAGGGTATTCAATGGGTGTGATGAACGTAATTTGTACCCAGAAAATATTAATTCTCACTCTTTACCACCCTACCCGGTGCATATGCACACTTTCCTGTCTAAAGAAATTGGAGGAGAGGCTAGAGAGATGGCTCAGCAGTTAAGATCACTTACTGCTCCTGGAGGGGACCAGAGTTCAGCTCACAGCACCTATGTTGGGCAGCTTACAACCATGTGTAACTCCAGCTCCACGATATATGACACCCCCTTCTGGTCTTTTTAAGCACACAAACTCATGTGCACACACCCACACACAGACATACGTGCACACACATAATTTAAAATAATAAGGTGGCTGGAGAGGTGCCTCAGGGATTGAGAACACTTTCTGCTCTTGCTGAGAACCTGGGTTCAGTTCCCAGCACCCACCTGGAAGCTCACAACCATTTGTAACTACAATTCCAGAGGATCCATTAACCAGCACTCTATTGGCTCTCCACAGACACCAGGCCACACACATGGTGCACATACATACGTGCAAGCAAACACGCATAAAATAAAAATAAAAAACACCTTTGAAATACATAAATAAATGCTCTTAACAACAACAAACCCTCGTGTACACGGAGTTTCTCACAGTAGTCAGTGGAGTTTATAGTCACTGGATTTATAGTCAGTTTTAAAATGTTCGACATGGATGATGGAAACTGAACATGGATTCTCTGCAAAAGCAGTGTGAACTCTTAGTGCTAAGCTATCTTTCTAGCCTTCCTCCTATCAGAGGGGGGGAGGGAGAGGGAGGGAGAGAGAGAGAGAGAGAGAGAGAGAAGGGGAGAGAGGGGGAGGGAGGGAGAGGGAGAGGGG
>CM052704.1:21165053-21199451 GCA_028551405.1 Uromys caudimaculatus | reverse complement strand
GGGGAGGGAGAGAAGGGGAGAGAGGGGGAGGGAGGGAGAGGGAGAGGGGAGAGGGAGGGAGGAAGAGAGGAGAGAGAGGGGGAAGGGAGGGAGGGAGAGAGGGGGGAGGGAGAGAAGGGGAGAGAGGGGGAGGGAGGGAGAGGGAGAGGGGGGAGGGAGGGAGGAAGAGAGGAGGGAGAGGGGGAGGGAGAGAGAGAGAGAGATCAACCACACCTTTTGATTGTCCTTGAGAATCTACCTATGTGCTCTACACATCATCCCAAGAATTTGGTCCATTTCCAAAGGATAGTTTGTAGAGGAGGAAGGAGATATTACAAGTGAGAAGAACAAACCTGAGAGAGAATACATTTCCAGGACTCATAATTGAATCTTGTAAACACTGTCATAACAAGATTGGAAATGAATAAAAAGATGGGCATAGATAAAAGTGAAGATCTGCATCTCAAATGTAGGAGATGTTCTGTAGGGTAGAGAGATGGCTCAGCAGTTCAGAGCACTTTACCACTCTTGTAAGTGACCCAGGTTAGCCTCTCAGCACCCACGGCTGACAACTGCCAAGAACTCCAATTCCAGAGGTCTGACCTCACCAGCTACCAGTGTGTATGTAGTGCACACAAATGCTCGCAGGTCTTGTAGACATCATGAGAGTAGTATTATACTTACACATTGATAACATCTGGTAGAGGAACCAGATATACTTTTGGTAATGATTTTTATCCTAGCTTGATTCCATATGAACTTTATAGAATAAAGCTCACCGATGAGCAGAGATGACTCATGCCTAGACATTAGTGAACCGTGCGCTGGGGGTAGGAGTTGCCAAGTCGAAGTGTGTGTCGGATAATGTCAATGAGTGCCCAGGCAAGAGAGTCAGCCAGATGTGTGATCCTTCGTTGGTTTCCAGATACAGAGGCATGGTGGCCAGGCCTCCAGACCTGAGAAACAAGGATGCTCCAGAGTCTCCAGCAGCATTTAGGCCAACCATGCCTGAGGGCCAGATAGGGGAACAGACGTGGGCTGAGGTTCTGCTTAACACTCTCATTCTTAGTTTTAGTCTAGGACTGCAAACGTTTAACCCGTGTAGACCACACTGAGGGCGGGTCTTAGCCCTTCAGCTAATTCTCTCTGGAAACACTCACAGACATGCTCAAAGGCGTGCTTTGCCAATGCCCAGATATTTCATAATCCAATCAAATTGAAATGAGAAGTTAGCCATCAAACACCATAATCAGATGTGGCTCCACTCCATTCCTCTGCTATCCTCCAGCATTTTCTCTTCTACTATCAGAAGAGATACCATCTTGGCTGTTCTAAATTGCGCACAGCTCAGAGTGGGGACTAGAAAAGATGAGAAGGGAGGTGTAGCTTTGGGCTTTCTGGGTTCCAGGAAGGGCAAAGGGTCAGCCAGCAGCTACACAAGTTTCGCTTCTTGCTCTTCCCTTTCCTCATTAGACCCCTGGCCCCAGGGGGTTGGTTGGCAGCTCAGGCTAGAGCTGCCAGTCCAAGTCAGAAGTAGCCACTCTGCAGCGTCTGTGACCTATGAAGGCCTGTGTCCACCCCTGCCTCTTGTAGGTGGCCTTAGGGAGTCCACTGTGGTGTGGAGAGTGTCTGATAATACCAGAGCATGCCTGTATTATTTCCTTAGGATTACCCTCTCAAACTACTGTAAACTTAGTGGCTTAGCACAACAGTGGTCTGCTGTCTCACAGCTCTAGTGTCTAGCTATCCAGAACGAGGGCATCCCTGGGTCTTTGCATCCTCTGGGGGTACCAGGGAAGAGATCTGTTCTAGGCCTTGCTTCAGCTTCTGTAACTAATTGGCTTATAGCAACAGATCTCTCATCTCCACACAGAGGCTTTCCTGTGTCTGAATTCTCCTTTTAAAATAATCACATATTTGGGGGCTGGAGAGATGGCTCAGTGATTAAAAGCCCTAACTACTTTTCCAGAGGACTCAGTCTTCATTCTCAACACCTATGTGTAACCATACAACCATCCATAATTCCAGCTGCAGAGGATCTGACACCTTTTTCTGGTCTCTTTGGGCACCAGGCATGCACATGGCACACATACATACGTGCTGACAAAACAATCAACATAAAAGTAATACATCTTTTTAAAACTGCATTATTTATTTTTGTGTGTAAATCAGAATACAAACTTGTGAGAGTCAGTTCTTGCCTTTCACCACGTAGGTCTTGGGGATTGAGCTCAAACTGCTAGGTCGGCAGCAGGTGCCTTTATCCACTGGACCATATAGTTGACACCTTTTTTAAAGGATATGGGATACGTAGATCTTCCTCTATAAAATTTTCCATTTAAGTAATGAAAAATATTCTGGTGAATTTTTGTGTAACTCAAAGTTTATGTCTATGTTCATTTTTCCTATACTTTTTCTGTAGCCATTTGTGGAACACACTCTTACTCTATTAAACTGAATTTCTCTCTTTTACAAATTCACTGGGTATGTGGGCTGGTGTCTTCCAATGGGAGAAGAACCAATGGCATTTCATTTACTGCGATGACTTTTGTTGTGTTAGCCCTAAAGCCAGAGGGAGTTCATGAGCCAGTTGGTTGTGGTTGCTCCTTCTCTTGGTCCTGCTCTTTCTGTCCCTAAGTACTTGGTACATCTATTGGTAATCTTCCCACTGGTGTGTCTTATACACTGACCCCTCTAAACACTTTACACACTGTGCAGCACCCGAATTCTAGGTCTTATGCCAATTAATATGAAGTCTCCACCGACCCCAACATCTACCCCATCTATTAACTGCTGGGGCAAATGAAGGGGCTGGTCCTGTAGATCCAACGCTGCAGGATCTCCATGACTCAGGGCATCAAGAAAACACCTGAGAAGAGCCGTGGTGAGGATCCAGTATTGACAGTGTAGGAGAAGCCAGAGGCCTCGAACCCCCCAAGGACTCTTGCAATGAATGTTTGCAAGTAAAACTTCACAGTGAGACTTTTTTTTCTCTGTTGAGGGTAGGTTGCAAGGGCAGAGGGTGGATATGGAGGGATGAGAAGATGAGTGGTATTGGGGTGCATGATGTGAGATTCACAAAGAATCAATAAGATGTTTAAAAAATAAAAAATATATAGACATCCAGAATAAAGCATCACAAACCAAACAAACAAACAAATGAACAGAACAGCATGACATTGTCAAAAAACTAAACATGTTGACTACAGCTTTATGTTAGTGACTTTGCATTTGAAGAAAAATCATGTGGTATCATAAAGTCCCAATCTAAGGAATTGTGACTCTGTGAGTTTCGTGGAACTAGAGGGGGCACTCATGAACTGGCATCTAAACACATTTCTTGTTAGCGTTTATATCCACTGTCTGTAGCACGAAGCTAGAAAAAAGTGCATGCAAACTATCTGTTCTCAAAACAAATGTTCTTTGTTCTCAGTGAATACTACAGATCTTAAATCATTCTTTGCTTCTTTAGAATATGCTATAGGCAACTGTTCATAAGTTACAATTTGGAACACAAAATGTATATAATCACTTACAAAATGTCTATTTAAGCAAGTGCTATGTGCTCATAGAATATTGTGAAACTGTGAGCTGGAGACTTCATATTATTTGCATTAATTGACATAAAACCTAGAATTTGGTGCTGTTTCATCATTTAAATGTACAGATATCAGAACTGACTGTTTTCTTTTTGTTTCCATATCACTCATTTATTTTTAATGCAAAGAATTAAGAACTAAACACCAGAGTATGGACACATAGGCTTAATCAGAAATCAAGGTGCCATCCTCTCAAATAATCTTGTCTTCTTTTAGGCCTAGGAAAATATTGAGGCTGGAGTATCCACCAATGCTGTCGTATTGTTTCTTCTTTTGAGAGGAGACTGCTGGTCGACCTCACCTTGGGCAGGGACTCAGACTCTGAGCATCTGTGTAGGACCCGAAACAGGATGTAGGCTTCTGAGTGCTGCATCGCCATAATAGTTACCCCTCTGTCCTCTCTGACCCTCCCTTACACTGTACTGTCCTGGTTTGGTTTTATTATCAGTTTGACGCACCAAGCATCCCGTGGAAAGTGAGAGTCTCAATTGAGGGACTGAGGAATTGCCCAGATCAGAGTGGCCTATGGCCATGTCTGAAATGGATTTGATTGTTGCCTAATGTGGGAAGACCCAGTTTGCTGTGGACAGTGCCACCCACAGGCAGGTAGTCTTGGGAAGTTCAGGGAAGCTGCTGAGCATAAGCTAGAGGGAGCAAGCCAGCAAGCATCTTTTTTACATAGTTCCACCCCTGCTCCTGCTTTAGTTCTTGTCCTCAACAAACCGTTTCTTCCCCAAGGTGTTTTTGATTGTGGTATTTATCACAGCAAGAGAGAGAGAAAACTGTAACAATTATTTTCCCACTGAATAACATAAAACAACCACCAAGTTAACTCTTCAACTTTCTCTAAGATAATTCTATTGGAATCCAAATTTTTCAACAAGGTAAAAACAACACAAATAGAAATAACAACTTTTCTAGAAAATGCCATTGTGGACCTGTATCAGAACAAACAATACAACTAAAGAAAACCTTCCTGAACAAATTCAAATTTGTCAATCATGGCTTTCCTTCTTTGTACTGATCAAATTATACAAAGTTCAATTATTTATCAACTTGTTTTATATTGAAGTTTTCCAGAAGTTTCCAGCCATGACTGCTTGGTGATTGGTTTGTGGTCTTGGAGGAGCTATGTGAAGAAATTATTGAGTACATATTGCCTTTAGATGGACACAGGTTTCCTCATTTGAGCACCAGGAAATGGGAATGATCCCTTTATGGAAACAAAAACGCTTCTGTGAAGGAATTCTGCATCATACATTCTTCTTCCCATGAAATGGAAGAATGGTGGCATATCATTAGCCTGACCAGAATGTGAAATCTGAACCCCTAACTACTTGCCAGGTACTAGGTACAGTGAGACAAGTCTCAGTGATCCTGGATTTAATGCCCAAATACTGATCCAGGCAGGTGAGGCTGGGGGCGACTCTAGGCCATCACAGAGAAACAGGCCTGGTACAGACAAGACCTTAGACAGTGTGATAAAAGCGACTGTGCATGAGCTGAGGAAAACACTCCCGACCTAGAGCTTACAGATAGTTGATCTACAGCTCTGAATTAGGTGCTGCTTTATTTCTCACCATTGTCAGCTCTTCTTCTTCCAACGACACATCAAATCAGAGCATGTCAGTGTTTCTCTGCCTTTACAGATTCTGCACGCGCCATCGGGAGTCTAGCCCACAGCCTTCTATCGCGCAGTATCTCACTAGACATGAAGAACTTACCCCAAAAGGCCTTTAGCTTTATGGAGTCTGTTCTGAACTCGCAACACAACAATGTCTCCCTACATTGTCAGTACATTCTCATTTTTAAATATGGTCTTCAAGTCACAGGGAGATCATATGCATTGTGATGCAATTGTAGTACGTGGTCTGCCTCACTCTCTAATTATAAGGGGGCAGAAAACAGGGTTCTGTGCGACAGAGACAAGAAAAAGCCCAGACTCTAAAATCCACTCACTGACGAGATACCGTAGCAGGTGAAGGCACTTACAGCAAAGCCCGGTGAGCTGAGGTCAATGTGCAGAAAGGAAATGACAGAGAACTGATGGGCAGCTGACCTCTGACTCTCACATGAATGCTGCGGCACACAACACCCCCCAAATGTAATTTAATTATATAAAAGTGTGGATTCAGCATGCACCATATATTTGCAGTCTTTTTAGTAGTAGACTCGTAAGTCAAGATCCTCGGACCAATTCAAAACATACTTGAAGTTTTTTTCTTTCTTTCTGCTATCTGGGCTCTATAGTTTGTTTCATGACTGAAGAAAAAAATACACATGCGGGGTTAAAGATGCTTATTGTGGTTGTGGTCATGAAAATCTCATCTTAACTATACTGTAGACGGGACAGTAAACACAATTCTACATGTTTCTGGGGGGCAGCCAAGCTCTATGCTATACAATTTAGATGTGTAAATCATAGGGGGACCTGCCAAAGACTACTCCAGTGTGGCACCTGCTGTGTACTTTTATGTGTACACTGGACAGTGTGTATGTTTTATGTATACAGTCTGGACAATGTTCGGGAAGTAATTTGAGAATACAACTATTAACACAGAACCAGTTGACAAAATGACAAGAAAGAAAAATATTATTACTTAATTAAACCAGGATGTGGTTCTGGAAATCCAGTTAGGTATTGCCACAGAGAGTACCTTTTATATAATCAAACATATTACATGTTTTCAAAATAAATCCATCTGTGTCTGCTCACTGGCGGTAACAGAACAATAAACTCACATATACTGGAGAAATTTTGTGTCTTCGAAGCAGCTGCCTAATGAGGTGCACTGGTGTTCAGCAAGGTGGGAACTGCATTTAAAGGTGCTGTCACAGTCTTTACATTTGTACAGTTTCTCTCCAGTATGAACTCTCTGGTGTCGGTTAAAGCTTGATCTCTGAGTGAATGCCTTACCACAGTCTTTACAACAGAAGGGCTTGTCCCCAGTGTGAACCCTCTGATGCTGAGTAAGGCTGGATCTCTGATTAAACGCCCTGCCACAATCTTGACAATGGTAAGGCTTCTCTCCTGTATGAATTCTCTGGTGCTGAATAAGAAGCAAGTTACGGCTGAAAGCTTTGTCACAGTCTTGACACTTGTAGGGCTTCTCTCCGGTGTGAACTCTCTGGTGTCGAGTGAAGCTTGACCTCTGAGTGAATGCCTTACCACAGTGCTTACAGTGATAGGGCTTGTCTCCAGTGTGAACTCTCTGGTGTTGAGTAAGGCTGGACCTCTGCTTAAATGCTTTACCACAGTCTTTACAGTGGTAAGCCTTCTCTCCGGTGTGAATCTTCTGATGTTGAGTAAGGAAAAAAACACGATTAAAGGCTTTGCCACATTCATTACATTTATTGGGTTTCTCCCCAGTGTGACCTCTCTGGTGTAAGCTGAGGCTTGATCTCTGATTAAAAGCTTTGCCACAGTCTTTACAAGAATAGGGCTTCTCTCCAGTATGAATTCTCTGGTGTTGAGTAAGGCTTGATTTTTTATTAAAGGTTTTGCCACAGTCTTTACAATGGTAGGGCCTCTCTCCAGTATGAATTCTCTGGTGCTGAGTAAGGAGTGAGTTACGGTTGAAGGCTTTGCCACAGTCTTTGCATTTGTAGGGCTTTTCTCCAGTATGAACTCTCTGGTGCAGGCTAAGGCTCGATCTTTGATGGAACGCTTTGCCACAGTCTTTACAGTGGTAGGGCCTCTCACCAGTATGAATTCTCTGGTGCTGAGTAACAGTTGATCTCTGATTGAAAGCTTTGCCACAAAACTTGCAGCAGTAGGGTTTCTTTCCAGCATGGATGCTCTGGTGTTGCGTGAGGAGTGATTTATGGTAGAAGGCTTTGCCACAGTCTTTACATTTGTGCTGCTTGACTCCAGAATGAATTCTATGATGCTGCCTAAGGCTTGAACAATAGGTAAAGGCTTTACCACATTCCTTACATTTGTAGGGCTTTTCTCCAGTGTGACTTCTAGTAAGGCTTGAACTTTGATTGAAAGCTGTGTTGCAATCCATATCCTTGGAAATTTGATCTTGAATATGGATATACTGATGGATGATAAGCTCTGAGTACTGGTGAAAGGCTGTGTCACATCTGTAACATTTGTACAAATGAGCAGACTGATGGTTAGCAGGATTCGACTCTTGGGTTAAGTCACTATTATTTTCATTACCCTGATAATCTGTCTCTCCAATATACATGCCCTGGTGATTACTTAAGGTGGACTCCTCAGTGAAGGCCTTCCTATTTTCTTTACATATATACTGAATTTCCAAAATATCTGTACTTGAATTTTGGTTCAGTGATACTGGATGTGTCAAAAACCTGCCATATTTATGGGAATCCTGTGTTTTGGCACATGAAAGGCCTATTTCTTGATTATATACTAATGAATTTTTCATGATGGAGTTCTCAAATTGATTACATGTAGAATTTTTTCCTTCATTTTTAAGTTCCCCATCTACAAAAATGTCTGAATGAAAGCTTAACCCAAAGCTACATTTAAAACTGTTGAAGTCACTGGCTGAAGAATGAACTAGACCCCTTTGTAGATTCCCCAAATTATCTTTGAAAAAAGAGTTTTGTTTCAAAACCTGACCATGATGTTTCCTGACAGAAGTGCACGGGTCTTCACAAGTAACTGGCATAACCTGAGAGTCCTCGTGAGCCATTTCTTGTTCCTGATCTCTCCTGGGAGTAAAGCTTTTGCCGTTGTTAGCTGTCAGAAATGGGTCATGCCCGTTATAACAGGTTCTCAGGATGACACCCTCCTCTACATGGTCCCTTTCTTCTGGGAAGTACAAACTGTCAAAGCCACACTCTCCACGAGGTCCATGGATGAGTTCCTGGAATGAATAGTTTATGCTCTGCTCTGGTGAAAAGTCTTGGTGATGATGAGGAAACACAGCTGAAAAAACAATCAAGACAGAACCTTATTTCACTCACCACACTCTGAAGAATATTCTTGCAAATCTAACATCTAAAATTATGCCGAGTTTAGCACGTCAGCAAACACCACAATGGAAAATCTGTGGCCCTCATTGCTCCACAAACACTGACCACAGGGAGACTGCAAAAGAATAACCACTCCTTTTTGTTTATAAAGACTGAATCTTACTTTTGTAAAATGAAAAGTTTATAAAGATTGTGTGTGGTTTTTATTATGGTTAAAGGATAGGTGAAAAAAGCAGTAAAATTGAAATTTCTCAGAAGCTACCTGGAAACCAAACTGTCTCTCAGACACAGAAACAGATTTATCAAGACACAGATAACAAAATTAAGATCATTTTCAGGAATACTCATGGAGGCAGGGTGAAATGACAGTTGAGCATAATCCAGTCAGAAAACATCCAAGTCATAAACAAAACAGGGGTACTATTTATCCAGGCAAATAAAAACACATTCAGCTGCACTGGTAACAGACATGTGTGTAACTCAACCTTATTTTATTTCATCTTACACTATCCTGCAATAAACAGTATTTATAACTGACATTCAATAATAAAACACAGGTTAAAACTAGTAATATTAACAGACATAAGGAACCTACTCCAAAAACTGAAAATACAGAAAAGCGAAATATAAAGAAGGAAAAAAAGAACTATTATCTTATAAAACCCAGAACACAGGTGATGATTAAAAATGTCTCTACATAAAACTAATTCTCAGTTTTGTCTCTATATACCCATCAATCATTAGCAGTCAGTGTATGGTAAAAAAAAATTTATAGAAACCCCATATAAAGTTTATAAAAAGCTGAGACGATTAATAAATAAATAAATAAATAAATAAATAAATAAATGTTAAGAGAAAACTTCTTTATCACATTATTATAATATATGACAAAAAGGTCACAGAAATATCCACAGATTTTCTGAGGCCCCCAAAAATCACAAAAGAACTGTCACTTTTATGCCGCTCCCCACAGGTGGAGGGGAAGACTTCAGGTATCACTGTGAACACACAAGGACAACAAGGCTCAGAGGAGATAAAAGGATGGGGAACACAGGGCAGAAAATGCCCTTTGGCAACAAAGGGCAAACAGAACTGCATCTGTGATAAGCCAATGCCACCTGACCAGAGCGTCCTGCAGCTCATCTCTGCGCTGTGTGCTCGGCTTCATCCGCTCCTACTCACCTGGGAACACAGTCATGGTCTTCTGCCTCTTTACATTCCAGGGCTCTTTCCTTTGCTCCAGACAGGTAACCAGGTATGGCTTAGACACAGCAAGCCCTGGTTATTGGAAAACAGAACATGACACTTACTTGATATTTCCTTAAAACATAAGTAACATACATGCCCTAGAATAATGTTCATATGAAAAGAAAACACGTAATAAACATATAACAATATTCTAGAACATTATTTTTCCAAATGTTGTTCCTTACAGACATAGAGTAATATATATTCAATTTATAGATTCTGAGCTCCACCTTTGTCCACTACCAAATTGCAGTTAAAGGAGAAATAACTGGACATTAAGATATAAATTACAATTCTTTATGCTTCTTGGCTGTTATAATTGCCACTAATTTTAATTTGGAGTATATATTACCTCAAGAGAGACATAGAGAATAAAGATTTTAAAATATGAATATTTATTACCTATTTCAATACTACCTCCCCCAATTTCTCCCCTGAAAACACAGACTCCACTGCTGTGAACAGACACCATGAGCAAGGCAACTCTTAAAAAGGACATTTAATTGGGGCTGGCTTACAGGTTCAGAGGTTCAGTCCATTATCATCAAGGTGGGAACATGGCAGCATCCAGGCAGGCACAGTGCAGGAGGAGCTGAGAGTTCTACATCTTCATCTGAAGGCTGCTAGCAGAATATTCACTTCCAGGCAGCTAGGATGAGGGTCTTAAAGCCCACACCCACAGTGACACACCTACTCCAACAAGGCCACACCTCCTAATAGTGCCACTCCCAGGGCCAAGCATAATCAAACCATCATAGTCCACTCCCTGGTCCCCATAGGCTTCTCCAAACATCTGAGTCTATAGGGGCCATACCCAAACATAGCATAATGTAAAATACATTCAGTCCAACTTCAAAAGTCCCCATAGTCTATAGCAGTCTCAACAGTATTAAAAGTCAAAAGTTCAAAATCTCTTCTGAGATCCATTCAATCACTTAACTGTAATCCCCAAAGCAAGACAGGAAACCAGCTGGGCAAACTCCAAACTCTCCATGTCCGATGTCAAAGCAGTCTTCAGATCTCCAACTCCTTTTTCATTTTTGTTGGACCGCAACAAATTTCTTTCTCCTGGGCTGTTTCCACTCCTTGCGTTCCTCAGCACATAGCCCACAGCTCTGGCATCTCGAACATCTTGGGATCTACAAGGCAACTTCAATGTTACAGCTTCTCCTTTCGTCTGGGGTCCACACATGATCTTCTGGGCTCCTCCAAAGGGCTGGCATCACTTCTCCAGCTCTGCCCTCTGTAGCACTCTTAAGCTCAGGTTGATCCACTCCACTGCTGCTGCTGTTCTTGGTGATCATCCCATAGTACTGACATCTCCAATACACTGGGGTCTTCCGCTGCTACTAGGCTTCACCAAGAGCCTCTCATTGGCTCTCTTCATTGTGCCAAGCCTCAAATCCTTTGCATGACCCTTTCAGTCCTGGGCCATCAACTACAACTGAGGCTGCACCTTCACCAATGGCCTTCCATGGCCTCTCACATTGCCAAGCCTCAGATGCTCCTCATGGCCCCTTCACGCCTTTAAAACCAGTACTCTTCATGCCTTTAAACCTGGGTGACTCTTACATATTACCAAGTACAGCTGCAGCACGAGGTACAACCTTGGCTATCTCTGGAACACAGCTTCTTTGTGTTCTCAGAAAAGACTTCCCAGAAGATTTCACCTCAGTGATGCTGGTCTCTTCTTAACCACCACTAATTTCTTAGCTCCAGCTAGCCATCATCAATTGTCCCATTAGTCCCTTCTATTCTGGACTCTAAAGCCAGAGCCACATGGCCAAAGCTGCCAAGGTCTGCTGCTTGCTGGGACTGGAACATGGCCCCCTTGTTCTATTACATTATCACCAGCCTCCTGTTTTCCAACTCCTTCACTGCCTAAGCTTGGCTGTCCTGGAACTTGCTTTGTAGACTGACTTTGAACTCAGAGATCTGCATGCCTGTCTCCTAAGCACTGGGATTAAAGGTGTGGTCCACCAAGCCTGGATGTAAGTTTTTTTTCACCTAGAACTTGCTCTGTTCTAGACTGGCCTTGAACTCAGAGATCTGCTTGTCTTTGCCTCCTGGGATTAAAGGCTTGTACTACCTTGCCTGGTCCAAAATTTAGCTGGGTGAGATCTTGCCCCAAGGTCACTACTCCCTTAATTCAATTTAATATCCTTGAACACAAGATTCAGCTCTATTTCACTTCCTGGTACCTCTTTAATACTCAAACCATATATTTTATATTTTTCCTTTCTCAGCTTGCTACGCTTTGTTTAAAATGTTCTTCATGAAACTTAACCAGAGAACAAAGTTTATGATGGGCGTTTCTGAGACTTCCTTTGTCAGTGCAATTAATCTGAGTCTCTTCACCTTAGCCTCAGGCAGACTCTTCAGACAAGGGCAAAAATTAGCCACATTCTTCATCAAAATACCACAAAAACAGTCTCTAGGCCACATATTGAAATTCTCCACTGAAACCTCTTGGGCCAGGTCTGCACAATTCAAATCACTCTCATTAACAAAGTCTTCCATATTCCTACTATGATAGCCCATTAAGCCCCACTTAAAGCATTCCACTGCTTTCTAAATCCAAAGTTCCAAAGTTTATATTCTTCCAAACAAAAGCATGGTCAGGCATATCACAACAATAACCTGGTCCCTGGTACCAACTTCTGTCTCAGTTAGGGTTTTACTGCTATGAACAGACACCATGACCAATGCAAGTCTTCTAAAGGACAACATTTAATTAGTGCTGTCTTACAGGTTTAGAGGTTCAGTCCATTATCATCAAGGCGGGAACATGGCAGTGTCTAGGTAGGCATGTGCAGGCAGAACTGAGAGTTCTACATCTTCTTCATCTGCTAGCAGAATACTCACTTCCAGGCAGCTAGGATGAAAGTCTTATAGCCCACACCCACAGTGACACACCTACTCCAACAAGGCCACACCTTCTAATAGTGCCACTCTCTGGGCCGAACATATACAAACCATCACACAAGAAAAACGAATTTTAGTACTGAGTTAGGAATTCTGTGGAGAGATTGTCCTTACCCAAGAAGACGAGGTTCCTATAGTTTTCCAACATCACATCTGTATACAGATTCTGCTGTTCAGAGTTCAGACACTCCCATTCCTCTCCAGAAAAATCAATGGCCACATCCCTGAAGGTCAACTGTTCCTGAAATAAAAATACATAGCACAATGGCCATGTGGTCAGTGACTCTGGTCTTAATGTGAGCCAGGATAAAGTGAGTCAGGAAGAAGTGTTTCTCATAAGCTGAGCAATCCTAACTATTCACTGAGACATTTTAACACAGTGATATTATCTAATGTATTACCTAGCTCTTGAGTAAAGATGACATAAAATCCACAGAAGTAAAGTAGATACTATACTTTTATGAAAAGCTAAATGTAAAGGCATCAATATAAGAATATGCATTTTTCAATTGTATATTAATGTAAGATGTCTATTTTTCAGATGAAAAGGACATTCTGAGAAAGGTACTTTTCAAACCATGTGTCCTTCCAATAAATAGGAATGTATATTCCCATAAATGGGAAGAATTAAAATATAAATTTGATTAGAATTATACTTTTATGACTTTTTGAAACATTACTATCTGTTTTTGGAGGGGGGTAAGAGGGCAGTTCAGACCTAATGGTTTATAGCTACTAAAGTGATCTATAACTAAGCTACATCCCTGCCCTAAAAATCAGATATTCTAATTCAGTTGTTCAAAATTGAAGAATAGATTTCTGACAATACAGCAACCTCACTAGTAATGCCAATGTTAGTGGTCCAAAGAAAATTACCAAACAGCAATAAGGCAGATACTAAGACAATACATTAATGATTTGAAAGAATTTTAAAGAATTTTATTATAATAATAGTGCAGAAATGATAATTTCTGATCATTTAAAATATACTAAGTATCGCTGAGTTCTTGATACACTAATGCATAAAACCCCCAAATAATCCATGAGACCAGGAGTGTTTTTCCCCTCCTATGACATTTTATCAAACATTCATAAATGTTAAAGCTAGGGTTTTATTCAAACATAGCCAGTCTAGAATTCATACAATAATAACATAAAAAACAAAATAAAGTACAAATGTTAAAATACCATTCAAAGTAGCTGACAAGAGTAATGGACATGTAAAGAGGAGAGCAGAAAATAACAATCATATTTTATGTGCCCAGACTAGCTAGTTACTTTGATTGGTATGACAAAATACCTAACAGAAGCAAATTAAGAAAATGTTAATTATACACAGTGGATTTCAGTTCCACACGTGTATGTAGGTATTTGGATTCTATTCACCTTCCCCCTACCCTCTCATGTCCTCCCACTCCAGTCCTTCTTCTTTCTACCTAGTCCCCATCCATCTCTTCCTCCTCTTCCTCCTCATCCCCCTTCTCCATCTTCTCCTTCTTTTGATAACCCAGGAAGTTTTATTAGTTGTTCAATAACTACATTTATACCCACGATTAATGCTACTATCTGCTTCTAGTTTGCTCTGATGGACATTTTTTTTTTCTTTTCGAGACAGGGTTTCTCTGTGTAGCCCTGGCTGTCCTGGAACTCACTCTGTAGACCAGGCTGGCCTCGAACTCAGAAATCCAACTGCCTCTGCCTCCCGAGTGCTGGGATTAAAGGCGTGCGCCACCACTGCCTTGCTTCATTTTTTTTTCCCCTCTGATAGACATTTTAATGGGTGCTAAGGCCATCCCCAGAAAATACATCCTAGACCTTCATGACACTATATTAAGGTTGTTTTAAGTCTTCATAGAAAAAGGTTGAGGCCTTGTCCAGAAGACAGCTCAGAGGAGCCAGGCTGGTTTGATAATAAAAATCTTACTCACAGGGTAAGATATATAATGTGTGTACATTAAAAACATCCAAGTTACTTCCAGAAATGTTCCTCCTCCAAAATTGTCAAAGTGCAGAGGGCAATCCTAAGTTCTCGTGTGCCACCATTTCCTTTTGACTCTGGCAGGAACCCTTCCTCTCTGACTGCTTCCTTCACCCATCAGCCCCAGGGCCACAAAATGAAGGGGGAGAAAAGAACTGAGTGTGGGGAGAAAGTAGATGGAAGAGTCCAGGCACCTACAAGTGAGAAATGAGTGCCGGTAAGCTGGTGCTGAGTGCATACTTAGCACTGAGAATTCTAGCTAGCACTTCCTAGAGCCCCCACCCCATGCAAACCACACACAAGCATTCGAGGCAGGGGGGAGAAGGGGTATTCTCTTTTAGAAGAAAAGTACTAAGAGAATTGTGGTGACGCGACTACGGATGAAAGAGCTCCTCGGGGAAGAGAATAAAGAAGCTCCTGCTAAGGATGGACCCTGAAGTGGTCCTAATTTGTTCTATGTTGCCAGCCACTTAAGTCTCCTGCGTCATTTACCTCATTATTGACTTCTATTCACGGTAACGCCACCACCAACTCTAACTCAGTAACGTATACAGGTGCATTTGTCTGAGACCTTTATTCCAGGCAGTATGCAAAGGGCCCATGAGAAAACAATCAAACCCTCACAGGAAGAAACAGGGGTCACTAAGACCAGCGTATACCCTTGTAACAGGCCGGAGAATGTCACATTAAACTGTAAACGGAAGTACCTAAAAGACACTCAAGGGTAAAATGAGTAACAGTAACATGCATGTGGTTCCTCAAAGTTGCTTTTTAAATTTAGCCCATGATAAGACATGTATTTTAATACAACACGCCAGCATGCATCTATATATCCTTGAAAACTGAAATGAAAAGTAAACACAATAATCTTCACAAAGTATGATACTATACTGTAATACTATACATCATATTCTATAAGTAATCAGAATTAATTCTGCCTGCAATTTAAAACATATTGACGACCAGCAAGATGGCTCAGCAGGTAAAAGTGCTTGCTCCCAAGCCTGCCAACTTGAGTTCAATACCAAGGACACACACAGTAGAAAGAAAAAGGACTGACTCCTGCAAGATGTCCTATGACCATCATATATGTATGGTGGTACACACATGCTCCATATACATACACACAAATAAATACATGCGACACAAATCTTTAATAAAAATCACCAAGTTAGAAAAACGATGTAATGGTTGGGCACTACCTCTTCCACCTCTACTTGCTACAGTACTTAAGAAGAAACTCACTAACCCAGCCTATCTTCTCTCTAGCATTTTGGAATGGACAATGTGACGGTTTCCTCTGAGGCACACTCCCGTTTGAAAAGCTCTTACGCGATTTTCTGAGCAGATCCCTGAGTCTTACAGCAGAGTTTGATCCTGCTGGCCCAGGAATGGCTTTAAACACACACCTCTGTTTACGCTGTTTTTAATCTGCACCCTGAGGTTAATAATCCTGTAAATTATGCTTGTAAGCTTCATTTTTTCTGTTAATAGATTAGTATGGTTGTTGAGAATATCTCTTCTCCACATCTTTTAGTGTTGTTGTGTAATATTTATTCATGAAAAGTGACCATTTCCATTGAGGCAAGAGTTCCAATGATCTAAATTTAACTCAATATTTGTGACCACGACTACAGCTTTTTTTAAAATTAGTACTTATTAATATTATGCAGAAAACTTGGGTATTTGAATATCCTTATTTCTAAACTTAAAATAAATGCACATACTTTACAAAGTTGTTAAAGATAGGGTAAAATGTGTACATACTATCAGGTCCAAAGCCTCCCTTACCCCCAAATGGCAGGATGATAACATTGTCCTAAGCAAGACTTTAATCAAGTAAACAGAAGATTGTTACTGGGTAAACAAGCCTAAAGGTTTCTGTTCTCTGGAAAAGTGGATCTCTTAAGGAAATTTTTATTCACCAGAAGCCTACCACAAAGTGGCACCAGTTTATCAGTAAGCCTCCTACACCCTGCTGAGTGTCCCATCGGGTGGAGGAAGCCCCTCCACCAATCCTGGCCATCTCAATTGCAAGTCTCTTGGTAGGCTTGGGGACCCTGGCACTAAGTCTCTCCCATCTGCTCACTCTCTCCTGGCTGCCTCCCTTGCTGTCTCTCAGCTCTCTCCTTGGAACTTGCTCTCTAACTATGGCTAACCACTTATCTCTCCTCCTTTCGCCCTCCCTGCTAGGAGCTGCCTGCTCTGTCTCTGCCCATTCACTGGGAGGCTGGACCCTGCCTTTCCTATTTCTCTCAGCATCTGGAACCTAGTCTACAGAAGTCCCCTATGTATATAAGGCCCTCCTGGGCCTCTAACATACTGGAAAACTCCCTCTGGTGGAGCTCTACTTTCCACTCAGAGATTCCATTAAAGCCTCACTGTCTTATTATAAACAGTTTGGCCTCAGTACAGAAGAGATAATCAGTCTCAATGGTCAGAAAAAGGCCAAATTCTCACAGACTGTGACAATTTCTGGCACCACACAAGCAAGAGATCTGAAAATCGCTTTCCCCTAAGCCTCCTTGGCTCTGTTCTGTCTCTAGTCTCTCCCGCTGATCACTGGATTCCATCTTTAAAAGATTCAAATGTCTTTGGAAGTATGGATAATATTAAAAATTGTTTTATGGTATTCCACTAAAGAGTTGGCTCTGTAGTTAACAGCCTGCTCCCTCCAGACCCAAGCATGGCTGTTTAAATGTTTTCTCCAAACTCTCTGTGTCCTGGGTCAGGACGGCCACGTGACTGTGACTGGGTGAAGGAAGGCAAAAAAAAAAAAAAAAAAAAAAAACCAAAAAACAAACAAACAGAAGAGCCCCTGAAAAGACAGCGTGTACCTTAAGACAGCTAAAAAGTGAACTGCTTCCAGCAGGGCTACTGCTGCTTATCACATACCCGGTTTCTTGGTCTTACTTAACTCTCTACTCTCTTCTCTTATAGCTCGAAACTTTTGCTGAAGTACAAACTTTACCTCAGTATCTGTAAGACCACTGTACAAACTTTATCTCAGGATTTGTAAGTTCATTGGGTATGGTTTTAAAAAAAATCTGTGAAATCTGTAACAGAAAGCTTAAAACTAGTAACAGAAGAGTTTGATGGTAAATACATAGGTAATCTTAATTTGCCTCAGCATGCTTATATGCAACTTGGATTCAACTCTCGTTTAGGAAAATAGATGTTCTTAAAAAGAACAAAAAGTGTGTGCCCTGATGGCTCACTTTAAATAACAACCACGTAGCTGGCAGCCATCTTTACTAAAGTTAAAGAGAGGGCATACCATGTGACTTCGTCGCCATCTGGCTTCAACAACATCAAGCTCCAAAAAAAAAAAAAAAAAAAAAAAAAACCTTTTAAAAATAAGGAACATGTTTGATGAATAAGGTTTATGAATTCCTAAGGTCCATTCAGGCTAACAAAAACTAACTTGAAGATGTCTAGCCTCTTTGTCTTTGGCAACTTTGTTAAGCTTTAGCTATCTGGATAAACTGACTCACAGAAAAAACTGTGGCAGTCTACAGAGGTGTACTATGAAAGGGTCAAGGTCTCAGTTTCTCTGCGAACTGTATTCATGGTTTAAAGTTTTATTTCGATGCTGAAGGATCTCCAATTAAATCTCCAATTCCAATTATTAAGGTTTAAACTTATTAGAGATAAAACTGCAAAATCCTAATCTTATAAAACCCAAGACCTTGTATACTGTTAAAGTTAATTAAGACATGCACATTAATGGTCAGTTACCTTATAAATGATCAGTCTTTAATGTGCTCAGAACTACACTTGTAGTCATGTTAAGTTTAAACGTGATTCGCTTCAAGGGACAACCTTTAGCCTTCTGAACATGTCATCAAGATTAAGTCTAAAACAAGTAATTGAAAACAAGTACAGTTTGCTTAAAATCAGGTCCAGATAATAGATTCAATGATAGCCCGCAAACCCCTCAGAGATATCTGCTGAAATATGGCATTTAAGGTGTTTAATGAAAAAAGCAGAAATTCCCAGCTCCTGGCCACAGCCCTGATTCTCCACCAAAGAAGGAACAGTGGACGTCACCTGGAGCGTAGCTGCAATGATAACTGGGCAAAGAACTGCCTCTCACCTCCCCAGTCACCAGGACCCTGCCCAAAGGGAACACTGGAAAATCTATTGCCCCTCTCCTGGCCTCGGTCAAGGTAGCTCAGTCCCCAAATTCCTCCTCTTCAGGAAAGTTTCTTGGATTTGCTGGGTTTGCGGACCAAAGACTTGATACTGCCCTGAATCCTCTGGGTGCAACAAAGCTATCAGGATTACCATGGAGGAGCCCAGGCGGCCTGTCCAGGTAGCAGGTTAGTCTTTGTCATTCTTAATTGATACAGAGGCCATTTGGTCTATACTTTCTACTTAAATTTATCCTTCTCAGATCTCTGGGATGGTGTTGGTGGTGGGCCCTAGCTTACAGTTTAGCTGACTTCAGCCCTTCCCCCTAGGCTACAGCGGCCAGATCAGATACTTAGAAAGTCAGTTTCACTTTACAAATATTTTGGGTACAAAAGTTGAACTTGTTGATGATACAAATTTTAAAACTTTAAAAGGTTTAAATTATCTGAATCTCTTAAGTAAAAAAGGTTTGAGGTAGAGGTTGAGGCCTAATTACCTGCCAGGGTGATGTGGTTTCATATGTAAAAATCAGGTCTTTCTTTGCCGGCTTAGAGCTACCGGGTCTCCTGCAGAGAAAGGCCAACTCCCAGCCAGGTTTACCTTAGTGACAGGCTTCACGCTGAGAAAGGTAAACTCACAAAACAGATTTCCAGGCTAAAAAGAAAATGACTTTTACTATTCCCTTAAAGAATCTGGTTTTCCTCTCAGGAACCACACCTCAGTGGGTTAGAGGCACTGGCTGCCACAACTGCCAACCTAAGTTTGGTTCCGTGGTGGATTCACCTTTTGGAAGAACAGAATCCTCTCACCTCACAGGATTCCATGGTTGGCGTGCAGCAATCCAGCTCAGAAGATAAATGAAACAGACATCATAATAACAGAACAAGGAAGCAAGAAAAACTAGTGATTCTAAACAAGGGGACAAACATCCCATGAGCCCTGTCACCTTCTATCCCCACAAGTAATGCAGAGCAAGTCCAGAAAGCACAGGCCCCCTTTATTTCCAGAATTGGTTTATAGAACACTCTTTCCATGATTACTTGGCAGCCTAGATTCACTCTTACAAACTTGCACCAAGGATCTGATTAAGCAGAAGACCTCCTGAATGCTAAGTACAACTGACAGAATATTTATCAAAAAGCTGACATAGCTCAAGCGCCTTTCAGATGAGAGTACACCAAGAAGAGGTTCTTCCTAGGCTCAAGACATCCAGCGGCGGGCGTCCCAATGCGATCTAGCCTCACGCCTCAGGCTGCTAAGACGATCGATCGAGCCCAGACACTGACAGCATTGAATGCTCCTACACACCGGAGACATGGCAGCTGGGGCTGGCATGTCTGAAACCCAGGCAAGGAAAGGGCCACGTGGAGAGCGAGATGAAGAGATAGAGACCCATCACTATGGAAAATCTCCAATGGGAAAGCTCAACCCCAAAGCATTCTGATTGGGGTTCCTATGTCCAAGGAAGACAAATAGAGAGGCATTACGGTGTGTGTGTGTGTGTGTGTGTGTGTGTGTGTGTGTGTGTGTGTGTGTGTGTGTGTGTGTGTGTGTGTGTTAAATAAAAAGTCAAGTGATTTTATGTTAAATATCCATAGGGTAAATCCTTTTTAAAATGCCACCCAGTGAGTGGAGGGGAAAAAAAAATCAAAACCAACCAAGCAAATTTATGTCTATTTAAAATGCAGCATGGGAAATGGCTATTAATATTATTATTTTATAAGGATGTTTGGGAATGCAGCTAGGAGATGGAAATTCAAGAATCTTCCTCCAGCTACAGGAGAAGCGAGGATAGGGGAAAGAGCAGTCATCTGGATAGGAGATTCAGCATCGCATATATTTGGACCACTCGGGAGGAGGGACCAGGCACCTCAGGGAACACTTTCACTGCTCCTTTCCCTGCGGGAAATCCACGCAGGATCTGAGACATACCGGACCTTGCGGGTTATCACCGCACAATCCAGGCTGCTGGGTTGAAGCCTGAAGACTCCAGCGGGACAGGGCAGCAGGGTCTGACCCTGGGCCTTCACTGCACTGGCTAGTTGCTCGGGGGCGCGGCGGGGTACCGGGGATCTCCAGCACGGGCTGCACGGTGACACACGGCCCACCAAGGGGGACCTCAAGCTGGCCGATCCTGGGGCCGGCGGCAGGAAGGAGGGGCCGCCATCGCACTCCCTGCAGTCACCGGCTCCCCTCCGCTCCACACAGCCCCCCTCCAGCCTCGCCGCGCCACGCACACACTCACCAGCAGGCTTCTGTGGTGCCCTCCGTCCTCCCACAACGACTGCTGGCCACAGCCGGTTCCCACAGGCTCCACACAGCTTCCCTCCAGTCTCAGAGCACCATGCACACTCACCATTGTAGCTTGACTACCACAGCGTCCGCGTCCTCCCAGTGGATGGCCCGGCACTGGGCAGACGCAGGGCAAACGGATGCCGCAGGGCCAAGCGACAGTCTACACCGGAAGAGACCCAGCCTGAGGACGATTCCAAGATCCTGGACTTCAGAAACACTGCGTGAAGGCCCGCCCCCTCCACCCTGTCTAAATGTCTGATTGGAAGGTCTCACCATCATGCTGCTGATTGGATGACTTTCAGGTCCCGCCCCATCAGGCCCCATCACTACCCTATGGGCTGAAATGACAAGTTCTTGGTTTTACAGTTGTAGTAAAGCTGACCCTAAAGGGAACATTCGCATTTAATATTGTATATAAGGTCAGACCAATTTATGAATCATATATATGTATGTTATTTGCAATAGAGAAGAACTTTGGGACCATTTTCCCCCTGAGCTCTGTTCTTGATTTCTAAATTTTAAAAAGGAAAAAGGAATCCCCTGAATCAGCAATGTTCAATATAAAAAGGGAGAATAACACTCAAGTGTTACTTAATTTAAAATCTTCTACTATTGATATTAAAATTAAAACAGGAGGTAGCGATTGTAATAAAACCCAGTTATATCCAAACATATCATCATATGAGGAATTGTTACACACACGCACACACACACACACACACACACACACACACACACACACACACACACACACACACGGTTACTATACTAAATCATCAAAATTCATCGAGTCTTTAGCAGGTATCAGTTCAGGTCTGTCACAATCCTCCTCTGAGAGCTATAACTTTCCTGACCTCAAGAAGGTGAGGGGGCCTGAGAATCTCTCCCATTTGTGTCAGAAGTTCCCTGCCAATATTTCCCTTAGGTCCCAGTGAATGGGAGTAACTGTGTCATATAAGAGAGCAGGAGGCTCCCAGGAGGTGTTCAAAGGTGGGCACATAGGAGGGAAGCCTGTCTCCTGATCCCTCCACGGCCTTGCCCTCTGTGGTTTAAACAGATTATAGGTAAAATTACCAACCCCCTTTTTAGTTTGGCCTTGGACCTAATTGTCAGACTGTAGATGTTGGTCTTCTTTTGTAACATTGAGTGTAAATTTAAGTACATGCACACATGTCTGCAAAATTTTCTGTATAATTCAATACCATCTAGCAATAGATAGAACTTTGATTAGTGGGGAAAGAAACTAATGCATATATATATATATATATATCAGCTACCATTTGCTAGGTAACTTACAATTAAATTATCATGAAGTCATGGCATCATGCCTATAGGTGTGCATTACTTTTCTACCTCTGGATAACAAGCCATTCCAAAACTTAGTAGTTGGTGATGAGGCAGCCCCTCAATTGAGGTTCAGTTGGACTACTTCTGGTGCGTCTGGTCAGCTGATGGTTGTCAAGATGGCACAGCCCCAGGAGAGTGAGCTGGCTCATCTTTACTCTGACTGCTCTCATGACGCCTCATCTTCCCAGCTTCCCACTGTAAACTCATTCTCATAGAGATGAGGAAGCCTGAAAGAAAAACAAAAAGACCCTTTCAGCCTGGGTGTCAGACTAATAATTCCATAGACACAACGTTACATAAGCCATGGCAGGAAGAGACCAACTCAGCTGCAACATACAGAAAGATACACCTTTTGATGGGAATTACAGAAAAATCATGGTGCCTGAGTCTCGGATACAGGAAGAATGAAGACATGCTGACATTTTTGCATTCAGTATCATTATGCATCTTCTTATTAATAAGGTTCGTGGAATTGTTCCAAGTTAAGGTATTTATCCAAATGAGGCGAATTTCACAAGACTTCCTGACTCCCAAAGCCCAAATGCCTACTCTAGAACATGTGATCACCCAATTTTTATGGTCCTTTTAGGACTTGAATAGTAACACTTAATTAAAGAAACAGGATTTGTGTCCACTAACTATTCATCTTTATTGAGAATATTTCTATACCTTCTGCAAAGGATCTAAAATAACTTGGGGGAAATGTTTGAGGGGAAATGTTTCTTTCAAAGAAAATGAGAAAAGATTTGGGAAATCAAGAATCAACCATATATTTTCCACTTCTCATTACAAGAGAAATTTGAAGACATGTATAATGTGCCCCCATAGGCATGAAAATTCTTTTCACTTTTTTTGGTATTTGTAGAATATTTTTGTTTCTGATGCAAGCAGGATAGAATTACTACACCAGAAGCAACATTTTACTATGAAAACAAGTGACTTAAAGACATATGGAGTATCTGCTGAAATAGATTTAAATTACTTATCAGATTTTGGTTTCATTTTAGTCAGTCATATGCATCTAGAAGTTGATCTTTCTCTTTTAAATTGTACAGTTTAGTGGAATATATGTTTTTAACATATTTTGTAAGGATTTCCTGAATTTCACTGGAGGTCAGCTTAAGTGAGTAATCTTTTCCCAGCACACCCATCTCTGAGGAAGTGTCTCATGCTTCCACGACACGCACAGCTACACTGGGCATCTCACAGCACAGTGACTTCTCCATGTCTAAGGAGCCGACACTTTGGGTATGTTGTGGTTTGATGTATCTGGATCTAAAGTTCATATATTTTATATTTGTACTGTCTGGTTTTGTGTGTCAACTTGACACAAGCTGGCATTATCACAGAGAAAGGAGCTTCAGTTGAGGAAATGCCTCCATGAGATCCAGAGGTAAGGCATTTTCTCAATTAGTGATCAAGGGGGAGGGCCCCTTGTGAGTGGTACCATCTGTGGGCTGGTAGTCTTGGGTTCTATAAGAAAGCAAACTGAGCAAGCCAGGAGAAGCAAGCAAGCCAGTAAGTTACATCCCTCCATGGCCTCTGCATCAGCTCCTGATCCTTGACCTGCTTGAGTTCCAGTCCTGACTTCCTTTAGTGATGAACAGCAGCATGGAAGTGTAAGCTGAATAAACCCTTTCCTCCCCAACTTGCTTCTTGGTCATGATGTTTTGTTCAGGAATAGAAACCCTGACTAAGACAACATTGTACTAGATTCTAGCAAGATTCTTTCCAAAGGCTGAGAAGATATCTTTGTTTATGTCCAACATGTGCAATTTTCTGTCTACCTTAACCAGGACTTGGTACAACATGTGTACCTTTTAATTTGTATAACTACTATCAGGCCAAGTTCAATATATATATATATATATATATATATATATATATTTACAAACATTAGGTATTCTTTTATAGTTTGTACTTAAGGCACACATACTCATGCATAGACACACAGAAACACTTTACAATCTTAGAGTGTTTCTACAGTGAGGCCAATATCATTCCTATCATGCTTTTTTGACTATTTTGCTTTTCTTTGAAAAATATGTTTTATATTAAGAATAGCATGTTCCATTCAGTCCTGATAGAACATCTTTAAAGGACTTAAATTTTAAATTACATAAATCTATACAAAATTTCATTTTGTCATACAGTATTCTTTCTTCTATGATTTTGCCTTCATTCTTACCCAAAATCAAAACCGAGATAAAATTGACTTTTGGGCATCCTTTGCATTGATTGGCAGCAGGCCTAGCCAGCCCTACCTTTTTCAACCTGAAAATTAATGAGAATTTTTGTTTACTGTAGAATATATCCTCAGTTGGAATGTTCTTGGTCAACAAAATTATGCCTCCAATTTTGGAAGAGCAGTGAGCACTCTGGACTGGTGAGCCACCACTACAATCCCATTACACCTTTTTATCTACATGATTTCAATTGTCAGGGTTGGCAGCAAGTGCCTTTACCGGCTGAGCCACCACAATAGCCCACAGAATAAACCTTACCATGTGACTTGTTTATGGTTTCTGTGTGTAGGTTCATTAGAAATATCATCCTTTAATTTTTTTCCTGTATCGTCCTTCCTTGGCTTTGATATGAGGCTATTGCTGGTTTTGTTGTTGTTTTGTTTTGTTTTATAAAACTAGCATTAGTGTTTCTTTTCGTAAATGTATTTGTGTGTGTGGGTGTTTTGTCTGCATGTATGTCTGTTTACCACATGCATGCCTAGTGTCCAGGCCAAAATAAGGCATTGTTAGGTCTCAGAAACCTGGGAAGAACAGCTAACTGAGGTGCTATCAACATATCAAAGCAGACACTCGTCAGTCTCCCAGCATCCCTCAGTACCTCTGGCTCCTCCCAGCACTCTTCCCTCTCAGGGGCTGGGCTTCTGCTTCCCCTCCCCCAGCCGGGTCCCTGTGTAACAGCCATTTTGACTGTGCCAGTCTCTTGGCCTTTTGGCCCTCAGGGCAGCCTCTCTTGATCAGCTACTCCACTCTTGCTCTCTCTCCCCCGTTCTTCCCCTCTCAGTTTATTCTGCCGGGCATGTTCAACCTAGACTCTTCCCCCCCTGTCTTCTCCATACTTTAGGAATAGTCATGTCTTCTCCCTTTTATATTATTTTTTCATTTAGGTATCATATTTTGGGAAATGGAATGGGAATTGTTAGCACCATATGGTTACTGAATGTAATCTAAATCCTTTGCAAGAGCAGTCACTGCTTTTAACAACTGAGCCGTCTCTCCAACCCTTGGTATTACCGTTTCTTGCTTGCTATTTTTAAGAGTTCAGGAATGATTGGAATTAATTCTTTAAGTATTTTGTAGAAATCACTGGTAAGAACCTCAGGGTCTGGGTTTTTCTTTAGTGGGAGATTATTAAATCATACTTGTTACTGGTTCATTACTGTCTACACATGAGTCAGGTGGCAGGGCAAAGTTTCTTCCATCTTGTCTCAGCTGGAGCCATCTTTGGCTTAACTGGAAAAGACCCTCTCACCCTCATTTTCTACCCTGCCATGAAAAGTCCCATGGGACAGGAATGTAACCCTGTTCTAGAAATCCATGGTGGAAATGCCTTGGCTAACTGCACATTGCTTTTGGCTTCTATGTAACTGCTTACATGCTTTATGTCTCCTTGCAGCTGCCAACCAGGATAGAGTCTTTCTGTGATTTTGTCTTTAAAAGGTCCCTGTAAAATATATTCAAGGCTACTGTGTGAGAAGGATTTCTTTCTGGACAGTTGCTGCGATTAATACAGACTCCCGGTTTGGACTCAAGTCATGCTGAATGGTCTTTCTTTGGGTCTCTATACCACAATATTTGGACATCCTACCAAAATCCTTTTGAGATCCTCACCAGTTTGACCAACCCCAAGGTCTCCATGCAGGCCACGGACTTTGCAGGGGGACTTCTTCCTAGGGGCTGTACAACCTGTGATATTCCAGGACTCCAAGAAAGAAGGTAACACTTGCAGCTATCCAGGCCTCTCTGCCACCCCCATCTAAATTTCCCTCAGTGAGAGTTGCCTCATCATCACCTCTGGTTGTGGGCTATGGTATTGCCCTGTGACATACCTGTTCAAGTAATTGGACTCTGTAGCCACAGGATGGCCCATCTCTCTACAAGCTGTGATGGCTACCACTATTCTAGTGAAAGAAGCAGACAAGTTAACTCTAGATCAGGATCTTATACTCACAGCACCCCACACAGTTGAGGCTATCCTCTGAGGAACAACAGACCTCACTGACTATCTAATCCCCATATGGCCAAGTGCCAGGTCCTACTCCTAGACCACCCTCAAGTCTGGATTTAGAAACTCAGTACCATCAATACTGCTACCATCTTACTAGATAATGACCCACAGGTGCTTCTGCATGACTGTCTCAAGGAACCCATGGCGGTTCAGAAGACCAAATGCTCTACACGAATGGAAGCAGCTTCATTAAAGATGGAACCAAGAATGCAGGGGGCTGCAGTAGTTACTTAACTGAAAAGATTCAGACCCAAGCCTTAGAGAACCTCAGCCAAGACAGCAAAACTGATTGCTCTGACCCAGGCTCTGGGATGGAGAAAAGGAAACATTTTATACCTACATACATACATGCATACATGCATATATGTGTGTACATGTATGTATGTATATAATATATACATACATACATATATATGAATGCAAAGTCACTATGCCTTTGCTACTGTGCATGTCCAGGGACAGAATGATCTATAAAAGAAAAGGGCTTCCCACTGGGGGAAGGACAGTATGTACAAAGAGGAAATCTTGGCTTTCCTCGAGGCTCTTTGGCTTCCCCTACAAGTTTCTATTCTCCACTGCCAAGGACACCAAGAAGATGACTCTTCTGAGGGAAGAGCTAGCCAGGCCACTGACCTCGCTGCCGGACAAGCTACACAACAGTGGAGACCTATTGATATTCTGGTGGCATACCCTGACCCGCTGTTGCCTGAGACGCCATGGTACAACCAAGAGGAATTAGAGCAAGAAGAAGAAAAGAAAGAGAGCACAAACCCATAGGTCAGTGGAGGACACCAGAGGGAAAGATCACCCTCCCAGAAACAACTGGCAGAACTCTAGTAACACTGACCCTCACCAAGCTACTCATCTGGGCTCCACAAAACTTTCTGAGTTGCTCAGACCAAGGGATGTTATACCTAAACTGGACAGTCTGGTATAGGATGTTTCTGCCAGATTCCAGGTTTCTGCTCAAGTAAATTCAAAACAGAGAGCCTTTACCCAGGAAAGGAATTCAAATGACCAAAGGCCAATCCCCCAGCAAACGCTGGGAAACTGACTTCACTGAGATATGGCCAACCAGGGGAGGATACAAGGGCTCACTCTGCTGCATGGTCCAGTAAACTCTGTTCCTCCCCCTTTCCGCAGTCCTACCCACTCAGAAATCCTCTGAACAAAGGAGACAAAAGCCCATTCCACATTTCTGACAACTATTACAACCTTCTCCCCTGATGTCACCAGCCACCCAAATCCCATCTAAGTGACCATAGTTGGGCACAAGCCCAATTTGTGGCTGACACATCATTTTCTTTCATGGTACATTCCATAAAAGCTTCCCTGCCATATCCTGGACATGATTTCTCTGGCCTTGTTCGCTGAGACTGGTGAACTCACCTGGGAGCTATTCCCAAATAAACCTGCCTTTCTACTTTCAACTTGGCTTGAATTGGCTTATTACATTAGCAGAGAAAACTGTTAACAATTACTTGCTAGTTTTTATAGATGTATTTTCTGAGTGAATAGAAGTATTACCCACAGGACTGAAACTGCTTAAATAGTAGCTAAAAAGTTCTTCCAGGAACCAGTTCCTCAATTTGGCCTCTCCTTAGTATTGGGGTCCAAACTAGCTTAGCCTTCGCATCCAAAATCTATCTAATAGCTAAAGCTTTAAGCATTGACTGGAAATTGCACTATGCATACAGACCTCAGAGTTTTGGGCAGGAAGAATGAACAGTTTATTAAAAGAAACCCTAAAAAACCTCTATCATTAGAGTTTGGCAAGGGGCAAACAGACCTCTTTTCCTTTGCTTTGCTCCAGGCCCACTGCACCTCATCTAGGGACGGATTTGCCACTATGAGCTTATGTCTGGAAGACCTCCCTTACTGTTTCCCCAGCGCAGAGACCAGCAGTTGGCAGAGCCCCCTGCCATTTCTTTCCCAAGTCACTACAGGCCCTCCAGTTCTGCATAAAGGCTATTCATTGGATTTCCCCAAATTCCCAGCTGGCCTCCAAGTTCCCCTTGGAGGAACTGACCATCAATTTCCCCTTGTTCTGGCCCAGTGGTACCATCTAGGTTAAGCAGGTTAAAAGGTCACTGGAACCAACTTGGAAAGGACCCTACCTGGTGATAATCTCCACTCCTATGGTGGTGAAGGTAGCTAGCAATATACCATGGATCCACCACACCCGGGACAAGAAAGTGAAAGCAACAGAAGATGATGTCAACTGGACTGTCTCCCAGACTATGAACCCATTAAAATTTAGGTTTCATTAGTTCCAGACCCTTCTATTCCCTACCTCTCTATCTCCTCCTGAGTCTTGTGTTTCGTCCTATGGGTATGGGTATGAGTAGAGAGGACCATGGTCCAATCCCACTGACTTCAGTCTGACATGGGAACTGAGGAAGACAGACAAGGGGATGTGTTGGCTAGAGACCAGTAACCCATACTCTATCTACCTTGACCTTTGCTCACAGATACTCACTTTAAGTGTCTGGTTAAAATGGAGAAAGAAAAGACATGGGAGCTTATCTTTTGAGATAGGAATACAGAGTTTGTACTTTCTGTGAATGCCCTGTGGCTGGGTCGTCAGTTTCCAAGAACAAGGGAGTTTCCATTGCAAAGAATGAGGTTGTGAAACAGGTGTTTCTCCCTGAAACCCACGGATCAATCTCTCTCTCTCTCTCTCTCTCTCTCTCTCTCTCTCTCTCTCTCTCTCTCTCTCTCTCTCACACACACACACACACACACACACACACACACACACACACACACACACACACACCTGTATTCCCTCTCAGGGAATGCACAACAGGAAAATGTAATCCAATGGCAATAAAATTAAAGGTCTTAAAATTTCTTAAGAAAGATTCTGGCTTATGGGAAACAGGGAGAACCTGGGGAATCAGACTCCATGTCACAGGAAGGAACCCTGGGGATAGTGAAGAAGGAATTTCTGGTTTAGTTGGAGACTCAGTTGTGTCATGTGATGTGTTTCTGGAAACTGTCTATTAGAGGACATTTTGCTGAGAATAGACACGTGATGTTATTTAGTGTCTAGTGAAAGAGGCTGTGATGCTTTGCTGGAGCAGACGCTTTAGACACACATGAAGTTTGGAAACAATGTAAGTATAACCCAACAGACAGTGGATAACCCTATTGTATTGGTTCAACTTGCACTCTTTGCTGATCTACGTTAGGTTTGCTGAGGCTGGTCTTCACTGATGACACTCTTACATTGGTTTGCCTTGCTTTCTTTGCAGATCATTGCTTGTCATGACTTCATAGAGAGAAACTCACTAAAGAACATCTAATGCTATTCTGGCTGCTTCTTGTCACTTCTATGGACCAGTGCTGATCAGCAGAGCCTCATGGTTTCTTCTAAATTAAACTACTGCTTCTGATTCGTGTTCGATATTTTCCAAGTGGACTGGACTGCCGCTGCTGATTCGTGTTTGGTGTTTTGCTAGTGAACTGGACTGCTGACAAAGAAGAAGATTGAAATCCCCCCAAAAAAACTATTTCTAAACAGATACACAACCCCCATTTTCTATGAGCCTTTCTTTTCCCCTGCCTCTGATGGCTGGTGTGCTAGAAGTGAGGTTGAAGCATTAAAGATCCATAATTAAAGTAGGTTTTGAAAAATGTAAGCCTTCAGGATAAGTTTACTATCCAGAAGAAACCCTCTCCTGTGGGACCCCAGACCTTAGAGTCCTAACAAAGATCTAGCCATGTCAGAGCCCCAACCAACTCTCTCTCCACAGAATCTACCTTACTCAACAGACCAGAGGGCAGAGTCTTGCCTCCTACTGCCCAGGAAGCTGAGGGATTCCCATTTCCATTTTTCACTCTTGATAGAGTCTATCTCTTAATCATTCCTGGCCACTGACTTCCTATGAAACAGGGGAGATTGAGTGTGCCTCTGTCCCTTAATCCTTCTCCTGACTCTTCCACTGACTCCCCAAGCTCCACCTAATGTTAGGCTGTGGGTCTCTGCATCTGTTTCCATCAGCTTCTGGATGAAGCCTCTCAGAAAGCAGTTATGCTAGGCTCCTGTCTACAAACATAGCAGAGTAGCATTAATAGTGTCAGGGGAGGGTTGTCATCCATGGGGTTGCGGTGGGACTCAAGTTGAGCTAGTCATTGGTTGGCTATTCCCTCAATCTCTTCTTCATCTTGATCCCTACACTTCTGTTGTAGAAATTATTTAAATCCCAATGCAAGGTTTCTACCACCCCCCTTAGCTATTTAAGTTCCTGGATGAAAGACAAAGGCAACCCTTTTATTTACAATAAGACTTAAATGTCACAAAAGTTGGACAGCTGCCTACCCTCTATGCCGTTAAAATCCATTTTCCTATGAATAATCCCAAGTTATTACTTACTATATTTCATCTGAGCTGCTCTTAATTCCAATTGGCCAGCCCTCAGGGCCATGTTTTCTTGAGTCCTAACCCATGATGGCTTCTCCTTCCTCCTCTCCTGCATCTTCTTCTTCCCCTCATGGTTTTCCTCTGACCCAAAGCCCGGGAAATCTCAACTCCACCTATGTCTCTGCTGCCCAGCTATTGGCTGTGAGCAATGAGAAATTACTTGGGGGCAGGGTCACAAGGGCTATGCGCATTCTCCTGGTCTTGGGGGCCTACACTTAGAATTACAATAGACAGTAAAAGACTAAAACTCAACACACATCTGTAGGCAGGACAAATTTTGGGTCAAAGGTTGTGTGGGTGGGTTGGTGTCCCTCTCTCCCCACTGGAAGTCTCACCTGGCTACAGGAGGGTGACCACTTCAGGCTCCACAATCCCCAGCTGATAGCTCTCCTTCATACAAATGATAAATAATCTGAGAAAGAAATTAGGGAAACAACACCCTTTACTATAGCCACAAATAATATAAAATATCTTGATGTAACTCTAAGCAAGTCAAAGAACGTCAAATACCTGAAAAAAAATTGAGGAAGATATGCGAAGATGGAAAGATCTTACATGCTCATGCCCAGGGCCACCTAACAAAAGCAATCTACAGATTCAGTGCAATCCCCATCAAAATTCCAACTCAATTCTTTACAGACCTTAAAGGAACAATTCCCAACTTCATATGGAAAAAAACAAAAAACCTAGGATGGCTAAAGCAATCCTGTACAATAAAAAAATTTCTGGAGGTATCACCATCCCTGATTTTAAGCTATAATACAGAGCAATAGTAATAAAAACTGCATTGAATTGGCATAAAAACAGACAGGTCGATCAATGGAATAGAATCAAAGACCCAGAAATGAACCGGCACACCTATGGGCACTTGACTTTTGATAAAGATGCCAAAATCATACAATGGAAAAAAAGAAAGCATCTTCAACAAATAGTGCTGGTTTAACTGGATGTTGGCATGTAGAAGAATGCAAATAGATTGATATTTATCACCCTGTACAAAACTCTAGTCAATTTTCTTTATCTCAAATATTTGTAATTTTCACTGACTTTTTTTTAAAGATTTATTTATTTGATGTATATGAGTACACTGCAGCTGTCTTCAGACATACCAGAAGAGGGTATCAGATCTCATTATGGATGATTGTGAGCTACCATGTGGTTGCTGGGAATTGAACTCGGGACCTCTGGAAGAGCAGTCAGTGCTCTTAACCATTGGGCCATCTCTCCAGCCCTTTCTTTTTTTTAAAGATTTATTTTTGTTTTATGTGTATGGGTGTTTTGCCTACATGTATATTTGTGCACCATGTATTCAGTGTCCATAGATGACAAAAGAGGGCATTAGATTCTCTGGAACTGGAGTTAGAGGTGATTGTGCACCACCATGTGGGTACTGGCACCCAAACCTGGGTCCTCTGCAAGAGTAGCATGTACTCTTAACTGCTGAGCCATCTTTCTAGCCCCACACTGACATTTGCTATCATTTTCCTACTCTTCATTATTTTCTGCTATAATTTTTATTCTTTTTATTAACTCTAATGTTAGCTATTTTTTCTAGTCCCCTGAAGCATAAAATTGGTTAACTTTACATGATTGTACTTCAGCTTTTTCCATCACTATAAAAATTATCTGACGCTGTCAGTTTAGAGAGAAAAGATGTCTTTGGCTCATAGTTTTGAATGTTCATTCATAATTGAATCACTCTGTAGCTTTTGGCCTGCTGTAGCATTTCATGTTGTAAGCCACAGATGGTAGAGAAGAATCTGTTAGTACAGGACCAGGGAATGAAGAAAAAAGTTAAGACCAGAGTTCCACAATTTTCTTCATAGGCATTCCCTCAAGGTCCTGAAGACTTCTTTCTAGACCCTTGTTGTGTAGCAGTTAAATCTCGATTCAAACATTTCACCCTTCAGGAATGCTCCTTAAGACAGAAAGTAAACAACTCAAAATAGCTTCAGGAAATCCCTGAATCTGAGCAGACTCACTAGACCCTAAGAGAAGCCAATAAGGACTAAAGAGTTAATCTCAGATGATCTCAGCTGCAAGGTAGACTCTGAGACAAGCCTAACCACCTGGAAGAAGCAAGGACCAGTCAAACATCCTGGAGGGAGCAGAAGCCTACTGAGATGCCCAGAAGAGGCTCAGATCAGCTGAATCATTAGAAAGGACAATTTCGACCTGCTGAGCTGCCTGCAGGCTGTGTACTGTGCTCCAGATTCCCAGCTTTTGTAAGCCGTCACTCATATTGGGTTGAGATTTGGTGATACATCTGTATTTGAGTCATTTCTACTCTTGTAAGTAATCCCTCACCCATACTCCTGTAAGGAACCCCAATAAAACTCATTGCATCACCAAGTTGCACATTGCTGGCATTTGTACTTGTGTCTTTTGTGGGCTCCCTATCTTGGATGAATGAGTGTGAATGTGTATGTGTGGAGAGTATCGTGCTGCAAATCTTTAGGAAAAGGCTCTCAGGCAACAATCCCCCACCTCTGAAAAGTGTCATATCTTCAAATGTTACCATAGGGTTAAGTCTCAATCTAGACATTCTAGACTCTATATTTGACCCACACACACAGATTCATGCCTATCTGTAATATAAATTTTATTAGCAAACTGTTATGTGCTGTTTAATTTTACTGAGAAGCTGGTTCTGAAAGCAAGGTAGCTGATCTCTGTCCTATGGTTTCTATTGCTGCAACAGAACACCATGACCAAAGAGCAAGTTGGAGAGAAAGGGTTTTATTGGGCTTGCATTTCTGTATCATTGAAGGAAGTTAGGACAGGAATTCAAGCAGGGCTGGTGCCTGTAGGCAGTAGTTGATGCAGAAGCTATGGAAGGGTGCTGCTTACTGGCTTGATTTACATGGCTCACTCAGCCTCCTTTCTTATAGAACCCAGGACCACCAACCCAGGGATGGTACCATTCACAATGGATTGGGCCTTGCCCCATCAATCACTAATTAAGAAAATGCGCCAGGCAGTGGCGGTGCACGCCTTTAATCCCAGCACTTGGGAGGCAGAGGCAGGTGGATTTCTGAGTTCGAGGTCAGCCTGGTCTACAGAGTGAGTTCCAGGACAGCCAGGGCTACACAGAGAAACCGTGTCTCAAAAAGAAAGAAAGAAAGAAAGAAAGAAAGAAAGAAAGAAAGAAAGAAAGAAAGAAAGAAAGAAAGAAGGAAGGAAGGAAGGAAGGAAGGAAGGAAGGAAGAAAAGAAAAGAAAAGAAAAGAAAAGAAAAGAAAAGAAAAGAAAAGAAAAGAAAAGAAA
>CM052704.1:21118274-21164953 GCA_028551405.1 Uromys caudimaculatus | reverse complement strand
AAGAAAAGAAAGAAAATGCTCTATGGGCTGACTTCAGCCCCACCTTATGAAGGCAGTTTCTCAGTTGAGGTTTTTATCCTCTCAAATGTGTCAAGTTGACATAATCTAGACAGCACACCCTCCCATTTCAGAGTCAATCATGTTTGTCTCAAAATGTCTTCTAAGACCTCATTTCCAGGGATTTGTTGGGATCCAGCACTGTGACAAGTAGAAAGGGGAGGCACAAAACAACTCCAGAGTAAAAAGTACTGTTATCTTTGTAAGGGCTTTATTCCTGTGAAGAGATACCATGAGCATGGCAACTCTCATAAAGGGAAAGTTGGGACTGCCTCACATCTTCAGAGGTTTAGTCCATTTTTTATTATGACAGAAAGCATGGCAGCAGGCATGAAGACATCATGCTGGAGAAGTAGTGTAGAGTTCTACATCCTGATCCACAAGCAGCAGGCGATTGAGACACACTGGCCAGACTTGAGCTTCTTAGACCTCAAAGTAGATTGTTCTCCATATAGAACACCATATCATAACATAAAATGAATTAATTGCACGTCCATCTCCAGAGCCTTAGAAGCCTTGGCTTCTTCTCCTGAACCATTTGTCCTTGTTAGGTAAGTGAACACCCAAGCTATGAGGCATCTCCAGATAACAATGTTGTTCAACCTATAGAATTCAATGTTCTCTGCCATTCACTGAAAAAATGTATCTGTAACTTTTATTTAAGAAATGTTTGGTGGAGTGCTTGCCAGGCACACACAAGGCCCTGGGCCTGATTCACAACAGCACCAGAAGAACCAAAACAAAGCATGAAGAGGAAAGCCAAAAGCAAGAGTGGGGTGGAAGTGAAACGGGAAACTTATCTATAAACAGGGCATCCAACCCCGATGCCGTGTACAAGCTCTATGAAAATGAACCAAACGCTTCTGAATTGAACCCTAGAAGTAGAACACTAGGAATCTGACAGTCACTAGACTATACTGTTAGTTGCAACCCAGGGCTTTATCCAGCAAATTTTGGTTAGTTTGATGGTTCTTCATACAGTTTCTGAACTATTTAACTATTTTGAATCCTTGAAAGCACTCAGTCCTCAGTGCCTCTTCTATGCTAGGATGAACTGAACTGCCCAGAATCCCTGGTACTCCAACAGCCATCTCTTCCTCAGGATGTAGGATTCATTTGTGAACTTTATGCTTTCACCTTGATTCTGAAGTTCATGGGTGCTTATTATCAGCAGGCCTATGCTCCCTCTGGAACAGTGGTTTTAAACCTGTGGGACTTGACTCCTTGTGGGAGTTGAAAGATTGTTTCACAGAGGTCACATATCAAATATCAGATCTTTTACGTTACATATCAGATATTTACATTACAATTCATAACAGTAGCAAAATTACAGGCACGAAGTAGTAATGAAATAATGTTATGATTGGGGCCACCACAACATGAAGAACTGTATTTAAGGGTCACAGCATTAGGAAGGTTGAGAACCACAGCTCTAGGGGGTACCAGAAAAAGGTCTTTGCTCTTGCATCTCTAAGGTTTGGTCCATGGTGGCACAGCTCCAGTGTCTGTAGACCATTTCTTCCTGTGTGTGCTTCTAGGTCTGAATCATCCTCTTGATAAGAACACAATGCCATGTAGATTGTTTTCTAGAATTTGGCACATGAGAATTCTACCTTGGGGCCATTTTTAGGTATGCTGTTTGTGTCTTCTATCTATTGGGGTTCGTTATGGATAGCTTTTTCCATAATTGCTATGTAGGCATTTGTGGAATAGACTGTTCTCTACATTGATTTACCTGTATGACCTTGACAATCAGCTGACATGATTAGGGAGGTCAGTTTGGGGACTCTCTGTTCTGTCCCATAGATCTATGTCTTCCAATCATATACTTTAAAAATTACATTTTAAAAATAAAATAATTTAAAATACATTAAAAATATTGTATTTTTATAGTAAGTTCTTGAGACCAGATGTGCATGCTCTTGAAGAGTTTTTCTAGTCTTATACCATTTCAAGGCTTCAAATATGTGGTATATTTTTGAGAATTAAACTTGCATTTTCTGAGTTTATAGATAAAGGTAAAAAGATTTATTACCTTAATAATGATTATACTACAGAACGAGGAGTGTGTGTGTGTGTGTGTGTGTGTGTGTATTGGCTGGTCTTATGTGTCAACTTGACACAAGCTAGAATTATCTCAGAGAAAGGAACTTCCCTTGAGAAAATGCCTCCATGAGATCCTGTAAGGCATTTTCTTGATTAGTCATAAAGGGTGAGAGGGCCCATTGTGGGTGGTGCCATCCCTGGGCTGGTTGTCTTGGGTTCTATTAGAAAGCAAGCTGAGCAAGCCAGGGGAAGCAAGCCAGTAAGCAGCATTCTTTCATGGCCTCTGCATCAGCTCCTGCTTCCAGGTTCCTGCCTTGTGTGAGTTCCTGTCCTGACTTCCTTTGGTGATGAACAGCAATGTGGAAGTGTAAGCTGAATAAATCCTTCCCTCCCCAGCTTGCTCCTTGGTCACAATGTTTTGTGCAGGAATACAAACTCTAAGACAGTGTGTGTGTGTGTGTGTGTGTGTGTGTGTGTGTGATGTTGTATGTGTCAACATACACACACACACACACACACACACACACACACACACACACACACACACACACAGATAGATAGATATTCCTCTCAACCAATTCTCAAGAAGCCGTGAATGTATGTTTGTTTATATTTTGTTAAGACATGCTTTATTACTTCAATTTTGGGCTGCTGTTTCAATGGCATTCTTATAACTTCAAGTTCCAATAATTGCTATACTGTTCCTATATAGGATACCAACTAGATTTTGCTATTGGCCATCTATTTTGCTTCATGTTTTCTCCATCTGTCTCCATCTGGTCTGCTTTCTGTTGGTATAACTTAATTCCTGAGACCAAGTATCAAGAAAATAAGCTTTACTGTTCTAGATACTTGAAATGGCTGCATCTTCTATGGGACTGCCTACCAGAGTGGACTTGGGCTCCTGAGGTAATGCCAGACACCCCACAGTGAGACTCAATATGATAGACAGCCACTTTATAATGTCACTTACATATTCCATTGATCCAATGGTTTATGAATGCTCATAATTATGATGTGGAACACTAGTATTGAGTTTCAGGGCTTCTCTGCCGCCAACACTGGTGTGCTAGATGATTTCCTGTGTCTACAGACTCTCTGTCTACAACATCATGCTGGGCCTACTGGAAGGCCTGGAACCTTCTTCTCAGACCAGGCTTTGGGAGATGCCTTGGAAGCTTTGGAGCTAATGGAATGCAGCTGAGGAGGAGTCAAGCAGGGAACTTTGCTGTTCTCACTTTGTCTTTTTTAGCAAGATGGATGTTATAAAAATATCTTCGAATTAAAGCTTTTGACTGCTCATTGTAACATACCAATTCCAATTTGTTTTCATACATGTTTTTAAGATTTTATGTCTAAGCATGTCTGTGTGAATGCGTGTGTGTGTCTGTCTGTCTGTCTGTCTGTTTGTCCCTGGAGGCCAGGAGAGGTGTCAGATTCCCTGGAGTTGGGGTCACAGGTGGTTGTGAGCTGCCTGACATGGCTGCAAAGAACCACACCAACTCACAAAACTTAGGTCTTTGAGAAGAGCAGGATATGGTCTTTACTGCTAATTAATTATTATTAATCATTCATTATTATCATAGCCCCTCTATTCATGTTTTTTTAAAGATTAATTCATTTTATTTATATGAGTACACTGTTGTTGTCTTCAGACATACCAGAAGAGGGTATCAGATCTCATTATGGATGATTGTGAGCCACCATGTGGTTGCTGGGAATTGAACTCAGGACCTCTGGAAGAGCAGTCAGTGCTCTTAACCACTGAGCCATCTCTCCAGCCCCCCTTTATTAATGTTTTAATGGTTTATTTTTAATGTTGAAAATTTTGAAGTTGGTATTTAGGATTTAATGCTATTATTTCTATCAGAGCTTGAATCTGTCTTTCTTAGAACTCCATCTTCAACTTGCATTTGTATGGTGTATGGCATGTGTGCGTGGTGTATCACATGAGTCTGAGTGTACATGTGGAGGCTAGAGGAGGTCATTGGGTGTCCTTCCCTATCACTCTTAGCCTTATCTTCCTAGAGATAGGTTCTCTCATTAGACTTGAAGCTCTCCATTTTGGAAGTAGGCTGGCTACTTGGAAGTGATCCCAACCCTAGCTGCCTGGAAGTGAGTACTCTGCTAGCAGTCTTTAGATGAAGATGTAGAACTCTCAGATCCTCCTGCATGATGCCTGCTGGATACTGCCATGTTCCTTGATGATACTGGACTGAACCCTCTGAATCTGTAATCCAGCCCCAATTAAATGTTGTACTTTATAAGACTTGCCTTGGTCATGGTGTCTGTTCACAGAAGTAAAACCCTAACTAAGACACATGCTGAGAATCAAGAGATCCCACTGGAAACTCTCTCCAATTGGCACCATACTGTTCTACTAGTTACCCAAATAAAGCTGTTCCTAAGAGCAGTAGAAACTGTAAGCATTGCTCCTGTCTTGACAAGGGTTTTATTGTTGTGAAGAGACACCACGGACATGGCAACACCTGTAAGGAAAATATTTAATTGGGGCTGGATTATAGTACAGAAGTTTAGTCTATTATCATCATGGCTGGAAGCATGGCAGCAACCAGGCAGACATGGTGCTGGAGGAAGGGCTGAGAGTTCTACATACAGATTGGCAGGCAGCAAGAAGAGACAATGGGCCTTGCTTGAGCATTTGGAATCTCAAAGTCCACCTGTGGGAAGCTCTTGGTGCCACTTCAAGAATTTGGAAGGAATTTGACATTGGGCTAGGACAAGGAAGTAGGATCAGATATGAATATTTACATTTGAGTTAATACAAAGCTCAAGGTAAATACAACCCAGGAATGTGTGGCATTCCTTTTATTTTGGTCATCCTGATATGCCCCTCCAAACAGTGACCTCAGGGCTTTGTTCATTGCCTTGTTTGATTACTTTGTTTTTGATTTAAGAACTGACCCCATTCTTTGCAAGTACCTAAAATGGTATAAAAACAGACTGGGAAAAAATAAATCTGTTTCAGCCTCAGTACTGGCTGGAGTCATGTTATAATGTTGTCTAATTGTCTTTTCTTTTTTTTCAATCCTCACTCCTTCCCTCAAGGCCCTGTTGACTGACTGAGCTGGCTTGGTCATTTGGCACCCAAAGTGGGGTTCAAGTGTGAGAGGTATAGTGAAGGACACTATGGAAAGCTCGGGCAAAAGAAGATTTGGGCCAATGGTCAATAAGCCCTGCAAGAATGGGACAAGGAAATGGTACAATGCTTTTTTTATGTGTTCAGAGGTATGCTAAAATCTAGAGGAGCAAAGATAATTCTCATATATGCTGTTAGTCTTTGGACTTTAGAGGTACTTTAGACCCTAGAAATGAGAGGGAGGATTGGGTTTCAGAAAAGAAGTCCTCCCTGCTGTCCAGGGATGCTCTGGCAAAAGAGAAGGAAAAAAGAAAAGACACTGGGCAGTGGTGGTGCACGCCTTTTATCCCAGCACTTGGGAGGCAGAGGCAGGCGGATTTCTGAGTTTGAGGTCAGCCTGGTTTACAGAGTGAGTTCCAGGACAGCCAGGGCTACACAGAGAAACCCTGTCTCAAAAAAAAAAAAAAAAGAAAAAGAAAGAAAAAGAAAAAGAAAAAAGAAAAGAAAAGAAAAGAAAAGAAAAGAAAAGAAAAGAAAAGAAAAGAAAAGAAAGAAAAGGCAAAAGGAAGTAAGCTACTTCAGAGCTCTCCTAGGGACAGGAGATTGGGAGATGTCCTGCCTCCTCTCTGGCTCCCACTGGGGGAATACCTAGTTCTGGTTCTGGATCCCTTAGGTAGAATATCTGGGTACCTTTGGCACATCTAGTTCTCTTCCCTCTCTGTCTATTGTGTGTCCTTGGTGCATCAATCTGTCAGTGTCTGTCAGTTTATTTCTGTGGTTTTGTTTCGAGCTGCTTAATTGTTGCTCTGTGTTTCATATTCAAAAGAGAAAAAAATGGTTAAAACTGTATCTGCTGGCTGTTCACCCCTTGATTTAGTTTTAACTCATTTAAAAAAAAAAAAGCAATCTCAATTGGCACAACAAAAACTGATAAGTTGCCTGCACTTGAAGCTAGGAGTCAAGCACAGCTGGAGAAGCCCTGCCAGGGGCTGATTGTCTCTACAAGCCACTCTTCAAGGGGACAGCAGGTTCTCGGCTTCTATGATAAGGAAGTTGATGGCTGTTTCTCCTAAAAATCTCTGTGACTGTGATTATTGGGTTCAGAAAGTGACAAGGTGCTCCTCCCTTAAAATTACAGGTGGAAAAGGTAAGAAAATTCTGTCTAGTCTAAATAAGTAAATGTGTGTGGCCACTTCATGTTTTGTTTCTGATTGATCCTAGATGTATAAATATGTTCTCCATGTCTTGGTTATAGATTATTGGCTTATAAATTATTTGGTATTGTTAAAAATTTGTAACATTGGTAACAAAAAGTTGGTTTAAAACTGGTAACTCAGGGTTGGAGTCATTCTGGGCATGAGCCAACCCAGGGAAATGGGTCTCTAAAGATACCTTTAAATTGGGATAATATTTTATGTAATTACTGTCCTAGAAACCAGACATAAAAGATAGGATTTAAAACAATGTTTCTTTAATGAGGTATTAAAAGCTGCACTGTCATACATTCATATACAAAGAAACTGGCAGCCAAACTTTGTAACAAGAAAGTAATGCACTTGGTACTGATTTGAAAGACACTGGATTGTTTACACTGTTAAAAATTGGTTTTGCTTTCCAAAATTAGGGTTATGCTTTGATACTGCAAAGGGAACTTTTAAAAAATTATAGTTAAATATATACAAAGCTAATGGAATATTGGCAGTTTACAACTCAATCACACACTCAAGATTTTAATTCTCCTTGGAACTCACTCATATTTGTAATTAAGAAAAAATCAGGCAAGTGATTATTGCAAGATTTATGAAAGGTTAATTGTACTGGCTAGTTTTGTGTGTCAACTTGACACAAGCTCGAGTTATCACAGAGAAAGGAGCTTCAGTTGAGAAAATGCCTCCATGAGATCCAGGTGTAAGGCATTTTCTCAATTAGTGATCAAGGGGGGAGGGTCCCTTGTGGGTGGTACCATCTGTGGGCTGGTAGTCTTGAATTCTATAAGAAAGCAGGCTGAGCAAGCCAGGAGAAGCAAGCAAGCCAGTAAGCAGCATTCCTCCAGGGCCTCTGCATCCAGCTCCTGCTCCTTGACCTGCTTGAGTTCCAGTCCTGATTTCCTTTTGTGATGAACAGCAATTGGAAGTGTAAGTCGAATAAACCCTTTCCTCCCCAACTTGCATCTTGGTCATGATGTTTGTGCAGGAATAGAAACCCTGACTAAGACATTATTGAAACTATGGAACTTATGGAAGCATTACAACCTGGCTTATCTACTCCAACTGCCATTCCAAAAAATTCTTACAAAATTATTATAGATTTAAAAGACTGTTTTTCATACTATTCCTTTGCATCCTTATGATTGCAAAATGTTTGTATTTAGTGTGCCTGCTTGTAATTTTAAAGAACCCATGAAGCAATATCACTGGGAAGTTTTGCCTCAGGGAATGGCTAATAGTCCTACATTATGTCAAAAATTTGTGCTGTTTCAATACAAGAAGTTGGAACTTTGTATCCGTCTGTGTACATTATTCATTATATGGATGATATTTTATTAGCTGTTTAGCTGATCCCTCTGAAGGAGTTTTACTACGAGCCTTTGCTGTTATACAGCAAGCTTTAAAATCTTGGAGATTAGTTGTTGCTCCAGAAAAGATTCAAAGACAATATCTCAGTATTTGGGACAAATTGTGGCACAGAAAATTCAAGTAAGAAAAGACAATTTATTTACTTTAAATGATTTTTCAAAAGGAGGTGTTAATTGGCTAAGACCTCAACTTAAGCTTACCACAGGAGAACTTAAGCCTCTGTTTGATATTCTTAAGGAGGATGCAAATCCTAATTCCCCTTGACAATTAACAGGTGAGGGATGAATAGCTTTGCAGAAAGTAGAGGGAGCTATTAGTCAACAGCAGATACATTATATAGACTATGATCAATGGCTGGCTGTATGGATTCTTGCTACTTCTCATGCAAGGGATCATGAATGTTGATTCATCTTTCTTCATCTCCAAAGAAAGTCTTAACACCCTATTATGAAGCTGTTGCTATGTTAATACAGTATTCAAGGATAGAATCACAAAAATATTTTGGGAAAGAACCTGATGAAATATTTATTCCTTATTCCAAACAGCAATTAAATTGGTTATTGCAGAATACTGATATTTGGCCTATTTCATGTGTAAACTTTTCAGGCAAAATTGATAATCACTGTCCAAAAGACAAGTTGTTAAAATTTGCCTCTATGTATGCTTTTGTATTTCTTGTAAATTTGTACATGCAGCCCATAGAGAATGCACTTACTGTATTTACAGATGGCTCATCTAATGGGAAGGCAGCATATGTGATTGGATTACATGTTTATTCTCTGAGTCTCCCCCTGCTTCAGCACAAATAATTGAATAATGTGCTGTAGCTGCTGTTTTTGAAATGTTAAAAAAATCAAGCTTTCAATCTGTATACTGATAGCCAATATATAGTTCATGGTTTACAATTGCTTGAAACTGTTCCTTTTTTAGGTACTGCTAATTCTCAAATTTTGCAATTATTTATACAAATACAACTTAATTTAACAAACTGTTCCTTACTTTATAGAACATATAAGAGCTCACACTGGATTGCCTGGACCTCTTAGTGAGGACAATGCCACTGCAGGTTTGCATACGAGGCAGATTATAGGCCTTATACAGGAACAATTAGCCAAACAATATTATTCTTTACATCATCAAAATAGTAATAGCTTGAGAAAACGATTTGGTATTTCTAGAGAATGTGCATGTCAAATTGTAAAGATTTGTCCTCAGTGTCCTCAATTTCTTTTTGCACCTCATAATGGTGTTAATACTCGAGAACTAGTACCTAATCAATTATGACAAATGGATTTTATTCATATTTCTGTAATTTGGAAAAGTAAAATATGTACATGTGACTATTGACACCTTCTCAGACTTTCCTGTTCAACTGCTTTAACAGGAGAAGCAACTAAAAATGTAATTACTCATAGCCTACATTGTTTCTCTATGCTGGGTGTTCCAAATCAAATTAAAACAGATAATGAAACTGGCTGTTGCAGTTAAGCACTTGACAATTTAATATTACCCATATTACTGGGATTCATTATAAACCTCAAAGACAAGGTATCATGGAACAGGCTTATGGAACTTTAAAACAATATCTTCATAAAATAAAAAAGGGGTAATTATGTTCCCATAAAGCACAAATTTATTTAAATCATGTTTTTTATTTTAAAATTTAAAAAAGAAATTAAATTTGGATGCCAAGGAACCCTCTGCTGAGTGTTTATGACACTCTATAACTTGGCATACTTATGCCTAGGTGAAATGGAAGGATTCACTTACTGCCATATGGCGTGGTCCGGATCAGGTATTAATATGGGGAAGAGGGCATATTTGTGGTTTTTCCTGCAGCATGCTGCAAAAGCATGCTAGCTGCCAGAGCAATTGGTGAGACATGCTGATGCTGGGACAAAGAATGACGCTTACTTGAGCTTGCTGAATGCCCTGACAATGGTGACAGAAAACTGTATTTGGCATCTGTTCCTGACCTACCTTTTCTTGCCTGTATCACAGACTGGACAAGCTGCCTTGCCTCAAGTTTTTAGACCTTGTGGGACAGAGAACATGGAGACGGTGGAAACTGCCTTCAAAAAATTAATCAAATAGAGAAGTTGTTATAATGGCCCTTCTCTTTCCTTTAATGTGACCAGTTATTGAAGGAAAAGACAGTGGGCATTTGGAGGGCTTGTTATGCACACTTTCAGAGATATATTTGAAAACATACAACTGCCTTGTATGAAGTTACATTTGCAGTAGATAAAATTGGGATAGGATTTAGATTTAGAACAATGACAGGATCTCAATTTTGAACAAGTGTTAGTGTATGTGTAAAGGCTCTTAATCTTTTATTAATTGATGTTAAAATTACTTTTGTTTCTTATATGGTATTTACCATAAGTTCTGATGATTGCACTCTTTCTGATTGTGTTAGTGTATTGAAATCTGGCGTGCCTGTTATAGTGGACTATCAACCAGCTTTTTTTTTTTATTGTCTGTGAGTATGACAGGACCTTAGTATTCTGAAAAAAAAGCTTGCAGATACTGGAAGAAGAGAATCAGGCTTTAATTAGAAGCAAGAGAGTAATGGGCTTGATTATTGCTGGCATAGCAGCTTTGATTACATTAACAGCTAGCACCACTGCTTCTGCAATTGCTTTGACACAGCTATTTTTGTTAATCACTTAGCAAAAACTATTACTAATGCTCTGAGTATTCAAGAGGACTTGTATAAGTGTTTGGAACAACAAATTGATGCTATTTATGATATTATTCAAATTATTGGAGAGAAGGGTCAGAGTTTTAGAGTGTCATGCTAAATATCAATGGATTTGTGTTGCTTCTAAAATTTACAATGACAGTTACTATAATTGGGAGAAAATTCAAAGACACTTGCAGGGCATTTGGCATAATACTAACACCTATCTGGATATTTTAACTTTGCATAACGAGATTATGAATTTAAAGAATGCTGCTCTGCTGAGTTTTAATGCTGATAAGATTATTCATGACTTAAGGTCAATATTTCCATCTTGGTCAAGCTTCAAGAATAGCACATAAAATTTGATTATGTTGGCCCTTCTTGTCCTGAGAATACTTTATTTATTCTTGCCCATTGTGACAAAACTTACCTTTAACATCATCAACATGTTAGTGGCCAAAATACATTGCTTGAAACTAAAAATGGATCCCCAGAGTCATTACTTTAACAGGCTGGTAGTCAAAGACAGGTAAGATTCTGCACAGAGCCTTACCAACCTATGACAGAAATGCATTGCTTTTGATAATGCATATTCCAGGATGGGTAAGGAAGGCATTCTTGTCAGAATAAGACAGACAGTCTTATGAAATAGAAAAGGGGGAGAGATGTAGAAAGCTTTTGGTGCTGCTTCTAGGAATTTTAGAAAGAATTTGACATTGGGCTAGGACAAGAAAGTAGGCTCAGATAAGAATATTTATATTTGGGCTAATACAAAGCTCAAGGTAAACACATCCCAGGACTGTGTGGCATTCCTTTTATCTTAGTCATTCTGATAAGGCCCTAGAAACAGTGAATATAGGGTTTTATTTATTGCCTTGTTTGGTCTCTGTTTATTGCCTTGTTTGATTACTTTGTCTTTGATCTAAGAACTGATCCTATTTTTTTTTCAAGTACCTAGAATGATATAAAAGCAGACTGGGATTCAGCCTCAACACTGGCTGGAGTCATGTTATTTTTGTTTGTTTGTTTTCTTTTGGTTTGTTTTTTTCGAGACAGGGTTTCTCTGTGTAGCCCTGGCTGTCCTGGAACTCACTCTGTAGACCAGGTTGGCCTCGAACATCAGAATTCCGCCTGCCTCTGCCTCCCAAGTGCTGGAATTAAAGGCGTGCAGCTGGAGTCATGTTATAATGTCGTCTAATTGTCTTTTATTTTTTCAGTCCTCCCTCTCTCCCTTGAGTTCCTGTTGACTGACTGAGCTGGCTGGGTCATCCACCCCCCGTGACACACTTCCTCCAACAAGGCCACAACCCCTAACAATGCCACTTCCTGATGACTAAGCATTCAGACATGAGTCTGTGGGGGAATTCTTATTCAAACCTCCACAACTTTCAGGAATATTGGGCTTCCAGGACCAGACCACAGTGGAGTGCAAAGCTGTACCAGGAAAAGACTTACAGCCTCCCCTCCCTCACATACCAGAACTCTTAAGAACATGGAGACTGAACAGGCTAACAGTTTCCATTCTCCCCTCAAACCCTACACAAACTCTCCTGGAGCTAGAGGGAGCATCACTGAAAGACCTGACCCCCTTATGAGGAAAGTTAGACCCCTAGCACACTTGGAGCCAGAAACAGAAATAGGACTGAAATTGCATGCTTGGCCAAACCCCACCTGGCTGCATTCTTTCCCCTAAGAAACGGGTGACCTTGGCCTGGCCCCAGGGCCAGAGGCACAATGTTCCAGGAACTAGCTAACCACAAAAATGTTTGTGCAACTGCCTAGTGACTAACTTAGAACATTCTGTGCTTCCCCATAACGCAAATTCTTTCCGTTCTTGTGGGTTTTTCCTTTAAATACCCCTGACTTCAGTTGCTCAGGGTCGAACTCCTCTGCCCCTGCATGGGACACGAGCTCGACCCCAGTGCACTGGTCCCCCGAATAAACCTCGTGTGATTGCAGCAAGGACGGTCTTTCGTGAGTTCTTGGGGGGATCGCGCCGTCCCGAGACTTGAGTGAGGGTCTCCCCAGCTCGGGGGTCTTTCATCACCTTTGCAGCAGTGCCAGCAATTCATTTTATAAGTATTCTTTTTTTTTTTTTTTTTTTTTAACTTTTATTTTCTTTGACATGGTCTCTCTATGTAGACCAGGCTGGTCTCAGACTCAGAAATCCACCTGCATCTGCCTTCCATATCCTGGAATTAGAGGCGTGTGCCACCATACTTGGGGAGCATAAATTATGTGTGTGGCTGTGCACATGGGTACAGAAGCCTATGAAGACCAGAGGTATTGGATTCCTTGGAGCGTCAGGTAGTCATTAGCTGCCTGATGTGAGTGCTGGGAACTGAACTTGGGTCCTCTGCAAGCATATTATGTGCTCTTAACCACTGAGCTCTCTCCAGTTGCACTTTCCAATTACAGTCTTCCACAGTGATAACAATCTATATAATCTGTGGGCCCTAAAGTTATTCCAACGTTTTCCTCCTTGTTACTTTACCTGCTTCAGTTGTTTTTTCTTTCCAAAGTGGATCTAATATTTAACCATTATTCTTTCTCTTTTATTTTTAACTATGTATACATGTGTTTTGGGATACATGCATGAGAATACAGGTGTTCAAGGAGACTAGAGAATGCTTTCTGGATCTGGAGTTATAGATAGTAGTGAGCCACCTGACAAGCGTGCTGAGAATTGAATTATGGTCCTCTCCAAGAACAACACACTTTTAACCACTGAGCTATCTTTTCAGCTCCTTAACCCTTACTCTGATCCACTCTACCTCCCTTCCACTCCTAATCTTACTAAAGTCTGAGCACACACCACCCTATCCTTGGTTGTTTATTCTCCCACAATTACTGAAATCAAAGCGGCCACTGTTATTGGATAGCATGACAATTACAAGTGGTAACATCAAACTGCTGTGGTTAATTCTGCAGTTAATACTCTATTCAGAGTTTACACCAAGAACTCATACCAGGCACTTTGAGCTCAGGTCTGAGGTATTATTTTCTAAACAACACAATGCTACCACATTGAAGTCTTACTCACACACCACAAATACTTCAACTGAAAGGACACATCTAATAAAAATGCAAACCAATGAACATGTAGAAATCCTAAACAATAACATTAGAAATGTGAAAACCACATACAGAGGCAGAAGCTCACAGCCAACCGTTGGACTGAGCGTGGGGGTCCTGGATGGAGGAGTTGGAGAAGGGACTGAAGGAGCTGAGGGGGTGTGCAGCCCCATGGAGGGAACAACAGCGTCAACTGACCTGACACCCCGATGCTCCCTGAGACTGGACCACCAACCAAAGAATATACATGGAGGGACCCTGGTGCTGGCCACATAAGTGGCAGAGGATGGCCTTGTTGGACATCAATGGGAGGAGAGGCCCTTGGGCCTGAGGCTGTTCGATGCCCCAGTGTAGGGGAATGCCAGGGCAGGAAGACAGGAGTGGGTGGGCAGGTGGGGGAGTACCCTCATCGAGGCAGGGGGAGGGAGGATGGGATGGGGGTTTCCTAAGGGGAGATCTGGAAAGGGGAAAACATTTGAAATGTAAATAAAGAATTTTTTTTTAAAAATGTAAAAACCAAGTTAATGACACTTTGATAACTACAGACAGCATGAGTCTGGGAGGCGAGGGTGCATCTATATCCTTAGCAAAAATGGTAAATGCTGAGACCTTCAGCACTGCCCTTAAGGTTGTAGGAAACAACTCTGAGAACATGAGTTCAAAACTATATAATTTCTCAATGATGCAAAATATAAGAATGCAATATGACTTGTATGAGGGGCTTCATGGACCTAAAAGAACAAAGGCAGCTGCACTATGAGCCAGCTTGTCATAAAGATATTAAGGATGAAGATAAAGATATTTAGGGAGTGGTGATTGCAGGGCAAGGTCCCACCCAGCTAAGTTTATTGTTTGTGCTTACAAAGGCAAGCAGATTCCTGAATTCAAGGTCAGCCTGGGACAGAGCTAGTTTAGGCCCAGGCATGGGGAATGGTAATCTCAGGACAGGATCCCACCCAGCTAGTTTATTGTCTGTGCTTACAAAGCCTGGCAGATCTCTGAATTCATTCACAATATTAAAAAAAAAAAAAAATGTGTTTGCTGTCTCTAAGAATCAAGGGGCTGGGGTCATGAAATGCTGATTTGTGGGATAGTCAAAAGGGAACCTGGAGTAAATGACTAAATTGATATGTAAATAAAAGACTGGTCTTTTGGTCTGCAAGAGATGAGCTATCCAGAAAGCTTTTAGAATTCTTTCAAGCAAGAGAGGGCTGTTTGGAAAGCTGTCTTGAGCAGAACACATGCCATCAGCTTGATTTCGAGTCATTTTTCCACTGCTCTCAAACAATCCTTCAGTCAGGGAGTCCTCTCCAAGCTGAGGCTGGTTCTTGGCAATAGTGTATTTTTAAATTCTTAAACATAATAACTGCCATGCTGGCTAGGATGTGGAGAAAGAGGAGCACTCCTCCATTGCTGGAGGGATTGCAAACTGGTAAACCATTCTGGAAATGAATCTGGCTGTTCCTCAGAAAATTGGAAATAGTCCTACCTGAAGACCCAGCTATACCACTCCTATATACCCAAAAGATGCTCCATCATACTACAAGGACAAGTGCTCCACAATGTTCATAGAGGCCTTACTTGTAATAGTCAGAAGCTGGAAACAACACAGATGTCCCTCAATGGAAAAATGGATACAGAAAATGTGGTACATTTACACAACGGAATACTACTCAGCTATTAAAAACGAGGACATCATGAAATTTGCAGGCAAATGAATGGAATATATTCTAGAAAATATTATTCTGAGCGAGGTAACCCAGACCCAAAAGGACATACATGGTATGTACTCACTGTTAAGTGGATATTATCGAGAAAGTTCACAATATCCATGGTACAACTCACAGGCCATATGAAGCCTAACAAGAAGGAAGGCCCAAGTGTGGATGCTCCAATCCCACTTAGAAGGAAGAAACAAAACACTCATGGGAAGCAAGGGAGGGAGGGATCTGGGTGGGAGAGGGGAGGGGGAGGGGGGAAAAGGGAGGACAGGATCAGGTATGGGGGGAGACAAGAGAGAATCCCAGTGGGCCAAGAGAATGAATAGAAATATGCATCAGGATGGGGTGGGGGGCTAGAGGAAACCTCTAGAAATTCCTAGACACCAGCGATGTGAGAAGCTCACAGGAACCTATGGGAATGACCTTAGCTGAAATGCCCAACAGTGGAGAGATGGAACCAGAAGAGACCACCTCCAGTAGATAGACATTGCCCCCATTTGAGGCATGGGACCATCCATCTCTCTTCAAATTTTCTGACCCAGAATTATTCCTGTCTAAAGGAAATGGACAGACAAAAATGGAGCAGAGACTGAATTAAAGTCCATCCAGAGACGGGCCCAACTTTCAATCCATCCCATGGGCAGGCACCAAACTCCAACACTATTACTGCTGTGCTTGCAGATAGGAGCCTAGCACAGCTGTCCTCTGAGAGGCTCTACCAGCAGCTGAGACAAATGCAGATATTTAAAGCCAACCACTGGACTGAGGTTGGGGATCCCTATGGAAGAGTTAGAGGAAGGACTGAAGAAACCAGAGCATGGCAACCCCATAGGAAGACCTACAATGTCAACTAACCCGGACTCCCTGGGAGCTCCCAGAGACTAAGCCACCAACCAATGAGCATACATGGGCTGGACCGTGGCACCCGCTACATGGGCAGCAGAGGACTGCCTTGTCTGGCTTCAGTGGGAAAGGATGCGCTTAATCCTGTAGAAACTTGATGCCCCAGGAAAGGTGGGAGTGGGTCAGTGGGTGGGTGGGAAAGCACTGTCTCAGAAGCAAAGGGGAGGGGGAATAGGGTGAAGAACTCATGGGGGGGGAACCAACATTTAGACTGTAATTAATTAAATAATAATAATGATAATGATAATGATAATAATAATAATAATAATAATAATAATAATAATAATAGGAAATTGATGCCAGAGAATGAACTGTTGCTGAAATAGAACTGAGCGTGTTGGCTTTGGGGGAGGATTGAGGAACTTGAGGAGGAACATTTTTGAGGAAAAAAATTAGAAATGTTGCCAAAGAGAAGTTTAAAACTTAATGAATCAAATGACACAGTGGAAAGCATTATCAAGACCCAAGTAAAAGGAACACTACCAGAGGTGGAGGGCAAGGGAGATGAAGAACCCACATCCAAACATCAGTAAAGGAAAACAAAACAAGCAACAACAAAAAAACCGAACATGACTGAAAAATCAAGGAGCTCTGGATGCAAGCAAGAGAAGAAACTCAACAATCCATGAAATTAAAGAAAGGGCAGAGATAAGTAAAAGCTGGGGAGCTATTCAATAAAATTACAGCAAAAATGTTTTCAAGTGAAGAAGAAGAAACAAACACAAGAGACATCTAGAACCCACCCCACATGGCCAGAGAAGACCTGCCACACACCAAGCAAAGGACAGTGGTCAGGGGCGTGGCTCCGAAGGGAAAGCACCTGGCCTGCCATGCCAGCCTGAGGACCCGAGTCCCCAGGGACCATAGAAAGGAGAGGAGAGAACCCACTTGACACAGTGACTCTACACAGCCTGTAGTAGGTATGCCCTCACTCCCCACGATGTAACAAAATAAAGGTAAATTTCCAAAAAATGAAAAAAAAAAAAAAAAAAACCTTGCCAATCCAGCATTCTCTAGCTAGCAAAACTATGTCACAACTAATGGAAAATTGAACAAATTCCTTGCTATAAAGGAATCTATGACCACAGGCCAGCTCTACAGAAGATACTTGAAGGAATATTTCAGATTGAAGAGAAAAAACATATCTCTAAGGCTCCAGGAGAAAATAAACCTTGCTACAATAACACTAAGCAAGAGAGGATGCTAAAACAAATACTACAAAACCAACAAAATGGCAAGCAACACTGATCCTTAGATTGTGTGTATAATATGGAGGACCTGTAGAGTCTAGGAAGCTACAAAGAATAAGGACTACTGGGTACTCAACTCTCAGTGGGATAGCCACGCTAACCCCCTCCCAAGAAACACTGCTTAAGAGAGGGCAAAACTCATCCACACACGAGAGCAAGCCAGCAAGGTAATGGTCCCACGTAGCACTAATTGGACACAATAAGTTGAAAAAAAGAAGTAGAGAGCTGAGCATGTTGGGATGCCAGAAAGAACAGAAGGGAGGGGTTAGGGTTGATATGACCGAGGCACATCATTAAATGTATAAAATTATCAAAGAATAAACAAATAGCATTCTAGTAAAATAAAAGAAAGCACCTAACCAGCCCTTGGAGTGACCCACAAAGGAAGTGGAGGAGCACAAAGATTCGAACTTGAAAACACCCAAGAAGGAATTTTATTGTTTCGACCCCTCATGGTCATGGACTGAAGAACATAAGTCTAGATGGGACATAAACTGTGACACTTCATATTCTCTGTTAAATGATTGCTGACATAGATTGGGAACAGTCTCAGTGAGGGTACAGACTCAACTTCCCAGGTGTTTTTCAGTACATGGTTAGAAGGAATAGCTGCTCGAATCTCAGGTCACTGTGGGCCTTGTGTCTTAAAGGCGGGCCCGTGTCCACTGAGATATATCACTGCAGTCACACAGAGGCCATCAGCAATTCAGTTCTTCCTTTTTCTTTCTTTCTTCAACAGTTTGCTTGGTACTTCCTTCCAGGAGATGGGATCCCTCCAGACACAGGGCCTACAGGTCAAAATCTAACTATTGCTTTTCCTCAGAGAAGAAAGGCTTTTAGTGTATATAAATGACATACAGTCCACACAGATGACCCCAAGGTTTCTGTCTTCTGAAGATGCTGAATTATGTTAACCTGGGCTAGGTAGGTACATGGTTCCAGCCTCAGGATGTTCTGTCCAGAGGGTGGGCACAGACGTAGGCTCGCTTCTCAAGGATCTGCCGAGACACTTTCTTAATCTGCTCATCCAGGTTTTCTGGAGCGTCTGTGAGAGGAGAAAGGTGATCCTTTTGCAATATGGCAGTACAAACAGTCTGGGAAGTGTATTCTCACCCAAGTCAGCTCTCCACTGGGATGCTGTAACCAAGGACACTCTCCCTTAGCCCCTCAGGTCTTATGTGGGAAAGCCCTTCCTGGTAAGTGGCTCATAAGATTATTTCACTCCTCTCCAACATCTATCAGCCCTGCCGGGCAGCAGGGCCGCTGGGCTAGGTTCTGTAGTTACAGGGTATTATTACATCTCCATTAAGGGTTTTAATGGCCCTCTCCACAATAACTAGCAACAGGGCTAAGGCTCTTCACACTGTCATTTTAAGGAGAACCTGGCTAGATTTCAAAACGTGGACAAACAGTTAAGACAGAGAAAACCCATTACAGATAGACAAGCTGGCCTAAAGTACCATGTTTTCCAGGGCCTAAGCTTGTAGAGAAGCCATTTCATCACCTGTACAACATACTACAGTCCCATAACCCATTTTAGTCAGAGGTATAGTGACTGTCTCCTCCTTTTGGGACATCACCTCAATAGACACCAGCACACCCACTTAGTGGACAGCAGCTCTGGGAGAGAACAGAGCACCAACTGCTCACTAGCAGCACAACTGCACCTGGTACTCGCTTTCCCACACGCCCGCTCACTTACACTTGTCCAGCTGAGAGAGGCTGAAGAGATTCTGGAAATAAGCTTCCACACAGAACATGTTGGCCAGCAAAACCTAGAGGACCAAAGTCAGAAAGGATGGCAACTGAGATCTCTGAAGTTGACTCTGAACTCTAAGAAACCCAGCCTGTTGCCACAACCACATCTTGGGCAAAAGAGCCCGGCTCCGATGTTACACAGTACCCTGCAAATGCAGGCTGACCAGGAGCAAGCTACTCAGCATCTCTGAGATAGCTCCTTTTTATGTCAAGTGGGCATCCATAGGCTATTCTGGAAGGATGTATGTCAAGAGCCTGGTAAACAGGAGCTGTTAGTGACTAATCTGCTTCCTCCTGCAGGTTGAGAAAAGTGGAGTGCAGGTAATGAATGAGGGTGGGCCTGCCCCTCACCTCTCTGTCTCCTGTAGGAGACTAAAGGCACTAGTCATACCCAGGAGCAGCACCAACACGGCCTTACCACGGCAAACTCATCCACCCATCTATCCAACCACCATTTGGTGCTGGAGACCCTGCCTCATTGTCTCTCTTGTGCAGGACTCTCCAACAGGCCACACCACCCAATTGTTCCCTTCCTCAGTTCCAGGATTCATTAAAGCACAGTGGGATTAAGGGAGCGTTCCAGTAGCCATGACCCTGTCATCAGCTCATTGTGGCTCTGTTCAGTATTTCCTGTGTAGGGCCATGCAGGGCTTACCTCATGATCATGATTCTTGAGCCCAATTCTGATGGAGCGGCTGGCCCTCGACAGCACTGCAGTCATGCCATACAGGTTGATGAGGATGTTGGCTACCCGCTTTAACACCAGCTGTTCCTCTACAATGTCCTGAGGACAGAGGTTCAGAGTGCTGACTAATGATGCTTTTCCCTTCTCTTTACTTAGGCACATGTCATGGTTTATATTTAAACAGGTCTCCGAAACTTGTCTGTTAGCAGAGACTGGTGCTTAGTGTACTCAGAGGCGCTCCAGCAAGATTCTACACAGAGATTAACTCCCTGCATTCAACCCCAGGTAGGTGGCCCCGCCAGGTACTCCAGAAGCCACTCTGGTTGGAAGGTGCTGAGAATACTGTGAACAATCCACCTAGCAGGGCCCCTCTATGGGCTATACTGGCTAGCAGTTCCAGCCTCATGGAGGTCAAGATTCCTGTTCTAAGCCTGGTCTCATAGGTGGGCAATGGGCCCAAAGTAGTCCCATGACTGCTCGGTGTGTAGGGGAAGCAGTGCCCCATACATGGCCAGACCCACTCACCTTTCCAAAACGGAGTAACAGGGTCTCAACAGTCCGGCCAAAGAAATACACATTTTCCTCTAGCTTGTTGGCACTGTCCTATCAGTGAAGGAGACAGACTTAGCATCTCTTCTCTCTGATGTTCCACTTGACCCACCTAATATTCAGTCTGGAATTCCAGGGAGACAGGGCAGGGATAGAATGTGGCATCTGAGTATTCACAACTTTCTGAAGGATCCTAGATGCCAGTCACACCCTTCTGGATTGGGAATACATTGCAGAAGGGTACTAAATGTGGGACGTACGAGTGATGGACATACTTACTCCAAGACTGGGGTGGACAGCACCAAGATTGCCTGATAGCCCCAGGTCCACAGCTCGGCCCAGCGAGTCCCGAAGCTTCCGACCAATTGTCTCCATGACTGTGGTCACATTGCCACGTTTAAGCTCTCTGTAGGAAGTTCACAGTTTTGTGACCTAAGACCCTACAGCTGGCCCCCACTGATCAGCGGTATGGTGCCAGAGCCCTGTGCTCTTCAATGGCTGAGCATATGGGCTCCCTGCATGGTAGCTTTCTCCTCCTGGCCGAGGGAAGTCAATTGTATGGCTGGCTTCCAAAGAGTTAAGGAGTCTGCAAAATCCTATCAGCAGCCTTTACATGGGCTCCAGCAGGGGTGTGACTCCCTGCCCTGGATAAAGAGGGGCAGAGAAGAGAAACTAGTCTCAGACTAGCCCCCGTTAATGGGACAACTCTCATCTCCTAGCTTCTGGATGTCTCTAGCCAAAGGAATAAACATTTCCAAGCACCAGTGGGAGAGATCAGAGTTAGCAGGGGATGGGGAGATGGAATTTAAGTGTGCCCAGAGGACAATGTGTCTCTAAAGGCAATGAGGACAACCTGGGTAGGGTGCTGCTTCCACATGAAGGGCAAGTTAGAGGTCTGGGTTTCCAGACCTTGTCACCACAACACAAATGGTACTGTCCTTCCTTGTGCCAGCTTTGCAGTGAGCCTTTGTGCAGGCTACTCCCCACCCACTGTTCCAAGATTGGGCAGCCTTTTCCTCTGGCCTCTCCAGACAGGTAGGGACCAAGGAAGAGAGGGGAAAGCAGCACATACTTGATCCTCGAGGTCAGGATGCGTCCAGCATGCTGCAGGCCTGTCAGGGCAATGAACAACCGAAGAATCTCATTGGTTCCCTGTGGCCAGAAGTGTGAAGGTCAAAAGCAGTTCAGCAGTGCAGTCTGTGACTGGTTAAGTACAGCCACTACACACAGGCTGTGGCCAGGTGTTAGGGATCACACAGGGAAGGAGAGTAAGGCTGGCCAGATGGTATGGCCTCCCTTCCCCTGGGATTTTTATCTCTCACAGCCTGCCCTGCATGGTCCACACCTTTCTCTAGGTCCCAGAATACTCATTAAAATGAAACCAGATTTCCCTGAGTAATAAAGAGATATGATGCCCAGGACACAGAAAGTATGGAACAGATAACTCATGGCTCTCTTTTAGACCAGAATCCCCAGCAAGCTATAGACAGCTGAACAGCAGTAGCTGGAAGCTCCTCAGGGGGACACGACCAACACACAAAGACACACACACACACACACACACACACACACACACACACACACACACACACACACACACACACACACACACACACAGCTTCTCAATGCAAGAGCAGTACCCATCAGGACTTCTAGACTTCTAATACAATTTTACTATAGAACATGGAGCTATAGGCCACTGGCCTAGGCTTGACAGCCAGAACCATCCTGTAGATAGTTGGACTGTGGTACCCAGGAGAGAAGTTTGCCTCAGCAGAAAAGCTGGGTATGGAGGCTCTTCTGGTATTGCCCCCCAGCTCTGAACAAAGTGTGCCTCACATCATATCTTTCCCAACCTTCTGGGAATTATGGCTCCAAGAGCAGACCCTGCTTGACCACACCACCTTGTCAGGATCTAGAGAAATCTGGGTCTCACCCTGCAGGAAGGGCCAAGAGAGGGCAGCCCCCAGATAAAATGGCTTAGACATGCCTCACTCTTGAAAAAGCTAACCTTTCTGCTATTAGGTTGTGGCTGACTGATAAGGCAGAGATATTGGCTGGGACCAAAAGACCAAGGAGACCTTCCATTGGAGCTGACAAGCGTCTAAGGATTCTCCTCATAGCCAGACCACACTGCAGCTCAAATCCCCTTCCTGTCTAAGTGTCAAACTTTCATGGCCCTTGTGAGACTGTGAAGACCTATCCATCTTGCCGGTCCCTTCCTCCTGGTGGGAGCATTTCGCAACCACGTTAATCCCCAATCAAAAATTTCCTATAGCTTCCAAAATCCATGTACTGGTCAAGATCACCCAAGGCCCAGCTCCTTTTCTGTCTTTCCCATTCAACCTCCATGGTCCAACTCCCTGTCATATTTCACTACCTTATCTAAATTATGAGCAAGGTGTCCGATGTGTCCACAAATACTTCCTTACTCCTTGTTTACACAGTACTAACCATAAAGTCCTGTCTGGGTTCAGTATATGCCATTTGCCTACCTGCCACCCAAACTGCCCTGCCCCAAGGCAGCTCTTCTGCCAAGGGGCATCAAGTTCATCATGAGACATGAGCTCCCTTTGGGAGATGTTCCCATCCTGTATGCTACCCATGCCCCCATGTGTCCTCCAGACAGTCAGGCCTACATGGCATCCCAAGTGTGTCTGGTCCCAATCTCTTCCGTATGTGCTATACTTCAACTCAACTGACCCTGCAGGCTTATAAATTTATGAAAGCAATGATTAGAAAATGAGAAAGTCAGGGATGAGTGAGTCTTCCGTGGACACTATTGAACCTCTTCAGTTTACTGACAGTGAAGTTATAACCTAGAGAGTATGCGATGGGAACAGAGCAGAAGCTGGGACCGGACGCTGGGTCTCCCACAGATGGCTCCAAGCCTGCCCAGCCAGAATTAACTTGGCAGAACTAACAGCAGTCACTGGAAAGCTGAGGGCTCAGTGAAAAGGGCCTTCGGGAATGTGACTAGAGGGAACTGTTTGGTCTCTCCAGTCTAAACACCCTCTATAAAGCAAGGAAGGGTAGGGGCACTGATACATTAAGAGGGTCCAACCAGAGGACACAGCCTGCTCTATATCACTGCAGTCCATTTCTGGACACTCGGCAGCCTCTCTTGGGACTAGGAAGGCTGAGGGTGGGGGTGGTGTACAGTGACATCACAAAGGGAGTGTACAGTGACATCGCATGGGGGTGCGCAGGGACATCATTGAGAGGGTATACAGAGGGTATGGGACATCACTGAGGAGGTATACAGAGACATCACCACTGAGGGGGTGTAAAGGGACATCACTGAGGGGGTGTATAGAGGGTACAGCCAGCAGGGACACTCACCTCAAAGATTAGGAGAATGCGGGCATCACGCAGCATGCGCTCATAGGGGTAGTCCTTCATGTAGCCTGAGCCACCAAGGATCTGCAGAGCCTCGCTCACACACTGCCAGGCAGCCTCAGAGCTAAACACCTGCCACAAACCCAGACGAGGTTAAACCTGGTGGGAGCAGCGCTCCGCAACCCAGTCACTCCCTCCTAAGAGCAAGACCTAAGCTGTGGGGAGCGGCTGCCCAGGATGCAGTTGGAGAATGTGTAGAGAACCCGACCTTGGAAATGAGTGGTCCCAGAGGAACTTTCCAGGTAAGCACAGGCAGGATAGAACACACCAGCCTGTGCGTTCTATCCCACCATGACTTGTCATGTTTCTCATGCCCACGCCTGGCCTTGTTATTCACCCAGACTTCCCATTCTTAGGAAGTGTGCCCACTTTTGCCATTCTCATGTGCCTACTGTCTTGCTCTCGTGACCACTGTCTACTGAGCATCCTATGGACAATGACACTCAGATCTAGGGCTAGCATGTGTGAAGATGGTCACTCTTGGGCATCAGTCAGTAGCTGGAAGGTACCAGGAGAACATGAGAAGGAAATGAATCTCACCTAGCACATAGCTGCCCCTCTTCCTAAGCTTAAGCAGGACCCCTCATGGATTCTCCACTGCCCATCTCCATAGGCTGTCACGTCTTCCAGCATTTCTCTTAAGAGTTCAAGTCCAGAGGTTAGTTAAAGTGGGGTTGTCATCTGTATTACAGCTTTCTCAGTCCCACTTCCTAGCCCATTCCCACTCCTTTAAGTCGGCCACCAATTCCTAGAAACAATTTCTACTTGGGACCCTCAGTGGCCACACAGGACCACTCAGTGGCACTCAGTACCAGGCAACCTACAGCCTAGAGATCCTGTCCTAAGATCCAGAGAGGGCAAAAGAAACTAAGGCACCAAACACCTACCCAACAAAGACAGGACCAGACAAGATGGCAACACCTACAATCACCTCAGTCCTAACTACAGCTGCCTAGACACCAGAGCAAAAATGTAGACATTAACAGCCCAAACAACATGTCTCCACAGAGCCCAGTATCCTTACAGCAGTAGACCCTGAGAATTCTAATATAGCAGAAGCACAAGACACGGACTTTAAATATGATACGAACAGGCCCCTTGATGAAGTCATGGAAACAAACAGTGGGATGAAAGTTGAAAACAGCTCAGGACATGAAAGGAATCACTAAAGAAAACCGAGTGAAATAAAACTGGAAATGAATAATTAAGAAGTCAGTCAAAAACCTCAGAGGTAAGTCTTGCCAACAGAGTGCCAGACATGGAGGCCAGACTCTCAGGTGTTGAAGGCAAGGTAGAAGACAAGGATACTTCAGTCAAAGAAATTGTTAAATCTAAAAATTCCAGGCACAAAACATTCGGAAATCTGGGACACCATGAAAAGACCAAATTTACTAATAATAGGAATAGAGGGAGGAGAAGAAACCCAGGTCTAAGATACAGAAGATATTTTCAACAAAACAGAAGAAAATTTCTCCATCCTCAAAAAAGGACCGGAAGCAGAAGCAGCAGGAGATGGGTATCTACACACACATATTTCTGACTGCTTATTTTATGGAAATTTTACTGTGTATTCTGACTGCTCTGCTATTGTAAAGCTGACCAGTGGGAGGCATACCCTATGTTCAGTACCCCGGCTGTTTATTACAGCACCTTCAGCTTCCACAGCAATTCTGGTGGTGCTTCTGTTACCTCCACTTTACAGACAAGCTGGAGGCTGAGAGAGTTAAGTGCCTGTTCTAGGTGAGTTAGAAACGGCAACTGCAGAACTGACCAGGCTCCAGAGCTTACTGCTGCTGCTGCCATGTGATGGCTGACGTGTGCTTCTCCCAGGCCTGCCCTGACTTTGACACGTAGGCACCCACATCCCTGGGCTCCTTCCAGGTTTAGGCAACCCAAGATGATTGATCTCTGAGATACAGCTTTCCATGGCCAGCTACTTAGGAAATAAAGGCTTGATTCCCTCCGTACTGTGTAACACTCCAACTGTGTAACAGTTTACTGACTGCTAATAGGAAGGGGAGTTGCTGGACAATGTGAAGAAAGTCAGAGACTTTGGAGCACTCAGCCCTCAACAGCCCTACTTTACCACAGCCCTACCCTGGACTCAGGAAAGACTGCAGCACCAGAGGTGGTACATGACCTCAAGGAAACAGCTTCCAGTCACAAAAGGACTGAGACACATATAGACTCCCAGAGGCTATGAGAGCAGGCATGAGACCTGCACAAGTTCAGGCCAGACAAAATCCCAGCATGGAGAAAGGGAAGTGGCACAAAGCACCACCCCTAGCTAAAAAGTAGTTGATTGCTGCTGGGAAAGGGAAATCAGTTTTCTTTAAAGGAATGACACGGGGCATACTACCCACACTCCAGGGCAAGCCTGATCCAACTGACCGTGATGACCCAGAGAACGGGTCTGGCAGAAAGGAGAACAAAGAGCGGAGAACACAGAGGTGAAGGTGGTAACTGCTCTGTGCTGTGGTCACTTGTTTAACCCATAGGCATCCATGTAAAACATCGTCACTATTACCCTCCTGCGTTACAGTCCAGAGGTAAGCCCAGGAGAATCACTGCAGCAAAGGGTCAGCCACTCTGAGAAGGGACAGTCTGAGGAAGCCCAGGGACAGGAATATGAACTTGGGACTGTTCTGGACTCCAAGGTTGTTTCAGAACATTTCCTACTTGCAATGTTTCTAGAACATTAAGAAAGAACAGCAACACACAGTCAACTCACATGGCCTAAAAGTCAACTTAGCCCTTTTACAGACCAGAGATCAGAATCTTGCAACCAGTGACGTCTTTTTACCTCATCAAAAAACGTTCTAAAAAAAAGTTCTGACCAAGAAGAAAGACCATCTACTCTGAAAAAAAATGGCATTCCTTCCCAGGAGGGCCCAGCTAATTTACATGGATATAAAGTTTTGATGTCTGTATTTTCTCCTGTGCCATACAGTAGGATTAATCAGAAAAACAAAAACAAAACAAACCACAACTGGACACAATCCATACAGAGAAGCAGCGAGCTGTCCTGTAGACTCACACTCAATTGCAACCATTCTGAGTCCCTTCTCCCAGCTTCACCCCAGGGCCCTGCTGGCCCAGAGAGCTGCACAGGTGCAAATCACAAGGTCAAGGGCCATCAACTAACAAAAGGAAGATGGCTGACAGTGCCATGGGTCGCATCAGAAAGGACGATCTCCCTCCATGTGCTGGTTGCTGGGATTACCTTCACCATGGCTGCCTCGATAGAGCAGTCGGGAACTCCTGGTTGGTCCAGCATCCCCGAAGTGAGGTAAGCCATACTCTCCATTACATAAGCCTTCTGAGCCATGAGGGCAAACTTTTCCTGAAATGTTTAGAAAAACAAAATCAAGAAGCAATTTGTATGTGCATACTTAAATAAATCTCCTAACCTCTGTTCTCCTGAAAAGCCAATTATATCAGAGTCTCGCTGTCCCAGCACCAATAATGCCTTGTGCAGTTGTCTTCCCATTCCCCTGCCTACAGGCACAGCACAGAGACAGAACTGAAAGTCTCTCCCCACCTGCAGCAAACCAAAGCCTACAGTACCTGAATCAACCCAAATTCACTGAGATTCCTATTGAATTGCTTCCTCGTACAGGCATACTCAGCAGTCAGTTCTAAAGAAGAACAGAGTTGTCAAGACAAACAAACAAACAAACAAAACTGGTTTTTGGTTACTGGAAAACTATTTCCTAAGGGCAACATGATGACTCTTCAGCACCCAGAAGGAACTATCAGAGTTTTGTCTCTGAAAATAGAAGCCCTGAAACCAGAGTTCCCACTTTCTGGCAACTGTGGGAGGCGAAATTCTCAGGCCTCATGGGGCCCACAGGCAGCAGGCAAGAAGGTAAAGAACACAGAATGCTGGGTCAGTTGTGAGGGTGTGGAGGGAAACACTCTGCCTCCCTCCACAGTACCCACCTCATGGGAGTGCTGGGAAGGTAAAATGGGTAGAAGGCTGGAGGTATCTAGCACAAACCCAGGTGCACAGGGCATCCAAGCTAAGACGTGGGAGTGAGCCCACAGAAAGTACAGCACGAGGGGTGTCTTCACGTCAAAGCTCCGGCTGGGGCCTCACATTGTGCATGGTTGCTGGTAGTGCCGGGTTCTAAGTGCCCAGAGGGACACCCCACTGTCTACTCTGGCACCAGTACCTCTAGCTCTGCCTGCAACTTGTTTTCAAATACTTCCTCTGGTGTGGTCCAGCTGCTGCTGGTCTCTATTTGTTCCTATGCCCCCATGTTTCTAGACGGTGTGAACCCTCACAGCTATGTCCAAGGAGCCCTGGGGTTCTAGTGAGATTAGAGCTAATGCTTTCTTTCATCCATGGGATAACATTCATTAAACAGCCATATTTGTCAAGGACAGAGCAGCAACCCTTTATGTTCTGACAGATGCCCGACTAGTGTGTATGTAAAGCAGAGAGATGTTGAAATACACAGCCTCTGGGGAAGGAGTACATTTGGTCTAAATCAAGGGCCAGATGCTAACTTAGGCTGTCTGTCCAAGTGGTGTGGCTCAGACTTGCCCACCCAGCAGGAATGGCACAGATATTCTCGGTATGCAGTAGGTGCTGCAGTGGGCTCCTGCTCCTGACTTACCTACTGTGGAGGTTAATCTTTGGTGTCAACCTGAATGGCTTTAGAATCACGATCTTGACACTAGGAGACACCTCTGGGCATGTTTATGAGGGAGTTTCCAGAGATGTTTAACTGAGGAGGGAAGAGCCACCCTGAATATAAGCCGTGTCAGCCCATAAGCTGAGGCTCCAGACTGAGTAAAAGAGGGGAAAGCCATGGGAGACCAACATTCACTCTTCCTGCTTCCTGACTTCCCACACAATGTGACCGCCTGCCTCATATTCTAGCAACCATAGCTAGAGATGCTTCCTAGCTGCACCTTGCCAAGATGGTCCATGCATTCAAACTGGGAGCGGAAATTAACCCTCGCTTCCGGACACTGTGTTGCATTTTGTCGCAGCAATGCCTTAGGGGACTGTGCACATACCGATCAGCTTCTTGAGCATCCCAGCCACAGCGCTGCCCATGCTGAACCGCCCACTGTTGAGGATGTTCATGGCTACCTGGAGGGAGGGTGGAAAGGCGGAGAGGCCCTGAGGGAGCCGGCCATACCAGTTTCTGTGTAAGCAAAGGCAAGTGTGTACGAACTCCATGCCAGCATGCAGGCCGAGTCAATCCCCTGCCTGTGTTCAGGCCAGAAGCAAGCAGTTCTAACCCTTGGACTGGGTGGCCTAGGCACTGTTGTGCATTCTCACCAACATCACTGGCCTCTGACTGCAAGTCACTGCTCATATTCTAAATTCCCCATCAGCACTCCTTGTCCAGGTGAAGGAAGAGAACTCAGACAGAGCTAAGTGTGCTGTACGCAGCAAGAACACTGTAGCTGGATTCAGAAACAGCACGCCCGCCGTACGGTGCAGCAGCTGTGGTTCAGTGCGGTGTCGTGACTTTCTCCAGACTACAGCCAGCACACACCTGGCGGGCAAGCCTGTAGCAGAGGTGGCCCTACTGACTGCTGCCAGGTGCCGACGACAGTGGCTCTGCCAGCCCACTCTTTCCTCGCCCTGTGTTCTGACCCAGTACAGTGAATAGCTGGAAGCCACACAGGAACACAGCTCCAGTTCCATGCTGTGCTACCTCATCCAGAGTCACTGGGCTTCTCCTCACCACCAGAGAGGCCAACTGAAGAAACTGAGGGAAGCCTCAGGCTTGATTTTAAAAATGGACAGCATCCAAGTGTTGGTGAAGACGTATAACCTCGCACACTATAACCACTGTGGGAAAGCTCTTCAAGAAAGTACGCTCTATTCACTTACAGGCTCGCAATTCTAATACTACATTTAGACTCAAACGGCTTGAGAACACACAACTCTGTTATTGACACTAGCCCCAAAGTGACAACTTAGCCTACTGAAAAGAGGAGTAGGACAGGCTTACCCACACAGGAGAGCATCATCCACCCATTCATAAGAATGAAATACTGACTCATGCACTGAATGGATGACGACTTGAGAACATGATGTTAAAGCAACAGGTCACAAATACACTGTGTATGATTCCCGTAAGAAATGCTCATCATCCACAAACCAAGGAAGGACAAAAGAAACCAGCAGTCGCCAGGGATGGGGGAGAACAGGAAGCACGGCACTCCTGGAATCAGAAGTGATGATGGCACAACAGACAGTAGAGCAGAAGTGATGGCAATGTATATAAGCTAAATGTCACGCAAACTATTTCTCAATAACTAAATCCAGGGCTGGAGAGATGGCTCAGCGGTTACAGTCATTTGCTGCTCTTGCCGAGTACTCGGGTTGCTCCTAGCAACCATATGGTGGCTCGCAAACAGCCTGTAACTCCAGCTCCAAAGGACCACATGCCTTCTTCTAGCCTCTGCAGGTACCAGGCACACATGCAATTCACATACATAACTTTAGACACTTGCGCATATATGTAAAATAGAAATAAATAAATCAGGCTGGTGCACTTAATCTCAGAACTAGGGGTAAGGGAGTGAGGCAGATGGGTTTCTGGCCAGTGTGGTCTACGTAATGAGTTCCAGGCCATCAGAACTACTTGGTGAGACTCTATCCTGCTCAGAAAAATAAAATATAAACCTGACTATAGGGGAAATGCTTAGGGCAGGGACTTACAGGTTTGTGGAGCCTGAACTTCTCAAGCCCACTAGCCTGTTCTTCATACTTGCTAGAAGGAGGAACCTCATTCCTCGCTCAAGGTGAAGGAGGTCTCCAAGGGGAATAAGGACTCTTCATCCTAACCAGACTCCCTCCTTTAAGAGCAAGCCATTTTTCAGCCTCTATGTTGCTGAATTCCTATGTCCAAGAGCTACACAAGGCCACAGGTAAAACACAGGCTAGCCTGCTAGGAAAAAGAATAGGGCAGAATGAGACTCACATGTGAAATGGCACAGCACTTACATGAGACTGCCTGCAACTTACCTTAAAGCCACCTCCAACTTCTCCAAGGACATTTTCCACGGGCACTCTGGTATTTTCAAAATGGACCTCACATGCTAAAACACAAGGAATGTCAAGAATCATGACAAATGTGAACTGCTCTGCTCTTGATCCCAGCCCGTGGCTGACTGGCCGATGCACTCATTTAGCACCCTAAAGAACAGCGAAGAAAGGGCACGCCCCTGCCTTCACAGAGCTGGTTCTTTGGCCAGGAAGACAAACCATAAAAGCAAGAGCATGCCAGCATGGCCAGCGCTAGGATGGAATGACCAGCTCAGTACAGAGAGGGGTGGGGCTGAAGGGAGGCACAGCTCAGTACAGAGAGGGGTGGGGCTGAAGGGAGGCTATCAGTTTTTGAAAGGCCATGACAGACTCTTCTAAGGTAACATTTAACAGAGGCTAAAAAGAACCAAAATAGCCAAAGACAGAAAAGCAATGGAGAGTACCAGCATGTCCTCAGACCTTAGAATCAACGGGATTCTTTTTAATAGAGCAACGCTCATGTCCTGTAGAGCAGCATCTTCCCAGCTTAGGGTGGGGTGTTAACAGACGGAATGTAGACAACACAACAAGTACACACACAACAGCCTAACCCAATGCACCAACATCCTTCAGGCTGAAGCAGGCATCCCCAAACCATAAGAAATAAAATTCCACTGCTGTAAGTTAAATCCTAAGGTGTCTGACTGACAGGGATACTGTAGCCAGGGACCACCAGCCATCCTGACCGACTCTATTGGTCGGTATGAGTAAAACAGTTAGAAAACAAGGTACCCAGGCTGAGCCAGGCTGAGCAGTGCCCTTTGCACAGCATCCCCTCTAGCACTGCCTGGATGTTCTAATCCACAAACAATGCGAGTCCTGGCATGCTGAACCAGAGACAGAGACTCAGGATAAGGAAGGTTAGGGTTCAAGGACAGTTGGGCCAATTGTGACTACCTGTGGGGGTGGAATGCCAGGAAACGTGATCTGTCTGCTGGTCACATTTAAGGGTTGGGTACATGGCCTAGAGGACCTGGTCATTCTTTCAAAGAGTACTGGGTATGGGGCACACCTGCCTTCCTCTTTGACTTCATTTCATATTCATGAACCATCTTTTGGGGTCCTGCATGCTGCTGGGGCACCAGCCTCCCAGTTGTCGGCAGGTAAATGACAATATGCCACTCTACACCAAGAGACTAGTGTGAGAGTACTGTGGTCAGACGGGTGAACTGAGGGAACAAACAGGACACCAGCTCCCACTGGAGCAAGGGCTGACCAAGGAATGAAAGGTGAGACTGGACAGTAGGAAGAAAGGAAAGGGATTCCAGGAAAGAAAGATGTGGTGGTCTGCCACAGGATGTGTGCCCAAGATAGCTCTGGTCGTGTGCTATGCATTCCTGCCCCTACTGAGGCTGGGATTTCAGCTGCCCTCACTCACCTGGAGTCAACAGCGCTGACTGGACCAAGCAGCACGGGTTATGACTGCACTCTTAATTTGATGCTGCTAAAGTGCTAAACTAAAACCATGAGTAATGAAGTGCCCTTTCACCTTCGGAGCAGGTCACAGTGGACAGGGCCTGTCTTTCACATCTCTGCCGCAGGAGTGCACAAGCACAGCTGACACACTACTTACTGTTGGAGCCCCGAATGCCTAGTTTATCTTCAGGTTTCCCATTAGTGATTCCGCCAAAGTCTCTTTCTACTATGAATGCCGTCATTTTATCTTTTATCGAACCATCAGAATCAACCACCTCAGTTTTTGCAAACACAGTAAAAATATTGGCCAGTCCTCCATTGGTGATCCAAACCTGAGGAAAAGACAAAGATCCTTGGAGACCCCTCAGCTCTATCCAACACTAACTTTCAGGCCAGACATGCAGGGTGTTCCACCTCAGGCTGGACATGGTGAATCTCCATACCAGCCGAGCCTGTGTGAAGGAGCATAGCGGCATGGCTGAGTCTCTGCAGAGCAGGCACGATCAGGAAGCAAGTGCTAGGGCAGGAAGGGAGACCAGCTGATGATCTCACAGCCTCTGAGCATCTGCGCCAGATAGCCCCTCCCCACCAGATAGCTCCTCCCCCACCAGGCCGCTGACAGAGTAGAGGAAGAAACCCTCCCTATCCTTCCTTCACAAATACAAATGCACAAACTTTATAGACTGTATTTACTTATCAACTGAATAAGTGAAAATGGGGAATGAGGAAAAGGGAGGGTGCTCAAAGGACCACAACAGATGGCAATTATTTAATTCAAGCAAATTGAAGTGATCAAGGGCAAAGGGTAAGAGGTGAGCAGGGAAAGCTGAAAGCTAACTAGGTAAGAGTATTATTATTCTCCTTTGCCCCATTTGCTAATGGGGTTAGTGTTCAATCCTTCTCAATCCTTGATTAAACCTCAGACACCACCCAGAGGTGGTGAAATCAACAGAGACACTACCAGCTGCGGACAGAAGTCCTCTAGCTGGGCGCTTGGGCCATGCAAGTGCACTGCACTGTACTTTGCCTCTTTGAAATCTTGTGGAATAGAAAGTGAAAATAAACATACAAAAGCAGCTGCATGCGGACTCAAGGAGACCGCGGAGATAAGACTGCTGTGCTCCAATTCTGGCTCTGCCACTTGAGGGACTTGGGCCAGCCACTCCGCTCTGCCTCAGGCAGTTCTGAGAAAGGAGTGGCACACATCCAGTGTGATGTGCAGATCTCTCTGGTGTGCAGAAGGTAGACACAGAGGCAGTGTAGACTAACTAAACCTGACAGGGCAATGAGGTCATGGCTGTACCTTGGAGCCATTGAGGACAAAGTACTTCTTATCTTCACTTAATGTAGCTCTGGTCTGGATGGAGGCAGCATCACTCCCACTGCAAAGATAGAAAGACAGGATTGAGGGAGAGCAATAGTAGAATAAGCTTAGAGGTCTGAGGGCTTGGATATAAGATAGCTCTTAAATACTGAGTCAGATAAAAACAGGTCTGTTCATTTCAACTCTGATGCTCAAACTAGGGAAGTGATCCAGTTCTGGAAGCAGATAGGTGTATCCAGGAAAACATGTAAGATTTGAGTGGATAACAAGTAAAAGTGGTAGTGAACAGTCTGGTCTGAACCCAACATGGGAACGTGAGCTCCCCAAAGCTTATCAAGAGTTTCTGGGTGTGATCAGGCCACAACATGAGGAAGCCTGTTCCGGAATTTCAAACAGAGGGAAGCAAGACTAACAGGGTGCCAGTTGGACTTGCATCAGAATCTGAGTCTCGCCCAGGCCTGCCTCATCCTTGCCGTGTGACTGTGGACTGATTACACTTCACTGCAACCTCAGCTCCTAATATGAAAATGTGGACTCACCACCCACCCCCATGTGTTCTGCAAGACTGACAGAAGTGTGAATGCATCCCTGAGTGTCAGGAGGCTTGTGAACCACAGACACTGACTTAGTAGGTGCTGTAGGACTGTCATCTGTAAGTCTCAGTGGGTCAGAGATAAGATAATTATCCTATCAGTAGGTGTTGACTCTCTGAAGGCTTCAGAGATGAGGATATATAAGCCATGTACTCTACACAAGCTCCATGTTCAGGCAGCCTGGAGGGTGCTGAGTATACACACGACATTTTGAGAAGACAGACCTGGCTGGCTCTGTTAGGCAGAAGGCTGCGATGTGCTCCCCAGACGACAGTTTGGGCAGGTACTTAGCCTTCTGTTCCTCATTGCCGACCAAGATAATCCCCTAAAGGAAAGACACAGACCAACTGAAGATGAAGAGTGAGATGTATTTATGAGGCAGTCCCTTCTACTGAGAATTATTTACTTCACTCAAGAGAAGACAGGGTGGGTTCAGAGCCAGCAGCCTCAGACAGGAGGCCGACCTGCTAAGGGAAGGGCCACTACTTAGACACAGTGAGCAGATACGGTGGTAGCTTTGGAGTCTACATCTAGGCTTGCATGCCTGCTCTTCCAGTGCAGTCCTGGGTGACCTCAGGTCAGACAGGATTCTTCTCTGAGTCTGCACCTCATTATTCGTAAGCTGAAGACCTCTCCTTTACGGACAGGATGGTTTGGATGATGGAATGTGAATACATGGGAGTGCTAGAAATATACCCAGTATAGGCATGCACGCTTCAAAGCTGTACTCCTCAACGGCAACCCTGTTGCCAAGTAACTACAGTCTGGATACATAATCTTGGACTGCAAAGTTGGACGTGGAATCCACTTAACTGTCTTTCACCTGTATACAGCAGAGATGCATACATCTAATGTGAAAACCTTGCGGTCTGTGTGCCTTTGAGGCTGCCCCACACCATACTTTAAGTTGAGGGGGCAAGTAAGTTATACGCCAGGACAAGACAGCTCAGAAAAGGATTTATTTCCAAAGATAGCATTAACCTTTGTCTCAAATCCAACTGCAGCTGGCTTCTCCTCTAGACCCTGAGCTATAAAGTCTGTTTATGTCACAGAAACAGTCCTGTCTCCTACTTCCTCCAGAAAGCTCCAAGGACAACTTCAGACAACTGACCTTGAGGCCAATAGCCTGGTGGGCTGCCAGGGTCACTGTGATAGACGCATCCATGCTGATGACCTCCCCAAGCCGGGCATACATGGTGTTGGAGAGGCCCAGGCCACCTAAGACAGACAGACAAGTCTAGCTGCTTCTCTCAACTGGGGAAAAGGCATTCATTTTACTTTTCTAATTTCAAAGTAATAGCAGTTTTTTCATATAAAAAAATTAACAAAACACAGAATGTCACAATGAAACTGTCACCTATAATCTTATTCTGAGCATTTCTGTGCACATCTTACAGAGGCATGGAGACATATACAAAGCTGAATTGTTAATACAGACATCTATACAAACAGTAGGTCACTGAGTATGGTGCCCATCCCTGTACTAGGAAGCTGTTTACACTCCAGACAGCACCAGGTCAAGGCTCTTCTGCTGTGGCACTGAACACTGGGGATAGCGTGCTCATTTCCTGCTGTGGGAGCCGTCCTGTGCACCGTAGGATGGTTTTCACCTATGTCTCAGCCTGGACCAGCTCCAGATCTGCTTCTGCTACGGACTTATTCTGTATACTTGGGGGCCCAGCTTCTGTTGTAGAAGGGAGGCTCTACTTTAGTCTCTGGAGACACAAACAGGTAAGGAACTAAAAGACCAAGAAAGAGCATTTGCTACAGTAAGGGGAACATCAGGGTGTGGCAGGAAAATGCCCCAAATAGCACATCTGGAAGACTGCATCTAAAGACTACTGTTCCGAAACAAGAAGCCCTTCATGCAGACATGGGAAGCATTTGCTAAAGAGCCAGACCACCAGGTGAGTGGCCACTGTTCTAACTTACCATATTCTTCTGGGACCTGTATGCCAAAAAGTCCCAGGTTCTTCAACTTCTCTAAGGTGTCAACTGGGATTTTTCCCTCCTGGTCAATTTTTCGAGAGTCCACTGACAAAAGTAATTTATCTCGATTAAACAAGTAAAAATAAATAAGATATGTTCATAAATAAAAGTATACAGAATGTTTTTTGTATAGTATACTAGTATCACTGGCAGTAAATGTCTAAAACCTGAAGTTGTTTAGTCAGAATCACTTGGTATGTTGTTGATTTTATGTAATTAAGTACATAAGAACTGTATTTTTAAGTGACTGGTGCTAAGTGAGTCTTTTTCCTGATGTAGGTGCTAGTCGCCAGGGTCAAGCAGCAGTGTATCATGTATTTCTATGATACAGATTCCTGGAGGCGTGCTATATATGATGGTCATCTTGTCAACCGAATTTGGAATGACTTAGGAACCAAACCTTTGGTGTGCCTTTGAGGGAGTTTCAGGGACCCTTCCTGAATGTGGGCAGCACCCTCACAGGCTGCAGTCGTGGGTTACATGATAAGGGGAGAAAGGGAGCTGAGCACAGCTCAGACCATCTGTTCTCCTGGTTTTGTCTGGGAGTAAGACATGAGGAGTCAGAGCTAAGATCTGCTTCTGTCATTAAATGTTCCCCTCAATAAACTATGGTCTCAAAACAAGAGCCAAAACAACCCTTCCTCCCTAAGTAGCAACTTACAGGCAAATTTTGTCACAGTGATAAAAGAAGGAAGTAATACACACACTCTACTGGATCTTTAAAATTACTGGTACCTTCTCAACCAGTAATTACTTACTGCTGATTACACAAGCTCCCAGTATTGTCATGGATAAACAGACTAAGCAGACTTGTCTGGGCCCAGTTCTATTCAGCGTTCAGAAACCTCACTGCCTACACTATACTCCAAAATTCTGAAAACAACATACTGTGTGACACTAAAACAGTCACTGGATCAAAATTCACCCTAGGCCTTTTGAGTTGGCTCAGGGGGTAGAGGCACTTTCTGTAAGGCTTACAACCAGCTTGATACCTGAGACCTACCTAGTCAGAGAGAGCTGACTTTTACAAGGTATTCTGTGAGCTCTACAAACAGGCTGTGGCATAAATATATGAACATGTGAACACACACATGAAAAGCAATATGAAAACCCCTTATACAAAGGTAAAGTGAGGTCCTGGCTGAGCATGGTGACACATGCCTTTAATCCCAGCATTTGGGAGGCAGAGGAGGTAGATCTCTGTGAGCTCAAAGCCACTTGGTCTACATAGTGAGTTCCAGAACAGCCAGGGCTATGTATAGAGATCCTGTCTCAAAAAATTGAAAGGCAAGGCAGGGCAGGGCAGGGCAGGGCAGGGCAGGGCCAGAAAAGTGAGATCTGTCTCCCAAACCAAACAAACACTCCCTCCCCCTAACACCACCCCTATTCTTGAAATGGCAAAATTATAACATGTTTCAAGGAGTCATGGAAGTTACATAAAATCTGATCATTAAAAAGATAGCATGAGAATCCTCATGAGTTTCTAGTTACCTACTTTATCAAGTCTTTTGCAAGTTTTAGCCTGCTGCACTATAGAAACATTTAAAACAGTTGCTTACTACAGAGACCTAGAGGAGCACCTAATTAGTGTCTTTTAACTGAGCAGAATTTCAGTGATCCCTGAAGGTTCTACTATGAGCAGAAACTATGTGTAACTTAATAATGACACTAAGAGCTTCCAATGTACGCAATCCAATTAATCTTGTAATGGAAGAGAGCAATGAAAAGAAAAACATACATACCTTCTTCAGTAAAGAATTTTTCCAACGGTCCCACAAATTGATTGATTTCACTAAGTTCATCTTGACTAACCTCTGGAAATGGGAAAACTCCTTTCTAAAAGAAAAACATGCACGACAAATTTAATTTTCAGCAACTTCTCATTGCAATTTTTTTTTTTTTTTTTTTTTTGAGACAAGGTTTCTCTGTGTAGCCCTGGCTGTCCTGGAACTCACTCTGTAGACCAGGCTGGCCTCGAACTCAGAAATCCACCTGCCTCTGCCTCCCAAGTTTGGGATTAAAGGCGTGCGCCACCACTGCCCGGCTCATTGTAATATTTATCAAAAAGGAAAGGGGAGAAATGTGTTACATGCAACACCTGGTTCCAGGAAGGAGGCAGAAAGATGACTTCACACGGTACCTCAGGTATGGGTCTTATATCTAAGATACTATCAGTATCTATTTTCCTCCCCATGAAGGTGGGTTGAATCCTAATCTTCAATAGTTTCCTTATCAATAACAAGTGATAGAGTGTGTCCCATAAGCAAGGAGCCTAGGATTACATTTAGATCTCCTGACAATGTGCAGGTCACATCTCCTCAAGGTCCTTTTGAGACTGTAGGAGACAGTAGATATGAAGACGCTTCATGAAAATGGACATCAGTCCTCATGCGAGCTCAAGTGTCCCCAATGGTAAGGACATATTCTGACCACCCTGTATGCTCCTCTTTGGGCAGCTGTTTCCTGCGCTGTGGATGCTAGCTTCCTGTGCTGGGTGTGAGAGGTAGCAGGGTCACAGGACAAGAATCCAACCCGAGTCTAGCCGCTCTACATGTGTGACTGAATCTGAGCAACTTATGTGTCCTCTTTTAGTGTGGTTTCTCCTATACAATCCTGTTGATCAGAGAAAGTAGCTGTGAGGGTCAGAAAGGTCATACTTAGGTCCTGGAACATGAGGCAACCATGCCTGTGTAATAGTCCACCTCTTTTCCTGAAGAATGACTTGGTTCTAATCTCTAGTGGCCAACTTGCCAGGATTCCCTGCTGGCCTTTGAAATCATCCCACCTGGCTTGTGGACCTGTGGCCCTCCGAGCTCTCACGACTCCCCCAGCTGCTTGGGTTGAGGTGTATATTTGGACCCACAGCTGCTGAACAGGGACAGATCATACGTCCAGGCTCGGGAGCTCCCCTATCTCCCTGGCTCCTCTCATCAAGGGGAGCCCTCAATTGTCCTACCTTGTCCTATTACTCATGTTCCTGACTTCTCCACATTAGCAATGTTCCAGAATCTATTTGCTCCTCTCTGGCCCAAGGACAAGAGGTTCATGGGTCTCTATCCAAAAAGAGACAAGTGACTTAAAAGAATATGCTGCTATCGACCGGCACTCCACTGTTGAGGTAGACTGAAAGGGAAACATAGTTCCTTTTGGCACTCTGAGTCTCTTAGAACAAGGCTGCCCAGTTCATGGAGGCTCAAACCATCCCTACTTCATCACCGTCACAGCCTTGCTGGTCACCTAGTCTGGGTCCAAGGGCTGTGAGAGAGGAAGGTGATGTGGATCCTAGTGGGCAAACTAGGCAAAGAGCTGGTATTCAGACAACTTAACAGGGTAAAAACTTCAGAATCCCAGGCACAGTGAGGCACACCTTTAATCCTAGCACTTGGAAGGCAGAGACAAGTGGACTCCTGTGAGTTCAAGCCAGTGTGGTCTACGTAGCACGATCCAGGCCAGCCAAGACTACACATCACGACTCAGTCTCAAAAACGACAACTCAAATACAATCTCCCAAAACAGAACAAAACCCAACAAAACTAAACCAACACGGGGGAGATGCTGGGGGCTAGAAGGAAAACATCCTCTAGTTAAAAGCGACAAAAGCTGAATGAGGCACAGCATGGGTGAGGAGTGTAATATCCACCAGCATCTTTCAAGCTGATAAAGCAACAGAACCTGTTATTCAGTAATCCTACTGCAGAAGCCAATTATATAAGCCAAGGAGCTGTAACCAAGTCTGCCAATGCCACACAAACCTCACCCATTCGACCTCCCACTTGCCCGTGTCAGACTCGGGTCCAACCAAGTGTATATGTCAGCCACTGGCATGGATAGCTGGGATATTCTCTCCCCTCAGACTCTTAAGTACCGGTGCCATTGTCCTAATCAAGCCCAGAAATGTTCTGAGAGCTGTCCAAACCAGGAAGTAGCAGTCAGTTAAAGTGGTCAGATCTGAATATAACGTGCAGATAGACAAAGACTTACTTACTATAAGATTCAATGTGACGATGAGAATAAGAAGACTCAAAGGTGTCACTGGAGAATGATGAAAAAGTTGAGTCACTATACTGGCTGGTTTTGTGTGTCAACAAGCTGGAGTTATCATAGAGAAAGGAGCTTGAGTTGAGAAAATGCCTCCATGAGATCCAGCGGTAAGGCATTTTCTCAATTAGTGATCAAGGGGGGAGGGTCCCTTGTGAGTGGTACCATCTGTGGGCTGGTAGTCTTGGGTTCTATAAGCAAGGTGAGCAAGCCAGGAGAAGCAAGCCAGTAAGTAACATCCCCCCATGGCCTCTGCATCAGCTCCTGCTCCCTGACCTGCTTGAGTTCCAGTCCTGACTTCCTTTTGTGATAAAGAGCAACTGGAAGTGTAAGCTGAATAAACCCTTTCCTCCCCAACTTGCTTCTTAATCATGTTTGTGCAGGAATAGAAACCCTGACTAAAACAAATTGGTACCAGCATAGTGGGGTATTCTTGTGACAACCTGACCATGTTTTGGGGAGGACTGTGGAAAGACTTTGGAACTTTGGGCTGCTCTGTGGGATGTTGTGTAGGAGCTTGGAAGATAATGTTGAGAACAGTGCAGAAGATGGAGGCCTGGCTTGTAAAATTTCAGAGGGAAGATTAATGACTCTTATCAGGGCCATTGCTATTTTGACTGTGAAGGTTCTGTGGTTTTGGTTAGCTGGGGCTGAAGGATCAGCTGTGATTAACAAGATACCAGAACTACTAAAGCAAAACCATTGCATTACTGGGACTATTGATGCTGGTTAGCTGGAGCTGGGAAATTGGAAGTGATTGGGAAGAGACCAGCATCAATGAGGTGAAATCTTCTGAGAAGTGTTTTCTGAGAGCACAGTGGCTGAGTTCCAGAGATAGCCAGGGTTGTACCTTGTGCTGTGGTTGGACTTGATAATGTGTAATAGTCACCCAGGTGGTACTGGTTTTGAAGGCATGAAGGAGTCATGAAGAGCAGCTGAGGCCTGGGCATTGTGAGGGGCCGTGGAAGTCCATTGGTGAAGGTGTGGCCTCAGTTGCAATTGATGGCCCAGGACTGAAGGGGTCATGCAAAGGAGGTGAGGCTTGGCACCATGAAGAGAGCCTATGAGAGGCTGTTGGTAAAGCCTAGTTGCAATGGAAGACAGCAGTGTTTTGGAGATGCCAGTACCATGAGATGACCACCGAGAACAGCAGCAGCAGTGGAGTACAGGCATCTGGAGCCTAGAAGACAAGGTGTGTGCTACAAAGGGCAGAGCTGCAGAAGTGACTCAAGTCCTTGGAGGAATCCAGAAGATCGTGAGTAGATCCCAGACATTTGGACAGTTGGAGTTTGATTTTGCTTTTGATTGTGACTGTGCCCTGATATAATTTCCCTCCTGAAGAAAGAAGGTATTTTAGTGGAGCCCACAGTTAAGAGACTTTGAATTTTTAAAAGACTTTGAATTTTAAGAGATTGGATGTTTAAAAGGGACTGAAATGTTAATATGTAAGAATTTGCAAAGACTGGGGGACTTTTAAAGTTATTTAGATCTTGGGGATAGATAAGAAAGTAAGGGTTGAGGCTTAATAGTGATGTGTTTGTGTGTCAAGTTGACAAGGGGTCAATTATACTGGCTAGTTTTGTGTCAACTTGACACAAGCTGGTGAGTTTATCACATAGAAAGGAGTTTCAGTTGAGAAAATGCCTCCATGAGATCCAGCTGTAAGGACTTTCTCAATTAGTGATCAAGGGGGGAGGGCCCCTTGTGGGTGGTACCATCTGTGGGCTGGTAGTCTTAGGCTCTATAAGAAAGCCAGCTGAGCAAGCCAGGAGAAGCAAGCAAGCCAGTAAGAAACATCCCTCCACAGCCTCTTCATCAGCTCCTGCTCTCTGACCTGCTTGAGTTCCAGTCCTGACTTCCTTTGGTGATGAACAGCAATGTGGAAGTGTAAGCTGAATAAACCCTTTCCTCCCCAACTTGCTTCTTAATCATGTTTATGCAGGAATAGAAATCCTGACTAAAACAGTCACAGAGTAGCCATTATCTATGGTAAACAGGCTGCTGGGAGAAGCAGGACAGGGTGGGATCCAGAAGAGATTGTCATATGCGATTATTAAAGATGCTTATGAGACATCTAAGAGAAGATGTGGAACAGAAAGGTAAACATAAGTCTGGAATTAAGGGAAGAACTCAAGTTGAACAATAAATCTGAGTCATAAGAATAGAGGTGTCATTTAAAGCTAGGACATTGAATTAGGTCATCAAGATGCTGGTCATAATAAAAAGAGAGGCCTGTAGGCTTGAACTTTAGAAAAATTCAGCATTGCCAGATGTGGCATACAATTGCAATCTAGCTCTCAGTAAGGATGGCAGAGGCAGAAGGGTCTTGAGTCCCAGCGAGACTGTCTCAAAACAAGCAATCAAAACAACTGCCACCTCCACATTAAAAACAAAACAAAAAATAAAACAACACAAACAACAACAACACTCTCTCTGACTTCAACTGGGCTACCAGAGACACTGGCCAAGGTCTACTGGTTGAGAAGCCAAGAGACTAACGGAGATAAAAGAGAAAACGGTTTTTCAGAAACCTGAGGGCTAAAATGCATTCAGAACAAACGTTAAGTACTTATCTGTATTAGCTACCAATAGTGGGTGGGGTAGGAATGGGAATGAGAAGCGATTTCTTAGCTCTGGCACTGTGGAGAAGACTACTGGCCATTGGGTCAAAGCCCTGGGGGCACAGGTTCAACATGCAGAATTACCCTTGAATAGTGAAAAAGTTGAGTTCTAATCACGAAGTTAGACTTTGCTAGGGGTGGACAACTCAGTAGTATAGAAAAGAGATGACAGCTGATGTAAAACTGGAAGCAAAGCTGATGGGTGGTAAAGGCACGAGCAGCCAAGGCGCAGGACCCTCGGCCCCAGGATGTGGGGAAAATGGTTCCCACACTGCAAGGTTCTAGCTTTGAACTTGGCATCAGGACAGCCACTCTTAGCCCAAGTCTTGACTTCTGCTTTAATGAAGTCAGTCAGACAATATGAGAAAACTGTTCTAAAGAGAATATACCTAAAGAGTCGAATTCATTGAAAAGCCTTAATGTGATAGGTGCACTATGGCCTTGAGGTTGCACCGAGGTGGGTTGTGGATCTCTGAAAAGCGAAAGGAATCTTGGAGTGAGTCTCGGAGCTGAAGGGAGGCCAGAGAAGCGGCACAGAATAGCTGTTTAGAAATCACAATGTGAATTGAAAACATAAATTATGGAAAGAAAAAAATCTTGCCGGAACAGTGGGATGTCTTCATAATCACCTCTTCAATGATTCCCCAAACTTCCCTGACAAGAGACAGCTGGAAAGGCAAGTGTGATGGAGCACTGTAAACCTAATAGAGACTGAGGTCGGAGGACCACGTATTCAAGGCATGCCTGGCTACAGAGTGAGTTCAAAGACAGTTTGGGCTACTAATTAATGAGATCCTGCCTCAAAACAAAAACCACTGTGACATTTCCGAACCCAGCCTCTCAGCTGTTTGCCTTTTAAGGACTCAGATAACGTTCCATCCAAGGTAGAGGCAGAGAACACGGACTCGCCTCTCTTACCTGCTTGATGTTGCCCAGGAAGAGCTCCTTGGCGAACGAGCAGCTCTGCAGACTGGTGTGCAGCAGGCGGCGCCTCGCCGTGAATCCCTTCAGCACCCGGGAAGCTCGCGCCGCCGCCGCCGCCGCCGCCGCCGCCGCCGCCGCCGCCGCCGCCACAGTCGCCCCACGCGACAACAGTACACAGCCAGACATGCTGTTCTTGACTTCGGGTCACCGGAAACCTCGCCGCGTCTCCTAATGATGCAAATCACCCGCGTCCGAGGAGCCCTCAGCTAACCGGGTATTCAGTCTCTCCAAGCTCCGCAGCCGGAAGCTAGCTTGCACTTCCTGATGACGCACGGCCTGCGCCGCCTGATGATGACCCCTAAGCACATCTGGAGAAACCTTGATCGAGGCTGTTGGACAGATCGTTCCGGAATATGTTTAACAAATGCTTCCTAAGGGAAGCATTGCTGTATGTGATGTCTGAGTATGTAATTTAGAAATTGTATTTTTTTTTATTTACATTTCCGATGATTCCCCTTTTCTTTGAAAACCCCGTGTCCCCTCCCCCTCCCCGCCTCTGTGAGGGAGGCAGAAGAAATTGTATTTTTTTTACTCATCCGAACAGGCTAGGATTCTTTTGTGTTCTTTCTTGTTATACTTTTGCCAGTAAGGAAACGAAAATACTCAGAAGTCAAGTTGCAAAACTACCACCTGGGCTCCCAAAACACGGCCCTTGAGCCTGTGTGCAGTTCTCACCACATCCCCTAAGGAGCAGAATAGATTTCAGCAAATAAACCTAGAAGCACAACTTTTGTTATTCTCATCTCACTTAATATAGGACTTAGAATATTGCTAAATAGGTATAACAAAACGACAAGGGCCCCTTTTTACTAACCCACTTCTGCCTTATTCTCTTAAATATGTGAGTGGAGTAGTATCATTTTGTATGCAAGATTGCATGAAGCACTAAGAACATACTGTTTCATTCTTTCCTGAATCTGCCACTCCCTGTGTTGTGAACCAACTAATCTGGCCCCTACTGGCCACACAGTCTTCAGACATTTGCTTTCTCCACCACTCCCTGGACAAAGCACTTCCCTTGGCTCAGAGTCTTCCCCTATAAAACTATAAACACCATGTTTGTTTGTTTGTTTGTTTGTTTTTAAGATGAATCGTGTTGAGGAAGTAAGACAAGGCAGGGCCTGATCCAGCTGTCCCAGCTCTTACATCAGGGTTTATTCATGTCTGTGGTCTTTGTTTCTAAGCAGGTTATCATCAGGGAACCACTGTGGCATCAACTGTTGCTAGATGACTCCTTCAAAAAACACATGCAGTCTTAACACCAATACAAAGTATTTATTCCCCATTGGGGACTACACAAGGAACTTCCCAAACTATGTAGCCCAGAGCCTCACTATTCTTTTCCTTTTATGCACAAAAAGCAAGTAAGAACAGTTAGCAAGAAGTGAAATTACAGAAGCCAAAAAACAAGGTTACTATGTTTAGGAACTTTCCCAGGTCCTGGCACTACAGACTAGGTTTTTGATGAATTAGGTCTTTGTTCCCATTTTGGCAGGTTGAGATTTTCTCAGGTTGGGGCCTATGTACTGAGTTCTAAGGTCAGAATGGTGCCCCTAACATGGCATCAGTTGAGTTAAGGTTTTGAGGGCTACTAAGGACACGTTTTATTCATAGGAGCCAAGGAACTACTTGCCCTCACCTATGCTGAATCTTAGTAGACTGCCTCATTAAAATTATGTATGTATTTATTTATTCATTCATTCATTTACATGTGTGAGAGAAAGAGCATGCTAGGCACATGTGTGGAGGCCAGAAAAGAACTGCTCAGGGATTGAACCCTGATCTCCAGGCTTGGTGGCAAGCGACTTCACTTATTAAGCCATCTTGCTAGCCCACAGATTGCCTCTTTAAAGGTTGGCATCTCTTCCATTGATTTGATATCTCCAGGTGACCCAGGAGACCTCACACGAGTGTAGCCAGCCAGTGTTGCTTTCCTTTATAAAAGTTGCCTTGATCACAGTGTCTCTTCACAGCAATAGAACACTGACTAAGATACCTAATGTAGTGGAAACTTCCTAAAATATGTGAAAATTATCTTAATGATGTCTCTAAAAATGGGAAGGCAACTCTCCATCTCTCATTACCAAACAGGACTTCCAATAGCAAGCATGGGTTATATCCAATTGAGTTGTTGGCCAAAGAGTTTCCAAAAACCCAGGCTGTTGCCAATACAGTAGTTTGCTCTGCACAAACTGACAAGAAGACTCCATTGCTGAAGACAACATTCACACAATTATTCAATCATGGAGAGGTCTAGTGGGTGCCTAGATAGAACCTTCAGCCCTATGTTCTAGAGTCTTTGGTATAGAAAGTTACTCCACAGGATACCAAAAGAGAAACATATACACCAACACAGCCATAAAACCTTTGATCTACAATGTTGTCTTGCCTGCAAAATATGCTAGGCCAATGGTCACACAAACTAGTAGGAATAGCAAAGCAATGTCTGATTTGAACAAGGCCCACTCTATGAGATAGAACACTGCTTGGTTGACCAAGAATCAGAAACTAGATAACCCAGAGACTTAGGGTAAAATCAAATACCACTGATCTTAAAACACAGTAGTGATAACCTGACTCCTAATGATATTCTGCCAAACTCATAGATCAGTGCCTCATTCAACCGTCATCAGAAAAACTTCCTCCTCCAGCAGATGGGAACAAACACAGAGATGCACAGCCAGATATTGTTCAGAGAAAGAGTCCTTGGAACACTCAGCTCTGAATGTGATGTCTCTATCAGCCACCCCACCACAGAGCTCAGGAGAATCTGCAGAAGAGGAGGCATAAAGAGTGTAAGTGGCAGCCCCATGGAGGGAGCAACAGTGTCAACGGGCCTGACCCCCCCCCCC
>CM052704.1:21105301-21118174 GCA_028551405.1 Uromys caudimaculatus | reverse complement strand
CACAGAGACTAAAGCAGCAAGCCGAGGATCTGCACGGGTCAGCACCAGGTCCTCCGCATATATGTTATGGCTTTCAATGTAGATTTTATGGGACTTCTGAGGTGGGAATGGGAGGGTCTCTGGTTCTCGCGCCTTCTCTTGGGCTCTTTTCCTTATGTTGGGTTGCCTTGTCCAGCTTTGAGGTGATGGTCTTTGTTTTATCTTACTGTATTTTATTTTCTTATGTTTTGCTACCTCTTAGAAGCCTCTTCTTTTCTAATGAAAGACAGAAATGGGGTGGATTCAAATGGGAGGGGAAGAGAGGAGGGACAGTGAGGAGTGGAGGGAGAGGAAACTGTAATTATGGTATATTTTATAAGAAAAGAATCTATTTTCAACAAGAGGGAAATACTTTTATTTTATGTGTGTGAGTATATTGCCTACATATACGTATGTCCATCATGGGTTTCCTGGTCGTGGAGAGGCCAGACGAGGATGCTGGGTTCCCTGGAACTGGGTTACACATGGTTGGGAGTTTCCATATGAGTGCTGGGAATTGAATCAGGTGGAATACAAGAGTAGCAAGTGTTCTTGGGACAGCTGAGCCACCTCTCCGGTTCCTACAATGACTTTAAAGCACAGTTTATTCTTCAGTACTTGTACAGCTGAACTTCTGGGTGGTCAATAGCCGTACTTTGAAGCCTGTACCAATGTGGTCAGAGGGACTGAAAAGAGGACAGTCACTTTTCCCTCCAAGATCATCCAGCTCCCGTGGGATTATGGGTTTTTTTTTTTTTTTAAAAATCCAAATGTCTTGTATTTCTGGTAAGTCATCTGTCTTATTGATCAGAGAGCCATGAAGACCCCATTGTGTGCTTTCTAACCAGTCTGCATTTGCAAAGAAGAAGGTCAGTGCTCAGGTGAAGTCGTGATCAAGCAAGGCCTTTGACTCATCCTTAACATATGAAACGACTAATATAAAAATGACAAAGACTAAAAGATCCGGGGACTCCTTCTAAGTCCAAGTGATCCTTAAGGACCGGACTGCTAACTGGCCTTAATGGGTCAGGGTTGGGGCGAGGTTCATTTGGCCACCTGCATGATCATAACCCAAATGAAAATGATTGACACACCACAAAAATAAAGTAGATTTTATAGAGAAGAAATGAATTCAGTCTTAAACATGCCTTCCCATCAAATCCTGTGTATGAGCTACTGACATGCCTGATAAAATATCAGAGCCACCCCAGCTATTATAAGAAAATTATTTAGGTAGCTAATCTATCATTAACTGTAGCCTCACTTCACACTCTGGTTTTCTTATAAGATTGTCTTCCTTTTATTATATTTCTCCACCGAATTCCTTTTTAAAATTATTTTTATTAAGTCCCATTATTTTCATTTTATGTGCATAAAGTGTTTCACCTGCATGTATATCTGTGCGCCATGTACGTGCCTGGTGACCACTCAGGTCAGAAGAGGGCATCAAAGCCCCAGGAACTGGAGTTACAAACAGCTGGAGACACCGTGTGGGTGCTGGGAATTGAACTTGGTCCTCTGCAAGAGCAGCCAATCCACCTAACTGTTGAACCCTTTCTCCAGCACCCTTAAGCCACATTCTTAATATACCACACCCAAAATGATTAAAAAAGAAACACAATCCAAGTGATTGCACCCATGAAGGATGATTCTTCCCCAAATCCTTCTGTGGTCACTGATTGACACAATAATATTACTCTTGCTTAAACCTTGCATTTTATTTTTACTGATACTTTGATTTCTTTTTTATTGCTTGTTTTATTTATTTACATTTCAAATGTTGAATCCCCCTCCACAAACCCCATCCCATACCCTCTCCCCTTTGCCCCTAAGAAGGTGCTCTCCCACCCTCCCACCCACTGCTACCTCACCACCCTAGCATTCCCCTATGCTGGGGCATCAAGCCTACACAGGACCAAGGGCCTCCCCTCCCATTGATGTCCGACAAGGCCATCCTCTGCTACATATGTAGCTGGAGCTGTGGACCCATCCATGTACACTCTTTGGTTGGTGGTTTTGTCCCTGGGAGCTCTGAAGGATCTGGGTTAGTTGATATTGTTGTTCTTCCTATGGGGTTGCAAACCCCTTCAGCTCCTTCAGTCCTTCCCCTAACTCTTCCATTGGGGTTCCCAGGCTCAGTCCGATGGTTGGCTGTGTATATCTGCATCTGTATTAGTCAGATGCTAGTGGAGCCTCTGAGGACAGCTATATCAGGCTCCTGTCAGCAAGTACTTCTTGGCATCAGCAATAGTGTCTGGGTTTGGTGTCTGCAGATGGGATGGATCCTAGGTAGGGCGGTCTCTGGATGGCCTTTCCTTCAGTATCTGCTCCATTTTTTGTCCCTGCATTTCCTTTAGACAGGAATAATTCTGGGTTAAAACATTTGAGGTAGGTGGGTGGCCCTATCCCTCAACTGGGGGCCATGCCTATCCACTGGAGGTGGCCTCTGAAGTTTCTATCTCCCCTTTGTTAGGTATTTCTGCTAATGTCATCCCCATTGGGTCCTGAGAACCTCTCACTTCCCTGGCATCTGGGACTTTCTAGTGTCCCCCCTTCCCCCCCCCCCGGCACATATTTCTATTTATTTTCCTGACCCTCTGGACTTTGCTCCTGTCTCTTCCCATACCTGATCCTGCCCTGCCTTTTTTTCCCCTCCCCCTTCCCTCTCCAGCCCAGGTCCCTCCCTCCCTCTCCCTCCCATGATTATTTTGTTCCCCTTTCTAAGTAGGATTGAAGCATCCACGCTTTGGTCTTCCTTCTTGTTAAGCTTCATATGGTCTGTGAGTTGTATCATGGGTAGTCTGAGCTTTTGGGCTAATTAATATCCACTTGTAAGTGAGTACATACCATGTGTGTCCTTTTGGGTGTGGGTTGCCTCACTCAGGATGATATTTTCTAGTTCCATCCATTTGCCTGCAAACTTCATGAAGTCATCATTTTTAATGCTAAGTAGTATTTCATTGGGTAAATTCTTCCATTCATACATTTTCTGTATCCATTCTTCCATTGAGGGACATCTGGGTTGTTTCCAGCTTCTGGCTATTATAAATAAGGCTGCTATGAACATAGTGGAGCATGTGTCCTTGTTATATGTTGGAGCATCTTCTGGGTATATGCCCAGGAGAGGTATAACTGGGTCCTCAGGTAGTATTATGTCCAGTTTTCTGAGGGTCCGCCACACTGATTTCCAGAGTGGTTGTACCAGCTTGCAATCCCACCAGCAATGGAGGAGTGTTCCTCTTTCTCCACATCTTCACCAGCATCTGCTGTTGCCTGAGGTTTTGATCTTAGCCATTCTGACTGGTGTGAGGTGGAATCTCAGACTTGTTTTGATTTGCATTTCCCTGATGACTAAGGATGTTGAACATTTCCTTTTCTTGACCATTCAAGATTCCTCAGTTGAGAATTTTTGTTTAGCTCTGTACTCCATTTTTAACCAGGTTATTTTGTTCTTTGGAGTCTAACTTCTTGAATTCTTTGTATATTTTGGTTATTAGCCCTCTATTGGATGTAGGATTGGTAAAGATTTTTTCCCAATCTGTTGGTTGCCATTTTGTCCTATTGACAGTGTCCTTTGCTTTACAGAAGCTTTTCAATTTTATGAGGTCCCATTTGTCAATTAAACCTTGCATTTTTAATCTTGTAAGATTCATGTCTTCTTAGAGATCTAATGGTTTCAAACTCTCCAATGACACATGAATTCCAGCTAACTCCCATGACTGGAAATATGAAGCATTATCTTCAGTCAATGGATGAAATAGGGAGTTCTGTGGTCCTTCTTAAGTGGAGACTATGCCCACCATCAGTCTGTAAGCAGTTATAGAAGATTAATTGATCATTACTTTCTTATTTTGGATTTCTATTGCTGTGACAAAACACTGGTTAAAAGGTAACGTAGGGGCAAAGGGCTCATTTGTCATATGTGTCCTAATCACTGTCCATCACTGAATGAAGCCAAGGCAGGAACTTCAGCAGGCCATGGTGTCACCTTTCACAATGGGCTGGGAGTTCTGCATCCATCATTAATAAGGTCCCCCCACAGACTTGTCTACAGGCCAGTCTGATGGAGGGATTTTCTTTACTGAAGTTACCTCTTTCCAAGTGATCCTGGATTGTGTCAAGTTGGCAAACTAGCAAGTGTAATTGACTCCTCAACTTAAAACAAGCATATCACCATCAAACTATAACTTCTCCTTTTCTTTCCAAGATCTTATGTTAATATTACAATTCATCGGTTAACCTACTAAAGATAACCACGGCTGGAGAGATGATGGCTCAGTGGTTAAGAGCACCGACTGCCTTAACCACTCAAGGTCCTGAGTTCAATTCCCAACAACTACATGTTGGCTCACAACCATCTGTAATGAAGTCTGATGCTCTCTTCTGGTGTGTATGAAGGGAGCAATGGTGCACTCATATACATAAAATAAATAAATAAATAAATCTTTTAAAAAAAGATAACCACAGAGAAGACACCAAAATGTGTCAGACGTATTCAAAGAATATAAACTAAGTGACTTTCTCTTGGATTTGTTTGGCCAAAAGTGAGCCTTAATTTAAGTTCTCCACTTCTCTCCCTGTTTCTGTCTGTGTTACTGGCTTGTCTGCAGTCTGTCTATTGTGCATGTCTGATCAGATCTGTCTCTATTTCCTGTGTCTCTTCTGTGTCTCCGTATGCGTGTGAATCTACCTGTCCCTAGAAAAAAGTGCTTCACTCTGCTTTTCTTGAGCAACACATAAAACAGCATGGGAAGAGGATGAAGGATCCTTCACAGAAATCTTCAACAGAGGTGTTGGTTTTGTTTGTTTTTAGCCGGTCTCACGATGTAGCCATTGCTGGCGTGTAACTCACTGTGTAGACTAGGCTGGTGTCTGACACAGTAACCCATCTGCTTTCCTCTATTGCTGGAATCTCCTGTAATCAGTACTGAGATGCTGATGAGAACAGAGGAGAAATGTCACTAGTGGACTGAAGTCATTTCTGAGTCCAGTGTGCAGTTTCATTTTATACTCTAAAACCACAAGGTGGCGCCAGCAGGCAAGGAAGTGGGATTTTCCAGACAGAAGTATACCTGTCAGTTAACTTTTTACTTTTTAAAGGCACAAGTTACAGTTGACAGGTGTAAGGTTTTGTGCCTGGGCTCCTGAGGTCAATAACTACCTTGAGGCGTAGGCTTTCCAGTTGCCTTGGCCCCTATCCAGAATAAGAGTTAGAGGGTTGGATTAGGTAGATTAAGGTCAGGGTTACTTTTAAAGGCTAGAGGGTTGCAGTTAGAGGGTTAAGGGGGTTAGGGTTATGTTAGGATTAGGACTTGGATTACAGTTTGGGTTAGACATGGGTTAGGGAGGTTTTAGGGTTAGGGTTAGGATAAGGGGTTTAGGGATAGGCTTAGGGTTTAGGATTTAGGTTAAGGTTTCTACTAATAGAAACATCAGCTCCTGTATGTATAATGGCTTTCACGAGGACCTAATTATTTGAAATTATAATATAAAGTTTATCAACAGACATTGACTGAGTCCAGTACACATTCATGGAATCAAGTGTCTGGTTCTGGCAAACATTATCAATCTCAATAATAATAACCAACTCTGCCCATTCTGTTGGAGCTGGAATTTTGTGCAGGAGTGTATGTTATTAGGCAGAGTAGAGATGGGACTCATACTGCTTCTGGGGAAAGGCATGGACCTCAAGTTCCTTCCCATGATGGCAATGACAAAATCATTTCACCATCTGGGTAGTTAGAGGAACTCAGATAGTTCCACCTGGCTCACTGATAAAACCCCACAGAAGAATTTCGAGTCAGGGATGGCTAAATCACTGGTGATCATGGCTTCTGTGTTAATGTCCAAGCTGACTGCAGACAACCCCCCCATCACCACCACACACATCAAAATTTATCCATTGTGTTTTTAAAAATATACACAATCTTTTGAGGGTGGTTGTAAGAATTATGTCACTCTAACAGAACATGCTCAGGATTTTCTTCGTTATCTTAGATTGAAACCTGACAGCTTTTAAACAGAAATTAAATAGTTACAGAAATATTGAATAGGATGGAATACAACTGATGATGGTTTACAAGAACTTTCTTTTTTGATACTTTATTTGCATTTCCAATGTTTCCCCATTTCTGGGTCTCCTCTTTGGAAACCCCCTATCCCCTCCCCCTCCCTGCCTCTATGGGGGAATTCCACCTCCCACCCACCTGCCCACCCATCCCCATATTCCCACCTTGACATTCCCCTTTACTGGGGCCTCTAACACCCTCAGGCCCAAGGGCCTCTCCTCTCCCTGATGGCTAACAAGGCCATCCTCTGCCACATATGTGGTCCGAACCATGGGTCCCTCGATGTGTATTCTTTGGTTGGTGGTCCATGGACAACCGGGGTGGGGGCGGGGGTCAGGCCCGTTGACACTGTTGCTCCCTCCATGGGGCTACAGACTCCCTCAGCTCCTTCAGACCTTTCTCCAACCCCTCCATCTGGTACCTCACTCTCAGTCCAGCGGTTACTGTTAAGTGAAACTTGGATGTTCTGAACTTGTGGGCTAATATCCGCTTATCAGTGAGTACATACCATGTTCGTTCTTTTGTGACTGAGTTACCTCGCTCAGGATGATATTTTCAAGTTCTATCCATTTGCCTGCAAATTTCATTAAGTCATTGTTTTTAATAGCTGAGTAGTACTCCATTGTGTAGATGTACCACATTTTCTGTATCCATTCCTCTGCTGAGGGACATCTGGGTTGTTTCCAGCTTCTGGCTATTTACAAGAACTTTTAGAACTCAGTCACCATCAGGTTATGTCTAACTCCAAATCCCCCATGGAAGCTTGCTTGCATAATTACCTATATAATCATATTATCTCACAGATAGGCAACTTCTCCTAATCATAAACTTCAACTCACGATAAATATCAAAGAACTGAAGTAGTTTAAAGATGACACAAACATCTCAATGAACTTAAAAGAGAGTAGCAATAAAGGCCAAAATAATGGGGCAAAACACAAGTATACAACCAAATTAGAATATGAAGACAATCTTGGATGTGAAAGCTGAACTTGACAGAGAGAAAAAAATATGGGAGGGAACTCAAGCTGAAGTGAAGATGAAACTGAAAAATACAACACAATTAGGCATTCAAAGGAAAACGTTACAAATAGAATGGGCCAAGTAGAAAATAGCTTATCCGAAATAAAAAATAAAGTAGAGAACATAGACTACACAAGTAAAGAATATATATATATACATATATGTGTGTGTGTGTGTATATATACATATACATATACATATATATATATATATATAAAACATAGGAAAGGAAGAACTGTGGAGCACCATTAAAAGACTAAGTCTTCTAGTTACTTGCATACATAAAGGAGAAGAATCCCAGGACAATGTTGTAGACCAGGTCTTTAACAGGACCATAGAAGAAGATGTCTCCAAATGAAGGAAAGACATACACAGATACAAGAAGCAAATAAACTCTTGTTTATACATATTATAGTATACATAATATATATAGTATAATGTATATTATAGTTGAAACACTAAATATACTAAACAAAGAAAGAGTATTGAAAGACGCAAGAGAAAAAATATGAGACAGATATAAAGAAAAAAAAACCATCAGAACAATAACCAATTTCTCAATGGGAACTATAAAAGTCACTAGAACCTAGAGCGATACACTGAATTCGAAAAGACCACAGATGACAACCTAGACTACAGTATCCAGCAGAAAATATCCCATAGTTGAAAAAAAGAAAGAAAACTTTTCCATGATGTTAACACAATTGAAGAATTCATGTCAACCAAACTGCCACTACAGAGAATACTGGAAGCCCTAGGACTGAAGACAGAAATGAGTATAGCCAAGAGAATGCAGAAAGAATGAAAATGAAACTATAATCACTGAAACACAAAATATGACTAAAAACCAGATAAAACAAAAAGTGACTGCAATCGACAAATGCCTTTCAATAACAATTTTAATATTAATGACTTTAACCCCCTAATCAAAATATATAACCTAGTTGAGTGGGTTAATAAATAAAACCTATTTTTCTGTTATCTACAAGAAAATCACATTTAAAGGATAGGCACTTAAAGTGAAAGCATGTAAAGAAGGAAGCAAGTAGGCATTGCTCTCTCAATACTGAGAAAACAGACTCAAAAACAAAACTAACCTGAGGAGATATAGGACACGCATTCTAATCAGCGGGAAATTAAACAAGAAGACATTGAAATCCTAAGCATGCATACATCAAATTCTGGTGCAACCACGTTCTTTAAAGACACAGATCAATATCAACACAATACTGAGCAACTCCAATATCCCACTTGTTCCAGTGAGCAGCTTATCTGAACAAAACATAGAGAAATATCATAATTAAATGATACCATGCATCAGATGGGTCTAACAGATATGTACAGAATATTTCACTCATATTCTGCACAGGAGCCTATGAGAGCTTCTCTAAAACAAGCCACATCCTGGGACACAAAGCCAATCTTAAAAAAAAAAAAAAAAAAAAAAAAAACAGAAAAATTTAAATAATTGTGTTCCCTATCTGACTATAATGCAATAAAACTTAAAGTCAACAGAAAACAAAGCTCTAGTGAGTACACAAACTCATGAAGATTCAACAGCTCATTACTGAATGATGAACGAGTCAAGCAAAAAATCAAAAAGGAAAATTTATAATTCCTAGAACAAAATGAAAGTGGAAATACAATATGACATAACCACTGGTAAATATTAAAAGCAATTCTAGGAGGAAAATATACAGATCCAAGTGCCTCCATTAAAATCCAGAAAGGCCCTGAGTAGTTTGCTATCCCCGGTGGACGTCCATTATCATCCCACCTCTCTGCCCACTTTCATCAGACCCGTGGATCCTGAACCACACAGACTTGGTGCTCTGCAACCACACAACCCAAGGATACCCATCGGAGGTCTGCCACACCAGGACCATTGAGGTTAACCCCTTCCCGATGCTTACTACAACAGGAACATTCAAGGAACAAAGCCATCCAGATGGCTAAAGGCCCTAGAAAGAACACTATCAACAAAAGCCAGGGCAATGTGATGCCTTCAGAGCCCTGCTACCCTACGGCAGCAAGCCTGGATATCCTAACACAAACAAAGCACAAAAAATGACCTTAAATCCAATCTTTTAAAGATGATAGAGGCCTTTAAAAGGGAAATGAATAAATCCCTTAAAGAAATACAGGAAAATACAACCAAACAGGTAGAGATCTTTAAAGAGGAAACAGACAAATTCCTTAAAGAAATACAAGAAAATATAATAAAACAGTTGAAGGATATAAGTGAAACTGTTCAAGACCGGAAAATGGAAATAGAAGCAATAAAGAAAACACAAACTGAGGAAATCCTCAAGATGCCAAACCTAGAGAAGAGAACAGGAACAAGAGATGCAAGCATCACCTACAGAATAGAGGAGATGGAGGAGAGAATCTCAGGTGCAGAAGATACAACAGAAGAAATTGATACAACGGTCAAAGAAAATGTTAAATCTAAAAAATTCCTAGCACAAAACATCCAGGAAATCTGGGATATCATGAAAAGACCTAACCTAAGAATAATAGAAATAGAAGAAAGTGAAGAGTCTAGCTCCAAGGATCAGAAAATATTTTCAACAAAATCATAGAAGAAAACTTTTCCAACCTAAAGAAAAAGATGCCTATAAACGTACAAGAATCCTTTGGAACACGAATTAGACTGAACCAGAAAAGAAAATCTCTCACTACATAATCAAAATTCAAAACCTACAGAACAAAGAAAAAATATTAAAATTCGCAAGGGAAAAGGGCTAGGTAACTTACAAAGGCGGAATTATCAGAATTACACTCAACTTCTCAATAGAGACTCTAGAAGCTAGAAGGGCAACCTTTATCAAAAACACAAATGCCAACCTAGGGTACTATAAACAGCAAAACTCTCAATCACCATAGATAGAGAAAACAAGATATTTCAAAGCAAATCCAAATTTAAACCATTTCTATTCACTAATTCAGCCCTACAGAAAATACTAGAAGGAAAAATCCAACCCAAGAAGGATAACTGCATCCAAGAAAACACAGGAAATAGATAATTCCATATCAGCAAAAACAAGAAAAATGCACAAATGTGTGGGTGCGTGCACACTTACGCACACACTCACACACACACAAATACACACACAACTACCACTAACACCACCAACATCAAAATAACAGGAATTAACCATCAATGGTCATTAATATCTCTCAACAGCAGTGGACTCAATTCCCCAATAAAAAGACACAGACTAGCAGAATGGATGGGAAAACAAGATCCATCATTCTGCTGGATGCTGGGAACTGAACCTGGGGCCTCTGCAAGTATGCACAACGTTGAATCATTGTTCTAAGCCCCACTTTATCTTGATTTAGCTTTGGTAGGTTGTATATATCTAGAGATGCATCCACTTCTTTTAGATTTTCCAGTTTGATAGAATGCAGATTTCTTTTTACATATTCTTTAAATTTCCTTAGTGGCTGTTGTAATGTCCGTCTTTTCATTTCTAATTTTATTAATTTGGATCTTATCTTGTTGGCGAATTGTTTCACATGGAACCATTAAAGAAAGAGAGACACTCAGGATGGAAGTAGCTTTAACAGGCAGGAGCAGCCTCTGAAGACTGAACTCAGAGCAATCTTGCAGAAGCTTTTACTCATTGTTACACAAAAGGCCTTTTAGCAAGTCAATTTCTGTATACCAAAACTTCTCTCCACAAAGAACAAATGGTCTGGTCTAGAAGTGTCTGAAGGAACCATTTCCTGAGCATTTCTCAGCCACTGCAAGACTGAGGTCATGCAAAGGCTCTGAACTTCACATAGGAAGAGCAACCTCAGAAAACTCTGCTTATTTACAAAAGATTACTTCAAAGCCTGGGTACCATCACTTTGGAGTTCATACCAGAAACATGAATTTTCCTCTTCCTCCTCCCTCAGAAAATAAGCGAAACACTTGTACAGTGAAAACTCTAAGACATCGAATAAGAAATTGAATAAGATAACAGAAGACATCAGAAGATGAAAATGCTCTTGGATTGGAAGGATATTGTTGAAATAGTTGTCCTACCTAAAGCAATCTTCAGGTTAAACACAATTCCCATAAAAATTCTAATGCAATTATTCACAGAAATTAAGAAAAGTTAAATTTCATATGGAAATACAAAAGACCTAGAATAGCCAAACGATCCTGAAAATCAAGCAAAAAAAAAAAAAAAAAAAAAAAAAAAAAAAGATGGAGGTATCACCCAGTACCCAGACTACAGGATATATTACAGAGCTATAGTTATGAAAACAGCACGGCCCTGGCATAGAAACAGGTTCATTGTCCAGGAGAACAGTAGCGAGGACCCACAGAAAAACTCCCACTCCCAGACTCTACAGTCAACTGATTTTGAGCAAGAAGCCAACAAAACATTTTAGAGAAAAGACAGAATCTTCCACAAATGGTGCTGGTCAAACTCAATAACTCTATGTAGAAGAATGAAACTCATCGTTCATCTCTTGCTGTGCACAAAAAGTCAACTCCATATGGGTCCAGGGCTTCAACATAAGACACGATAGTCAAATAGATGAGAGAGTAGATAAAATATTTGAACTCACTGACACAGGAATGAACTTTCTGAACAGGATTATGGTATTACAGACATTAAGACCAACAATTAATAAATGAGACCTCATCAAACACTGGAATAAAGAGGCATCCTATAGAACCCTATTTTTATGGGAATTGTGTTTAACCTGAAAGAAAAATATTTACCAGCTATACATCTAACAGAGGATTAATATCTATAATATATAAAGAATTTAAAAAGGAAGAAGTTGAGGAGGACGGTTACCCTTTAGGAAGACCAGCAGTCTCAATGAACAAAGATCCCCGAGATCTCTCAGACACTGGACCACCAACTAGGCAGCACACACCAGCTGCTATGAGGCCCCCAACACATACAGCAGAGGACTGCTGGGTCTGGGTTCAGTCGGAGAAGATGCACCTAACCCTCAAGAGACTGGAGGCCCCAGGGAGTTTAGAGGTCTAGTGGGGTGGGGAGTGGGGACATCTCATGGAGATGCTGTTGGGGGGGGGAGAGGTATGGGATGTGGAACGATCAGAGGGTGAACCAGGAGGGGGATAAAATCTGAGTGTTAAAAAAAAGATTAAGTAAATTTTTAAAAAAAAAATCAAATAACAACAAAATGAACAATCAAATTAAAAAAATAGTTCATAGAACTAAACAAGAAGTTCTCAAAACATGAAATATAAATGGCCAAGGAATGCTTTTTAAAATGTTCAACATCTTTAGCTAACAGGAAAATACAAATTAAAACTTTTTGGAGATTTCATCTCATCAGTCAAAATGGCTGATGGATGTTGGTGGGATTGCAAGCTGGTACAACCACTCTGGAAATCAGTTTGGCGAACCCTCAGAAAAATGGACATAATGCTACCTGAGGACCCAGTTATACCTCTCCTGGGCATATACCCAGAAGATGCTCCAACATGTAACAAAGACACATGCTCCACTAGGTTCATAGCAGCCATATTTATAATAGCCAGAAGCTGGAAACAACCTAGATGTCCCTCATCAGAGGAATGGATAGAGAAAATGTGGTACATTTACACAATGGAGTACTACTCAGCTATTAAAAACAATGACTTAATGAAATTTGCAGGCAAATGGATGGAACTTGAAAATATCATCCTGAGCGAGGTAACTCAGTCACAAAAGAACGAACATGGTATGTACTCACTGATAAGCGGATATTAGCCCAAAAGTTCAGAATGCCCAAGTTTCACTTA
>CM052704.1:21065962-21104801 GCA_028551405.1 Uromys caudimaculatus | reverse complement strand
GTTCATAGCAGCCATATTTATAATAGCCAGAAGCTGGAAACAACCAAGATGTCCCTCAACAGAGGAATGGATACAGAAAATGTGGTACATTTACACAATGGAGTACTACGCAGCTATTAAAAACAATGACTTCATGAAATTCGCAGGCAAATGGATGGAACTTGAAAATATCATCCTGAGTGAGGTAACTCAGTCACAAAAGAAGGAACACGGTATGTACTCACTGATAAGCGGATATTAGCCCAGAAGTTCGGAACTCCCTTGATTCAATTCACAGCAACTGTTGGACTGAGTGTGGGGTCCCAGATGGAGGAGTTGAAGAAGGGACTGAAGGAACTGAGGGAGTTTGCAGCCCCATGGGGAGGGAGCAACAGTGTCAACTGGCCAGGCCCCCTGGTACTCCCAGAGACTGGACCACCAACCAAAGAATGCATATGGAGGGGCCCATGGTACTGGCTAAGAAGGGCCCTGTTGGCCATCAGGGGGAGGAGAGGTCCTTGGGCCTAAGGGTGTTAGATGCCCCAGTATAGGGGAATGCTAGGGAGGGAAGATGGGAGTGGGTGGGTGGGTGTGGGAATATCCTCATAGAGGCAGGGGAGCAGGGATGGGATAGGGGGGTTCCAAAGGGGAGACCTGGAAAGGGGAAAACATTTGAAATGTAAATAAAGTGTTAAATAAAAAAAAGAAATTTCTGCTGGATTCCTTACGACTTTTAAAGTATAGGATCGTATTTTCTGCAAGAAAAGGTAATTTAATTTTTTTCTATTTGTCTCCCTTTACTGCCATTCCCTTGTTTTTGGTAAAACATCAGCACTGTGTTGAATGAGACGTGAAATAATCTCTCTCAGTTGTTCTGGATGTTAGAGGAAATGAGCCAGTGTTTTCTCGTTTACCACAATATTTGCAACGTTTCTGCTGTGTATAGCATTTATGATGCGGAAGAATGTTTCCTCAAGACTTATAAAGAGAGGTTGCTATTTTCCAAAGTCCTTTTCCATAGCTGTTCAGATGATTGAAGGACCTCTGTAGTTGAGACTAAATGTATATTTCATTTTTTGGTTTGTATATTTTGAACTATCTGTGTCTCTGGAATGAAAGTAAGTTAATCATAGTGTACAGATTTTTTTTTTTTAGTGTGTTGTTGAATTTAGTTTTTGAACATTTTATACTTGTTCTCGGTCCTTTATTTATTTATTTATTTATTTTGGCTTTTCGAGACAGGGTTTCTCTGTGTAGCCCTGGCTGTCCTGGAACTCACTCTGTGGACCAGGCTGGCCTCGAACTCAGAAATCCACCTGCCTCTGCCTCCCAAGTGCTGGGATTATTTTTATCTTTGACAATTTCACACATGTATATATAATATACTGTGGTACACCTTACCCTCCCCCCCCCCCCGACGACCCTCGCTGGCCCTTTACTTTCCTGTCTATCCTTTCACCTACCTTAGGTCTTTTGTGTGTCTGTTTCCCTCACTAAGTATAAAAAGGGTTGGTTTCATAAAAATTTACAACCAGTGGCTACATCTCTGAAAGAAGTTTTGCCCCTCCCCCAGTGAACATTTAACTCCTAAAAGCTCCTCAGAAAGGGATGGGGCCTCATTTTGTGAATCCCTTTCTTGAGAAGGCATCCACAACTGGTCTGTGCCGTGACTGCAACAGCCATGGCACACCCAGAAAAGAGGGTCCATGGCTTGGCTCTCCGTCCTCTGGATCATGCAGCCTTTCCGCTTCCTATTCCAGGATATTCCATGGACCTTGGAAGAAGATATTGAAATCTTTGTATGTCTGTGCATCAGAAATAATGATGTATCATTTTCTTTTTTGGTGATCTCTCATCCAATTTTAGTATCGGGGTAAAATTGGCTTTACAAAATGTATTTGGTAGTGTTCCTTTCTGTTATGTTTAGTTTTTTCTATTTGTTTTTATTTTTTATTAGTCTTGTTGGGAACAAGCAAAAGAAATTTGTTCTAAATACTGCCATTTTGTTTCAAGACTCCATTTAATCATGAGGGAAAGCAACCCACTAGCTGAACAGCTTCTGTTGTTCTGAAAGAAAGAGTTGTCTGAGTCCAGTTATCTCAGGGACACCTTGTAAGGAGAGAGTTGTCTGAGTCCAGCCATCTCAGGGACACCTTGTAAGGAGACAGTTGTCTGAGTCCAGCCATCTCAGGGACACCTTGTAAGGAGACAGTTGTCTGAGTCCAGCCATCTCAGGGACAACTTGTAAGGAGACAGCTGTCTGAGTCCAGCCATCTCAGGGACAACTTCATCTTGCTGGGGAGGTTAAACTAAGTTCATGTGCGCAGGCTCAGGAATCAACTCCTATCCTGATTGGTGGACAAATGTAACAATCACTTGGCACAGATTTTTATGGTTTGCAAGCTTAAATATTCTGTGAAATTCTGGCTCATTGTTGCAGTTCAGCTCCTGAGTCTGTTCTGCAGCCTTGATCAATCAGTAGTGGCTTGATTACAATAAATTTTTGTCGTCTGCATTGACCTGCTGTTTGTTTGAGTTACATTGGATTTAAGCAGACCCCATAACAGTTTATTTTTTTACTTGACACAAGCTAGAGTTATCTGGGAAGAGGAGTCTCAATTGAGAAAATGCCTCCATCAGACTGTCTGTAGGACAGGGGTGATGATTCTATAAAAAGCATCCTACAGATACAACATGACTGATATATACATATACATATACATATACATATACATATACATATACATATACATATACATATACATATACATATACATATACATATACATATACATATGAACTCGCAAAGATTGTAGTAGCCCACACAGGTTCAAACCAGATAAAATTCCAGCAGTGAGAGAAGGAAGCAGACACAGGCTCCCATTCCTACTAAGAAACTATAAGCAATAGACACCCACTTGTAAAGGAAAAAAAAAATCCATTTTCTCCAATGAAGTTTCACTAGATAATTAGTCACACTTCATGGTAGGCTCCATGCTCAAGAGTAGTTGGCTAGCACAAAATAAATTCAACAGTACTTTTGTCAACTTTTTTGCCTCATATAGCTTTGTTTGGGCTTTTGTTGTAGTCTTTTTGGTCTTTTACTTGTTTGTTTGATTTATGTATTTGTGGGTTTCTCTATGTGTGTGTTTATTGTTTTTGTTTGTTCGTTTGTTTTAAATACAGAGAAAAAGAATATAAAGTTGTGTGGGTAGAAAGATGAGGATCTGGGAAGAACTGGGGAAACGGAAATGATCAAAACATATGAAAAAATGCTTTCAATTAAAATTAACTATAAGAAACAAAATTGGAATAAATTTAATGATGGAAACAATTTACTATATAGCACTAATACAGTTTGTATCACAAAAAAGACAGACTTTTGCTTTTTAGAGATATTGTATATTTTAAAGAGACTAAATGTCTCAGTGAGGGTTTCTATTGCTGTGATAAAACTTCATGACAAAAAGCAACTTGGGAGAAGGGGCTTATTTCAACTTATATCTTGTAGTCCATCTTCCAGGGAAGTCAGGACAGTAAGTTAAGGCAGGAACCTCCAGGCTGGAGCTGATACAGAGGCCATGAAGGAACACTGCTTACTGGCTTGCTCAGTCTGCTTTCTTACACTGTCCAGGACCACATGCCCTTGGGCGGCACCACCCCCCATTAGCTGGGATCACCCACATCAATCACTAATTAAGAAACTGCTTCACAAATGTGATTACAGACCTGCCTTAGGAAGGCATTTTCTCAATTCTGATTCTCTCCTCTCAAACAACTCTAGCTTGTATCAAACTAAAAACAAAACAAAACCAACCAAACAAACAAAAAACAAAACAAAACTCTGGGTTTCATTAGTATCTATTGTGGGGTCACCCTTTCTGTATCTAATTTTATTAACAGATCCTCTTTCTCTCCTTTGGTTAGTTAGATAAAGCATTTCTCCATCTTGTTTGTGTCAAAGAACTGAAACTCTGTTTCACTGCCGTCCACCTCCACTTCCTTCACCTTTGCCCTAATTCACTACTTTCTTTCTAGCAGTTTGTTTTCCTTACCCTCCTCCTTTTGTTTGTCTTCTTATTGTTGCTTTTGATACAGTCTCTCCTGTAGCTCAGGTTAGCTTTAAAATCACCATGCAATCAAGAAGAGGCTTGTCTTGAACACCTGATTTTCTTCCTTCCACCTTTTAAGAGTTGTCTCATGTTTCTAAGACTGGAGGTACATTAAGTTATTAGAGATTTCTTTGATTTTTCTCCATTTAGGCAAACATAGCTATGAGTCTTTCACCTAGAACTGACTTTCTGTATCTACTTCTGTTTTCTTTTTCATTGAACTCTAGAATTTTTCAAAACTTTCTCCCTGCTTTAAGACCTACTGTTTATTCAGAACATATATTGCTCCAGTTCCTTCTTTTTTCATTTCTGTATTCTTTTTGCTGATTTTTAGATTTATTGCTAATATACTGAATTATTTCAATTATTTTGTATTTATTTAAAAATGCATTTAAAAACTAGTGAAGAGATAAGCATGCCACTTAGTGCTTTTTCAAAACCCAACAATTTATCCACAAAGCTCAAGTAAATATAGAAATAATATTCCCGTGCAGTGACTATTTGTGCTAACAAGGAAAATAATTGAAGGATTACCTTGCAACACAGGGTGCAGCGACTACCAAAGACCACAGAACACGTACTACCCAGGACTCCCAGAAGTCTCTGCGCCTAGCTATAATCCTCACGAGGCCACCGCAGGACGGTTGAACCCTCCTGGAAAAAGGACATGGACTACTGTGAGCTCTTGTATTTTCGGTGAAGGGGTAAGACATAAGGGCTGCTATATGATCTTAGGAAAACTTATAAAGTTCGCTGGTATGAATTCAAAGTTGTGATTTTGCAAGTCACTCCAAAATCCAAGTGTATCAGTTTAATCATTGTTTATATTCCAGGGAAAGGGACGGTTGTTTATAAAAGGTATAGTCAATCATAGACCATGAGATCCAAAGCACTGACAGCATCACTAACTTGGCTTTTAAGATGCATGTTTGTATATTTGTAACTAAGCAGCTAAATACATGTCCATTGAGGAATTTCCTTTGGAAAAAAAAGTGAGCTTCCACAAATTACCTATGTTTATTGACATTTTATTTTTTAAAATATTTTCAAGATTTGGGGGTGAGGATATTACTCAGTGGGCAAAGTGCTTGCCAGCATTGGACCTGAGATTGGGTCCCCAGCAATCATTAAAGCTCAGCACTAGAAGACATAGGCAAGAGGGTTCCCAGGACTAAGACTAGACGAACGGTGCACTCCAGGTTCAAGAAACTCTGTTTTATAAAAAGCTAGAAGGTGTAGCGAGGTTACCAGTTAGGAGCCCTTGGGACTTGGGGGGGTTGGTTCCCAGCATTCTCATGCCGGCTCACAACTTCCGGTAACTCCAGTTCCACTGGACATAATGCCCTCTTACGGTCTCTCCCAGCCACAAAGCATGCACGTGGTACACACACACATGTAAAATTTAAAAATAATTAAGGGGGCTGGAGAATGGTATGTTGGGTAACAGCACTTGTTGCTCTTCCCGGGGACCCACGTCGGGTTCCCAGCTTAACACGGTGGCTAGGCTACATGCAGGTGAAAGATGCGCATATACGCATGCGCACAACACATACACAGATATTTACAAGATTCAGAAGTAGTCTATTTTAACAAGACATGGGTGATAATATGGATTCATCTGCCAGTATATGACTTAAACACAACTGGAGATACTACATTCACAACACATGCTGTGGAGTCAGAATCCCTGGGTGGAAATGTCTCAGAGTTTAGCCCCTGATCTGCTGAATGGCTTGGGTAAGTGATTCAGGCTTTCTCTTTTTAATTGTTTTATTACATTGATTGATGGGGACACACAACGCTTGCCACTCACATGTGTGGAGGTGAGAGGACTGCTTGTGGAGTCAGGCCTCCTCTTCCACCCTGTGGGTCCTGGGGATTGAACTCAGGTCCTCAAGCTTGTCACGAAGTGAGTGAGTGCATTTACCTGCTAAGCCATCTTGTCAGCCCAGGAAACCCAGGAAGCTTTCTAATTCATCTCTCCATAATATAACTACTGTGTAACCTACCTCACAATTCTGTGAGGACTGAAATGAATTCAACACATGCCCAGTGCTTAGAATAACACATAGTAATTACGGAGTAGGTCCCAAGAAAGCTAATGCCTATCAGTTAAAAAGAGGTTTCCCCAAAAATAAGGATTTAACTAATATTTTTCCAAATTGAGTCTCATAAAAAACTTATTTTATTAAAAAGTAGCGATAACAACAGAATACCTGGTGTGTGTCTGTTTAATAAAGTAACTGTTTTCCTCTTGCTTAGACCGAAGTTTGATCTAAATTTAATTGTTACATTAAATAATCGTAGCCTTTGTTTCATTTGTAACAAAGTAAAAAATAATTGTTACATTAGTAATCATAGCCTTTGTCTCATAATGTCCCTTTCCAGGACAGGTTTGTCACCCTGGCATTGTTTTTCAATAGTTTGTAAATACTATCTATGGGCCAAATAACAAAATCACTCTTGTATGAAATGACCTGTAAGTAGTTTGTAAACTTTATGAACAAAGTAACAAATGTGATATTTTATGCACAGATGACGACAGGTACAGATACTCTTCTGAATTTACAGACTTATTATCTGTCTTAGAAGGATTTCATGGTTTTGGAACCCCAAAGGGCAGCACCGAGGGCAATGATGTAAGCTGCTATAAAATAAACAAAATGATATTTCATTAAGAACATAAAATGCAAAATGATGCATTTTAAAAATAAACAGAAGCTTCCAGGGAAAGAGGAAATTGGAGAGAGGATAAAGGAGTGTAGAGTGGGGGTTGGAGAGGTGGCTCAGTGGTTAAGATCACTTGACTGCTCTTCCAGAGGTCCTGAGTTCAATTCCCAGCAACCACATGGTGGCTGACAGCCATCCGTAATGGGATCTAATTTCTTCTTCTAGTGTGCATGAAAAGAGAGCAGTTGTATATGTAAAATAAACCATTTTTTAAAAGTATAGAATAGATGGATATGATCAAAATATATAAACACGTATGGAATATCATAATGAACCCTTCTATTTTGTACCACTAATATATACTAATAAAGTAATATTAAAATGTACATTATAAAAGACAAGTTGAAAATAGAGAGTCTGTTGTTATGTGAAGTCATTTAACTTTCAAAATGAAACTGAGAAATATTGGTCCATGGGTAGTTTCCTTCTGATAAAAACATCAGTCCTTTTCAGAAATTTCTGTAGTTCCAATTATATAAAATGATTGGCATTTGCCTCTTCTGTATGGATAGCATGTAGAAAAAGATATTAAAGGACACTTTGAATTGGTGTGACTTATTTTAAAGGACAAAAAGAAAACCTGCCTGCTATGGACGATTTTGGTGACTTAACTCGGTCATCTGAAACAGCCTCAGACTATGGCAGGTCTCCTTGCCCTAATTATGAAGCTATATTGAAGCTAATTGAACGTCTTAGTCTGGAATGCAAAGGTGAGTCTACTGTGGATAGATCAGCAGCAGCTCTGCACACTGCTTAGCACCAGACGTGTCTTGGTGCTGCCATGTTGGAGACGTGCTATGCATTTAAGAAGAAAGAGAATCAATCATACACTATTAGCCACACATTTTATTCCTTCTGTAATTTCTTCAGTGTGGGCTACACCCTGTCTTCTTAAAGCCACTGTTTCTCTCTTGAGCATTTACTATGATTAGATCAGGTTATCTCTATATATTTTGAATCCCTTGGAATGCCTTCGAATTGTTTCTCTGCTAACCTCACACGTCTCTTGAGACCACAGTCTACTTCACAACCCCAATCAGGTATTGCTAACAATTAAGTTACAATCATGTTAACACCTTGCTTCAGAACAGCTATTGCTCTACTTTCATTTATACTTCCTGTCTGTATGTCCATCCTCTGCCTTAGAAGTTTGTTCTTGTAATGGCGCCTTTTGGTTTCTATAGTTTTAGTGAGTGTTTTTATACAATGAACTGCACATGTGCAATGAGTACCATTTGAAAAGTTTTTACATATATGTTAAACATGTTTAGTCAACATATCAAGACAGTAACAAGCCTACCACTTAGAACACTCTTCATATCCCAGCTTTATAATCACTTATAAGATCACAAACTGTTTCCATATTTGGACCACGCTCCATTCCCCCCTTCACAAGCACAGATACCGTCAGCTGTTTTTAATTTTCCATGTATTGTAATACATGTAACATAAATCAATTTATAATGTTCAACATTTCTCCATGTGCTTATTTACATTTGTATGTTTTCTTAGAAACTGCCATCCCCAGTCTTTTTGCCAAATAAAATAAGATTGTTTGATTTCTAACGTTGTTATATCCGTTCCAGATACCATTCCTTTATCAGCTGTACTTTTGGATAGGACTCCCCCACTCCAGTTTTAGGGTTGTCTATGTATCCTCTTGAGACTGTCTTAAGTACTATCTCTTCTTTTGTGAATGAACTCAGACCCACACATCATAGGCAAGCATTCTAACATTAAACTACATCCTTTAACCTTAGTAACGTAGATCAAGAGTTTAAATTTTTATAAAATCCAATTTAGGTTTTGTTCAGTTATGGATTTTGATTCAGGATGATATCTAATAAGTCCTCATCTAGCCCAGTCTTTGTCTAGGAGTCTTAGAGTTTTGGGTCCATTTTGAGTTTACATGCAGTGTAGGATGTGGGCCAAGTTCATCGTGTGGTTGTAGACATGGTTGTTCTTGATCCAGATATTGTAAACTCTATCCTTCTCCCCAGTACTCTCGCTGTGCCTTTCCAAAGCAGCTTAGTTTTCAAATGTTCCATTTGCTCCTGTAGACCCTGTTGCTTGTCACTGATTTATTCGGCTTTCTTTGTATTAGTGTCACACTGTTTGGATGACTATATGTCTGTTATAGTTTAAATCAACCCCTGTTCTTACTATTTTTTTCAGAGTAATTTTTATAGTCTAGGTCTTTTGCGTTTCCATATGGTTTTTTTTGATAGATTCGTTTTACTTGTGTTTGCTTTTGTGCAGTGGTAAAGATTAAACATAAGCCTTTGAATATACTCCTTAAATACCTAACCATTGAAGTAGATGCTAACTTTAAAATCAACTTGCCAATTAAAAATAACATTTGTAGTCATGCTACCTGTTAGACTGTTGAGCATTAACATCTCAGTAAATCTTTGACCTACTAAGCAATAGTTTGCATTAATTTGCATGAGTAACATTTTATATTTTCATGTCATTAATATTTCCATGTTTTTGTGCATTAGATATGTGATTATATATGTATATATATCATGTAGTAGATATTTCTATATTTTAGATGTTTTATTTGTATTTCACATATTTTGATAAAATATTCACTTTGTGAAGTAGCATTTAATTTCAGATAACACACAGGAAAGTATCTTTACTTGTATTTATGGGGCTCAGCAGCATAGCATTTCAGTACATCTGCACTGTATGTGTAATTGCCAAAACATAGTTTTTATAGACCTATAACCTCAAATGTCTGTCATTTCTTTCCGATGAGAACATTGAGAGTTGTCTCTACTAGCTGTTTTAAGATACTGAGTTAATGTTAAGCATAGCGATCTTATCGTGCTATGTGGGTGCAGAAGCGATTTTCCTCACCCAGCAGCCTCATACTCCGTTACATACCTTCTATCTGTTCAGTATTGGAATGGAGGAATGGGACAACATACAGCCATTCACATATAAAAGGTACTCTCATCTTTTATTCCCACATTGCTTTCTCCCTGATTCAGATTCTGGTAGCCTATTAAAAATTCAGAATGCAATTCATTCATATAAAAGGTTAATACAACTGAGAAATGGTCACTGCAAAGTACTCCGAGGGAAACTGCAGGCGGCGGAGAGTGAAGTCAGTGGACTCCGTAAGAAGCTTGCAGGCTCAGAACGTGAACAACTCGAACAAGAACAAGAGCTCTGCAAAGTAAGGTATGATGGCTCCATTCCAAAAATGGCTGACGGTTACAGGACAGCTTAGAGGTAGAGCCCTTGGCTAGTGCACGTGTGGCCCTGGGTCTTATCCCCAGGACCACACCAGGGGGTTACGGTAGTGTGTGGAATCCCAGTCCCTTCAGGGCAGAGGAAAGGGAACCTCAAATCCAAGGCCAAAGGCAGTCTGGGGTACGTGAGGAAACACAGAAGAAGGGGAAGAGAAGGAAGGGGGTAAGTGGGGGAGGGGAGGAGGGGGAGGAGGAACAGGAAAAGGAGAAAGAAGAAAAAGTGCCAGCAACAGCAGCGTTTGTGGTCTGTGGAACAGGAAATTTTATTGGTGCAAAAAGTCAGCAATCACCTCAAAAGGAATAATAGTTCGTTCTGGAGCCAGATCTAAGTCGCCACGGCCCAAAATACCAACATGGTCACAACTTCATGGAATTTTTTATAGTAAAAGAAAAGAGAACGTCATAAATTAAGGTATTTTAAAAATACATTGGTGGGGACATTAAGTAGCCAGATTATGTCAAACCGAGAAGTATCTGCGCTAGGCCCAGATGCTGTCTGATAACATTCTTAGCCTGTGGGCTGAAGTCTACTGGTTCTCTTTGAAACGGATCTTACCCAGTAGTCACAGGGTGTTAGCTTAAACGAACAGAGGGACAACACACAGCTGCTAAGAAAGCAGAAGACAGTCTATGATAATCGGGGCCTGGAACCTTTTAGCTCCCCACAATCAGAGACTTTTTAATAAGTCAGTCAGATGTGCCCCCCCCCCTTTTTTTTAGCAGGAGGGCTTCCAGTCATAGTTCATCTTTTAGGCAAGAACTATGTTTTGTGCTAAATGAGGCAAATATTGTTTTATGTTCCACTGTAGTAGGAAGGTTCATTCCAAGGATCTGTTATAGATGAGGCTGGATCAAGAGAAAAGCAGAGACAGGGGTTGGGGGGCTGGGGGGCCAGGGGGAGAGAGAGACAGAGAGAGAGAGAGAGAGAGAGAGAGAGAGAGAGAGAGAGAGAGAGAGAGAGAGAGAGAAGAGAAGAGAAGAGAGACAGGGAGAGAGAGAGACACAGAGACAAAGACAGACACTCAAGAGATGGAGTAAGTGGAAGTTTAATCCCTGGAACTGGATCACACATGGGGAAGAAGGGAACTGATCAATGTGACTGGTCCTCTGAGTTCCACACACATGAGCCCACGCACTCACGTGCTACAGAACAGGAGCCCATACACACACATGCTACAACACAGGAGCCCACACATATACAAAATAAAAACAAACAAGTGCTGGAGTCCCGAAGAAGTGGGCTCTAATAGAAGTGAAAGAGTGGACTTGCTAGCAAGGCGAGAGCAAGCAGGCAGAGAGCAAAAGCTTCCCTCTTCTACGTCCTCACATAGCTGCAGCAGAAGGTGTGGCTCAGATTAGATCTGGATTAAAGAGCTGGATTAACGGTTCGTCTTCCTACCTCAACGACCCCATTAGAAGCAGATCTTAAGCAGAAATGCCCCTCAGCTGTGCCCTCCACTTTGGGGTTTTAGTTAATTCCAGATGCGGTCAAATTGACAACCAAGAATAGCCATCCTGTCTTCCTGCCAACCTTTCTTATCTAGGTTCTTCTTCTTATCCAGAAGTTTCCATCCATAATCAGAGAGGGCCTGCCCTCAGCAATTCAGGCAACCAGGACAGTTTTTTAGTTCAGACTCCCTGCTCGGGTCATCCTACCTTGTAGCAATTTGACATTTAAAAGACATCATAATAGTCATGATCATCTTATAATAAAAAATGAATTCATTCCACATCAGGTCTCTGAAGGAAGGTATCAACAGTTCCAAGACTGGAGGTTCAAAGGCTCTTTGTCAGCTCTTACAAATAAAGAACAAGTTATAGACACAAAACATATGGCGTGAAACAAAAAGTTCCATTCCGAAATGGCAGATTCAAGGTATAGCAATGAACAGTGACACCACACCAAAGACAAATTCCAGCATGGCAAACACTAAGTCCTGAAGCTTCTTGTCTGCCCTTTGGGGCTCCTAATGTACCAGCTGGGTACCACATAGCATGGGTAGTCCTGGTTCTCCAGCTCCAGGACCACCTCCAGTCTCCTGGGCCACAGCTGTTCTGGGTGCTTAGCCCGTGATGCTAGAATATCCACTATCCTGGGGTCTCCATAGAAACTATACTTCTTCATACGTTTATAAAGCAGTTCTCTTGCAGGGCCTTTGACTCTGCCACAGGCTGTGGTCTAATTAACCCAACAATGGCTGGCTGTGACGGGAAAGTCCAAGAATCCAGTAGTTGCTCACTCCATGAGGCTGGATGTCTCAGCTAGTTTTCAGTAGATGCTGGAATCCCGAAGAAGTAGACTCTAATGCCAGTGAAGGAATGGACTTGCTAGCAGGGCTAGAGCAAGCAGGCAGAGAGCAAAAGCTTCCCTTTCCCATAGGCTTTGGAAGCCAAAATAGCACAGTAACTGCTCCTGACCCAGTTTCTGAGCAAGTCCTCATTCCAGTCTGAAACGTAGAGAGCCAGGACACTACTGTCTACGTTTCTATCAGCATTCTTTTCAACTCCCACTGAGATGGCCTCCACTGCTCTCTAGACCTGATGAACCCCTCAACTCTGAATCTTTCATGTGTGGAAAATCAGTACCACAGGGATGCTGCTGCCCGGCTGGAGTTGCGTGCTTTCCTCCCTCGGGCAGCAGCTTCTGTGTGCTAACTCTTTCCTGGGCAGTTGCTTTGAAAGATCAAGGAATCTCTTCTGTCTTTAAGTGAACTTGGGTCTTCACAAGATGGAGCCTCCAAAGAGTGGGATTTTGCCCTCAGGACATCTTTCCTGTTGTCCCATTGTAGCATAGGGAGTCTCTTTCTCTTAGGTGGTGCTGATCTCTTCAACAATTACAGCGGTTTTCTCAGCACCAACTTGAATACCCTCCTCTCTTGAAATTTTCTCTGACAAATAAGTTATCCCTTCCTCATTAAATTCATCTTGACTTAGGTTCTTAAAACACAGGCAATTTAAAGCCAAAGTATCACACAAATGGCCTCTGACCCAGTTTCTGAGAGAGTCCTTGCTCCGCTCTAAAACCTCACGAGCCTGACCCAACTGTCTGTGTTTCTTTCAGCATTGTTATCTAGCTCCCACTGAGATGGCTGGTTAAATCCTGCTTATAGCATTCATGGGTTTTTTCTGACCACCAGTTTCAAACTTTTGGACAATTTCTCCTGCAAACCAGTTCTAAAGGCCTGCAAAACATATGGCCAGATTTATCACAACAATGCCCCTCTTCTCGATATCAAATTCTGTCTCTTTTTTTTTTTTTGCTGTGATAAAACTATTTTGCAATCAAGTTAGTGGAGACAGCGTTTACTTGGCTCACAGTTCCCAGATATGTTCCATCTGGCAGGGAAATGACAGCAGCAGGAGCTTGGGAGATCTGGTCATAGAGCATGTGCCATCAAGAAGCAGAGGGCAATGAATATGAGTGTTCAGCTTGCTTTCTTCACTTTATACAAACCAGGCTGACCTGCCCAGGAAACTGTCCTGCCCACAGTCAGGATGTGTCTTCCCACACCAATTTATGTAATCAAGATAACCCCCAACAGGCATGCTCAGAAGCTTATCTCCCACATGATTCTAGACATTATCAAGTTGACAATATTAACCTTCACAGTCTCTGTGAGGGCTTATCTGGATTAGGTCAGTCAGGGTTGGAAGACACAATTTGAAAGTGAACAGAAGCCTTCCATGGGCTGGAGTTCTGAACCAAATGAAAAGGAGAAAATGAACTCTGGGCTAACGTATTGTATTATCCCTATCCTTTCTGACTATGGTTGCCAAGTGGCCAGCTACCTCAAAGCCCACCACCATGGTTTCCCTGACATGCTGAACTGAACACCGGGACTGTGAGTCCATCCTTTTTGTCAGGTATTTATTTTATCACAGCAAGGGAGAAAAGTAACTAACACAGAAAATTGGTAACAAGATATAGGGCAATTGTGTAAAATGAATGGTGCATGTGTTAGGCCTGTGGAGCTGGTTTATAGGAGGAATGCCAACGAGCATGCAGCAGTAAGGTGAAAAACAAACTAACAAAACCACAGGGTGCTGCCAGCAGGCAGAGCTTAGCAGACCAGGCTTCTGAAGTTTGGAAACCAGCGTACCTAGAGAAAGGAGTCTGGTCCAGAACTCCCATCAGGTGATCCCAGACTGACTTCTACCTGCCTGCCAATCAGCCACCATACCGTTGCACCTCCTGGCGTGATGTAGAGTCTGACATGGAACTCCAAGTAGTTCCCCGAGACCCAGTCCACCCACCCATCAACTCACCGTGCCCTCCAGCACTGCATGGAGTCCAACCTGGAGCTACAGGTGTATCCCTCAAAGCCTGTCTGCCACCGCACCTACCGAGATTCCCTGGGAGCACACAATATTCTGTGTTTGATCCTGGATAAAAACCTCTAGTCTGTCCTCCCTCTTACTCACATCTACCTAAGGATGGTGTGGTACCCTGCACCGTGCCCCCCAGAACGCTTCCTACGCCCATTGTGAAACCACCCCTGCTCTCCAGGGACCACCTACAGAACTGAAGAGTTCCTCCCCAAACCCGTGAAGATGTAACCCTACAGACAGAGAACTCTTAGGTACAGAAGTCCCACATTTACCTAGCTGATGTGGGAATGCTTCTGACCTTAGAAGATGTAGGGTTAGAAGCACATACATAATAAAAGCTACAGAGTGGCCTCAAGACTGAACAGCAAGCATCATTCAGCTGGTCAACAACGTGACAAGGTATGATAGTAACAAAGATGCACCCACTACCTCAACAAAGGCAAGGCCAGGTACCCACACCAAGAAACACTACCAATGGCCTGGCTCCAGACACCTAGATCACATACCCCAAACACAATATGAACAACCAAGACAAGATGTGTGTGTCCTCCAGAAGTTAGAACCTTCCTTGTACTACTCTCTCTGGTGATTTCAAAACCGCAGTTATGAATACGGTCAATGAAAGTTCAATGTGTGTGTCCAGGATCTCCTCCTTGCTGTGTTTGTTGTTGATGTTCAGAAAAGCTGCTGATTTGTGCCAACTGATTCTGTATCCTGTCCCATTGCTGGAGTTGTTTATCGATCCGAGACATTTTCTGGTAGGATCTTGGAATCTCTAGAATATAGTACCATGTCATCTGCAGCTAAGGGTAGTTTGACGTCTTCTTCCTCTGTTCATAGCCCTTTCATTTCCCTCTCGGGCCTTATTGCTCCAACTAGCACTTCAAGAACACCGTTGAAAGGGAGCTGGAGAGTGCACATCCCTGACTCATTCCCAACTGCACTTGGGTTGCCTTGAACTTATCCCCATTTAGAATGATACTGAGTGCGTGCTTCTCGTATGTACCATTTATTATGTATGTGCCCTCTAACCCCACATCCTCTAAGACTTTTACGATAAAGGCATGCTGGATTTTGTCAAAGGCCTTTGCTGTATCTATTGAGGTAACCATGTGATTTTTGTAAAAGTCAATGTACTGACTGGTTTTGTGTCAACTTGACACAAGCTGGAGTTATCACAGAGAAAGGAGCTTTAGTTGAGGGAATGCCTCCATGATATCCAGCGGTAAGGCGTTTTCTCAATTAGTGATCAAGGGGGGAAGGCCCCTTGTGGGTGGTGCCATCCCTGGGCTGGTAGTCCTGGGTTCTATAAGAAAGCAAACTGAGCAAGCCAGGAGAGGCAAGCCAGTGGGTGGCATCCCTCCATGGCCTCTGCATCAGCTCCTGCTTCCTGACCTGCTTGAGTTCCAGTTCTGACTTTCTTTCATGATGAACAGCAGCATGGAAGTGTAAGCCGAATAAACCCTTTCCTCCCCAATTTGCTTCTTGGTCATGATGTTTTGTTCAGGAATAGAAACCCTGACTAAGACAGTCAACTTATATGGTCTATTGCATTTATTCACTTGGATATATATGGCAAACCATACATGCATTTCAGAGATACAGCTGACTAGTTCATGTCATAATTTTTTTGACATTCTGTATGCCTTTATCTTCCAGACCTGATATTCTGATTTTTGCTTGATTCATTCTACTTGCATGGTTTTCCTTTGGGTCTTCTAGTTGGGCTTTTGGGATTTTCAATTCCATCTCCATTTCAGATTGAGTCCTCATCTGTGTTTCTATTTCTTTATCTAATTTTGTTTTCAAGTCCTGGGTTCCTTCATCACTTCTATCAGCCTTATGTTTGCGTTTTCTTGGGCACCACTCGGGCATTTATTCCCCTTAAGATCTTTCTCCCTGATTTCATTGCGCTGTTTCTTTGTGTTTTCTTTAAACTGTTTGAATTCTCTGAGGAGGTTTATGGTCGTTCTTTTAATTTCTGGGTCTTGAAGTTCACCTAGCTAATTATCATTGGCACTCATTTCTATAGGACTAGTAGATTTTGGAGAGAAGTTACCAGCTTCATCTTCCATATTGCTGGTATTCCTGGGGTGAGATTTTGGCATGTAGAACTCCTGTGTTAGTTTTAGGTTTGTGTGGAGGAGCAGTGGGGGAGAGAGATAATGTTCGGGCAGGTTGGATCTAGAGATTTGAAGTGGCAGTCAGGTGGGTGGAGGGGACAGGGCTGGTACATAGGATGTACTTCTTGTTTCAAGCTGGAGTGTGGGTGTAGATAGGTCTGAGTGGGAAGGTTGGTTATGAATTGGGAGAGTCCTGTTGTATGGCAGACAGGTAGGGAAGATATGAGACCAAGCCTAGAGCTCCTCTGCAGTGAAGGCCAGACTAGGTTTATGCAGTAGTTGTGGGACCAAGGCTAAGACTGGTAGATTGTAGAAAATGTGTGGATGAAGAGGTCAGGGGTACTCACTGGGATGGGCTCTGGAGGAAGACATTGTTAGTCTGGATATGGATTGGGGTTGTGAAGGCTGTACAAAGGGTCCAGTGGGTAGATGATGGTAGGGTGTGTCTTGACAGAAGCCTAGATGTTGGCTGCAATATAGGAGGAAGTGGTGAGACTAGGTTATAGGTCGGGTCAAGGGACTAGGACACTGTGAAAGCCTAGAGGTCACTATTACCAGGCATAGGCCATCAGAGTTGACTAGCACACTGGCTGTGAGACCTGAGCTATATCTGGCAGGATGTGGAAAACAAGTATGGGAGTGATACTCACCAGGCTAGCCCCTGGAGTAGGATGTGGAAAGTCTAGTTACAGAGTGGGGTGGTATAGGCAGCAGCAAAGGCACCTGTGACTTCATTTAAATAGTCTTTTTTTTTGGTTTGCTCTATCTTGTTGGTTTACTTATAAGTAATTAAATGAATGTTGTTACTTACTATGTACTTGTATTTGTCTGCATCAGTTACTTTTTTGTTGCTGCAACAAAATAGACCATCCCATAATGAATTTCTACTATGTATAATAGAAAATAGCTACTTGCTACTTTAGACATTCTTTGTGGGTAAATAACAGTGATGTCTGTTGGGAATGGTTTACTTCTCAGTTGCTCTAAGGACATAGGACCTTTACCCTCAGGATGCTCTGTTGTTCTCCTTTTCTTCATCACTGAGTCAGGGGCCAACCTGACCCAGGATAGGGATTTATGAGGACAGATTGAGACAAACATGCTTGTGTCTGAAGTGGGAAGCCCAAATTCCTCTCCAGAGCTGGCCAGCTTCTTGGTGAGCGTTAACAGCACACGACAATTTATCAACACAACGTACATGTAAAAGGAAAACTCAGTGGTTTACAGTGGACAGGAAGTTTGCTGGGGAGTCCAGTGACAACTGGCTGGGGCCAAAGCACCTGTCCTCTGTATGACCTACATAAAGTTGCTCCAACAAGTCATATTCTGGGTTATCCACTGGGAGAAGACTGAGAAGAGGCAGAAAGCCTTTCCTCCTTTCAGTGTGCTGTAAGAAACAGAACGTTGATTTAGGTTCCACTCTGGTTTCTTCACATTTCGTAAGGTTTTGAGTGTGTGGATCCAGGTAACAGAGGTGTCTCCCTTGGCTGGTCTGACGTTCTCCCTGACTAGTCTTGGGGTGACCAACTGCTTGAAAACCTGTACCCAGTTTGTGTGTGTGTGTCTGAAGATGGAGGAGAGATATCAGAAGGGGCAACACGAAGTAAGCACGCTTCAGAGGAAGGTCAGGAATACTCTAGAACCTTTAAAATAATAAACAATATGTGACAGGCCAGGCAAAAGAAACATCTTCTAACAAGATGCATCCCTAACATAAGCATTTTAAACTGTAGGTTTACTTTAAAACAAGAAGAGGAGAAGAGAAAAAATGCGGTCTGGGTTTATGACAAGATGAAGGCGCAGCTGAGAGAAAAAGAAGAGCAATATAATAAAGAAGTTAAAGTGAAACAAAAACTTGAAATTCGTGTTAGGGAACTGGATGTGGAACTGAAGACTGTGAGAAATAATCTTAACAATGTAAGGAAATTGTTTAAATTTTGAAAGGCTGCAAGTGTGTGTCAGTCTGTACTCATGATAAGCAGAATCGAGTAGGAACAAATACGTTTAAATTATATTTTGCTTTTACTTCACTAATATTCCCTTTCAATCTATATTGACCATAAACATATAGCCACATGGTATTTGTGTATGGGGATATGATCTGAGATACGTGCTTGGCACACTGACCCTGCAGGCATCAGAAGTGTGCACTCATACAAGTGTAGTACGTCTAACTCGTCACCCTGGCAACGCAATCATGGTCTTATGGCTGCTGTGAATGGGATGCAGATGTTCTTGGTTCTCTCTTTAGGCTTACTGTGGAGGCTTAGGTCATGGGAACTCAGTTGTGTCCAAAACCACCCTGAGCTGATGGATTCCAAGTGTGTTATTTCATGTTCACAGGAATAAGGAGATGGGGACAAGAAGACAAGGAAAACACAAATTCATTAAGGAAAATTGAGAATGAACTTATGAGGGCAGAGCAGGCTCCAAAAGAGAAATGCCCTTGTGTTGCCCTGACCATTTGTATTGCCCTTGTCTTTTGTAGGTTTTATGGAGAGAATTCAACAGAACCTGAGGTAGGCTGTATAGGGATTACTCAGTTTTTGTGTACATCACAGACTCAGCTAATGAGAAGTCTATATCCCCTATGTACGCTGTCTTGGCTCTACCAAAAAGCTATGTTAATTTAGGGAAGGTTACACGTGGTACATGACTATCTGGTAAGCCACCAGGGGTCCTGTCTTCACAACCACAGGGCAGCTAGCTCCAGTCTCAATGTGGGAACACTGTGTGTTCTTATGTGGTATGTGACTAACTATATTATTTAGGTTTTTAAATAAAAATCAAGCCACAAGTGCTGGCAGTCATCTAAGAAACTGGCAAGCTCATTTCCTGGGTTAAGCTAAAGGTTGAACATCTAGAAAAACAACAAAAGCCAAAGCAATGGAGTAATCAAAAAAAGCAAAAGGAACCCCTCAGGTTGGGTGGGAACCTGAAGCTAAGAGACTGCTAAATAGACTCTGGGTTAGATATTCTATAGGCCCTCTAAGTCCTCATTTCCCCTACTGGTCCTACCTAGAGATCCTCTCCTGTGCCTTACCACATTTCTCCTTGTGGTGTCTTCTTGGAACAAGAGGCTTCCATCTTGGGGAGATGGGCAGAGTCTGGGTGGTGGTGGTGGGAGTGGGTGGCGGTGTTAGTCAAAGGCAAAAGAAACCCTTGTGAGGCAGGAGGGCTCCTGGAGCTGGATCAGGGGTTTGCAATGAAATTCTGGATGAAAGTGCACTTTGAGATTCACCTGTAGGAGCAGAGAGAACGAAGGACTGAAGGAGAGAACATTAGAGGTCGCTACACCATTGCACAGAGTAGTGCTACCGTCCCTAGATGAGTCACATATCAGCAAGCATTGACCAATGTCCCAGAAGGTGTAGCAATGATGATAAAATAATACTATTCCTCTAGGCATAGATGGCCCCTGAGGCCCTTCACTGGGTCCATTCACAGCTCAGCTTTCTTCCTCCATCATCATCCTCAGGTATCTTACCTGAGGCTGAACTCAACACATATCCTGAAAATGACCTTGAACTCCTAATCTTCCTGTCTCTACCTCTTGAGTTCTCGACTCACAGGCATGTTTCACAATGCTGGTTTTACAGTGTGTTCAAGGGCCTAATGCAAGCCTCGACAAACAGAGCTATGGTCCTAGCACCAAGTTTTTGGTTCTGCAGTTGAAAAGGGTAGCTATCATTTAGGCAACTAAATTTTGAGTCATTCATATGGGAGGCAGGTTTGTGTGGGTTTTCTGGGCTCTTTGAACACCTTTACAAGGTTTGTCTGTTAATGTGGCTTTAGACTCGCCCCCCCCCCCCACCACGAGGTATAAGAATATAAAATGTCTCTAAATGTGTCTCTAGGTTTTAGAGGAAAGAAACTGCATCGAGAGGCAACTTTTGCAAGAACAGAACACCAGAATCTTACAGGATGAGATTCTGGCAAATCGCCTTCACAAACAAAAGGAGCTAAAAATCTCACAAGAAAAAATTAGTTCTCAGGTATTTCTTTAGTTGCCTTCAAGTCACTACAGAGCACTTTTCAATTTCCTATGTGGATATCCTTATAACACATCCTTTTATGTGGGAATAGCTCTTTTTTTTTTTTTTTTTTTTTTTTTTTTTAGCAACTTGGATAAAGTAGTGTTAATTCAAGTCCATTTGTGTACAGCATAGTGATGACATTCACAGTGACCTCATCCAAACGTCATGCAAGTCCCACTTTAGACAGCATAGAATAATGCCTTTGTCACTGGCTTCCTCTGAAGAAAGGGTTTTGGTTATTTCCATAAGAATGCATCTTTCTGTTGTCACAAAAGCCTTGCTAGTAACAATGTATCATCTGCTTTGGGGCATGACTTCACTCTCAACTCTGCTAATGGAGACATTTTGGTTATTTGTTTCAACATTTGATAAAGGGGAAAAATACAGGCAACAGAGATCATATTTTAGATGTCATTTCCTTCCTTTCCAGAAGAGTAACAGTTTGCTACAATTCTTTATGTCACTACAAAGAGCTTTTGACAACAAGTATGGGCTCTAATGTAGACGGAGAACTGCTCTACTGCCAAGTCCCACCCAGAACAAAGGCTTTGTTTCTGTACCATGATTTCTGGTACAGTGCTGGGGCTGGAGTCCAGGTCTTCACACACACTATACAGGAACCTCAGAAGTGGATATGACACTGAAGTAGTAGCTGATAGCTTATATTCCTACCCACAAGCAGAAGGCAGAGAGAGGGAGAGAGGGGGGAAGGCAGGGGAGGGAGAGAGGGAGAGGGAGAAGGAGAGGGAGAAGGAGAGGGAAAGGGAGAGACAGAGAGACTAAGACTGGGAATAGCATTTCTCCTAATCCTTTCCAAATAGTTCTCCCAACTGGGGAGCAGACATTTAAATATATTAGCTGTTTTCATTCAAACCACCACACTGACTGTTACTGAAAATACTTCCATGAACCCTCATTTATGAAGTATTGGTATAATATGTATATCTCCCCATTTCTCTTCTTTTGCTCTTGCTGACTTATTCTGGTTGTTTGTTTGCTTGCTTACTTGGGAGTACAGGGTCTAAAGCTGTAACCATGATAGATATGGAACTCAATATATAGACTGAGTAAGCCTGGAACTCATAATGAGTCTCCTGCCTCATCCCCCCAAATGCTTGGATTCTAGGCATAAGCCACTGTACAAGGCTACATGTCTCATGCTGTTAAATAAATTGTAAATACATGTGCTTGACAGTTGTTAGGATAGAATTAACTCTTCAAATCTAAGTCAGTAACTACACAGAGGCTTACATAGCCATATTTATTGTGGCATTGCTTGCAACAGTCAACTTAAGGACTCATCTTATATGTCCATCAGTGGATAAAGAAAAAAATGATATCTATATACAGTGGAATTTTATTGTGACATCAAGAACATATACATATATATGTGTTCTTGTGGTGTATATGAATGCTATGAGAGAGACAGTAAGACCATTTGGGAAAGTGAAGGAGTTAGCATAGCCTAAAGGATAAAGAGAAAGACAGAAAAGGCCAGTGCTGGATGGGGTTAAATATGGTCAAAGCACATGATATGTAGAAATGAAAATGTATATTTGAAATTCACCACTACACACAGTGAAAATATGCTAATAAATAAAAAAAGAAAAAGAATAACATGACATTTTTCATACCATAGCAATAATTACTTCAGACACTGACATAATAAGGCTCTCATTGTAAATATGTTAAGAAATTAAATATAAAATTAATAGCACTCACATTAACAGTGAAAAATTGTCTTGCATTTTTCTCACTATGCATAAAGACTTGTCATCATTCTTCATTCTGCAGTTGGAGCTGAGATTTATAGATGTGTAGTAATTTACCAACTCAGGTGCTCTGGAGACAGCGTTTCTCATGTGCCTTCATTCCACATAATCTCCAGTATTCATCAGAGCACACCCTAAAGCATCCCAGCATGGCAGTGACTGGGAACGAACTGATTCAGGAATAATCTTGGTTTCACATTACAGTCCAGCATTTTCAGCCCATTGGCTTTGCCCATCTCTGATGACCATATCTCTTGCATATTACTTAATCCAAGAGGAAACATTTGCTTTATGCTACGTCACCACTGACCATCAGGGAGTCCTGAGAACAAATGGGTCATAAATAATGATAAGCAGACAAAAGTACCATTGGTTAGTGATATTATGGTTTCATGGGATATTAAGAAATTAATGGTGAGCATGAAGCTCACCATTTGTTGCACTCTCAGAGGAAAGAATGGTTCAGTCCACTTTGCAGAGATCATTTCTTCCACTGGCATACCACTTACCTAGATCAAGTTTTAATAAAACATAAAGCATAATAATAATGCTAATGGTGGTATCAACCTATTAAGTTCTTGATGTATGTGCTATAATTTAGCCTTACCAATCACTCAGTAAAACATATAGTATTATTGACTCCAGTTTACAGAGAAGAAATAGACATAGCAAAGATAACTTATTTGGGACCACATAGCCAGTAAATTGTTGAGTCTGTGCTTCAGACTCAGCATTTAGACTGCGAATGACTATCATCATTGAAATAGCAGCAGACATTTATATATGCATGAGCGTTTCAGATCATACTCGGGATAATCTTTGGAATGCAACAATTTAAGTTTTCCCCGTGGGAGATGTCTTGTTTCCCTCCATTGTATCAATTTTTGTTATTCTCAGTGTTATTATGGCTTTAATGGAAAGGTCTCATGTGTGTAGTACTTGGTCTGTTGTGAAGATCTGTGGAACCTTGAAGAAGCGAGCCCCGGATGAAGGAAGCAGCTTCCGGGAGGGAGGTCTTGAGGCACATAGCCTGGCCCAGGTTCATTGCATGACTGCTTCCTGATTTATAGGCACACAGCAAGCTGTGCAGCAGATTCTTGCTACCATGTATTGAACCCCAGCTGCCATGTCTCCCCCACTATAAAACTGAAATAAAATACATTTCTATTCTCCTAAGTTTTATATCTTGGCAGGTTTTATATCACAGCAAAGAGGAAAGAAACTAACTGAAAATTGGTACCAAAATGTGGGGCTCTCGCTGTAAGAAACCCAGTCACGTGGTTCCTGGGCCTTTGGAACTGGTTTGCTTGAAGACTGTGGGAGAATTTGTAGCTCGGGGCTAAAGAACCCTTAGACTGTTGTGAGTGGAGTTTCTTTTTGCAGTAGATGACGGCAACAATATAGAGATGTACAACCAGTCAGTATGCAGCGTATAAGAGATTGTGACATGCTCAGCTCTAAATGGGACATCTGTTTCACATTCCCTCTCAGAACTCATTGCAGAAAATGGGCAGAAAGATTGTAAGAGCCAAGATAATTGGTACCCAGAGCAAAGCAGTATTTACCAGACGTGATGGGGCATTGCAAGCATGAACTCCCAGAGGCGGTGACTGCAAGCTCAAGGCCTGCACAAGATCTAGCCCAAGTCCCAGTATGGAAAGATGAAGGCTTAGCATTTCCCTCAGCTACATGGTCTGCCAGGATGTGAGCCAGCTACCTCCATCCCCTCCCCCACAGCCACGCCCAGCACCATGCGCCTTACACACCATGATGGAATGTATTCCTCAAACCCTGAGTGAGCCAAAATGAATCCATTATTTCTGTAGAATGTTCTCTTACAGTCACACAGAAAGTAACTAATACGATAATATATAAACTAAAACCAATACTTTTTTTTTTTTCAGTCCTAATGAAAGTATCTTACACAGAGAGTTCCAGGACAGCTAGGGCTACACAGGAAAACTCTATCTCAAAACAACAAGCTTTTTAAAGGACTATTGGTGTTACTTAAGCTTTGTGAATTATAAATGCTCTGTGTTCTGTTGTGAGGAATGCTTTTGGATGTGTCTATAATAATTTAGGTAATTTTGCGGTAGCAACAACAACAAGAAGTATCTATACATAGTCTTAGTGAAGAGTTACTGTATCCACTGATATTTAAGCTCAAAACCTAGACTGGGCACATTTATACCAGATTGTTAGTAAAGGATTTTTTTCCTTTGTTTTAGTTACAAGAAGCACTGGACCAGCACAAAGAGCCCACCCAATGCCCCAAGAAGATGCATGACTACATACAAAAGTACAAGGCTGCATGCAAAATGACTTGAGTATTTACAAAGCAAATAAATAGTGTGGTATGAGAATTATACCAGTCACAACCATTTATGAGACTTATTCTTAATTTACTTGAAATACACAATTTAGGCTGGGGGTACAGTTTAGTAGTATAATAATTTTCTGCAAATCTTATAAGTTTGCTTTATTATTCACAAAACACAGCTAGAAAACGAGACATTTATTATTTTACCTTTTATTTTCTAAGAATTTACATAATTATTATTTAAGATGTGAGTTGATACATTATGTGATGTTTTTAAAATTGGCGCGCGGGAGTAACTATTCTAAAATGTACATTGTAGACTTGGACTTGAAAATCACAAGTTAAAAGCAACAGCAAGAAAGCAAGCAGAGAAAATTGAACAGCTAAAGAAAAATCTACTAAGTGAATTTTTGGTAAGTTATTCTCTTATTTCTTGTAATAAAAAAAGAGAAAGTTTTACTTCTCTATTATTAGGAATGTTGCATGCCAGAGGCCAGCTCCAACAGTGAGGTCAGCGATCCAACAAGGAGATGCGGGGTCAGCGACTGATGTAAAGCAGGCACTCACACACACACGCATGCGCGCACACACACACACACACATACACACACACACAGGCACATACACACACACACACAGGCACTCACACACACGCACGCACACACACGCACGCACACACACGCACGCGCACACACACGCACGCGCACACACACGCGCACACGCACGCACACACACGCACATGCACACACATACATACACACACGCGCACACACGCACACACACACGCACATGCGCACACACACATACACACACGCACGCGCGCACACGCGCACACACACACACACACACACACACACACACGCACACACACGTGGTTGATGAAATGAGGCTCCGGCAACTTGATTTTTTCTCCCATAGTCCTCAGAAAAGCCTCCCAAGCGGTTACAACTACAATGTGCGTACATTCTGTTTTTCTTTAAGTGAATGATTACAGTGAACATAAGTAAAAAAACAAACCAGCATGTTCCCCAATACCTTTACATGATTAAACATTTCATGCATTACAGGTGAAAAACAAATTATTACCAAGGACCCATGTACATTCATGCCTAAGTAAATTGTTATAGATTAACAAAGTGTAAGCAAGGGATGTGTTTTTCTCAGACAGTTCTCTTACTGGCAGGCTGTAGTTTGCTTTAAGAAAGAAAGGACAAATCATTAAATCATGTTTATATTTATCTCAAAAGGTAATTTTATAAAAAGTCTTAAAAGAATCACAAATCTAAACATATATATATTTTTTTTTTTTCAGCTATTCCTACTTTAAATCCTCAGGGTGCACACCTATTCACCAACAATTTTTTTTATTAAATAATATCAGGAAGCCAAGGGCAAAAATGAGTACTATAAATTCATCATTGCCTTTGATCACCAATCCATCTTTAGCAAGAGAGGCGCATCAGCTAGCAATAGCCGGGCTGCCATTGTCCTTGCCTCTGACCTCAGTGAGCCTCTCCCTCGACTATCAAAAATGTGCCTCTCTGAACCTTACCCTTCCCCGCAAGATTCTCCATAGCAAAGCTACTAACAAAAACATCTTTACCTAACTTTACTGACAGTCTACATCTCTAAATTCTAAGGATGGTGGTTGACTCATTAATCTGTTCCAGCAGCAATATAGTAAAGATCACTCACTATTATCGTAAGTACAAATGACACTGCCAGGTGAGGGGCTGGAAACCCCCTTAGAGTTTTCACACAGCTCATAGATTATGAGGGAAATGATGACCCTGCAGACAACACTTCAAGCAGAGCGATACTCCATAACAGTATGAGATCGTCAGGACATGTAGTTCTTGGGGCTCTGCCTGTCCAAGGTACACCCATCAGGGTCATGTTAACCTGTGGGCTGTTCTCTGTTGCATGTAATAATTTAAAAAAAAAAAAAAATCTACGCTATCGCCGGCTACTCTCTGGCCCCGGCAGTCTCTAAGCCCCATTTTCATGGTTCACTGTCTTCTCAGTCATTTGCCCCCTGTGGTTAGCTGTCACAAATCCCTGTAACCCAGTAACCCAGTAAAATCAAAACTCAAGAGGCTTGTAAATTATTAGATTTATATCAGTAAATTCTCAACCCACAAAATGCCCACACAATGAACTCAGAGTCAATTGATATTGACATAAGCTGCCCACCTAGATTGATATAAACACAAGCCGCGCTCCTAGATTGGACAAATTGCCCTACATTATTGCTCTTCTACGACATTCATAGCTACCTGTGGCTATTTCAAGCCACGTGGATCCGGTTCGTCCTCTTCCTCCATCTTTCTCTGTCCTTGTCTGTCTGTCCCCTGTCCTGTCTCTCTGAAACTCTTAGCCCCGCCTACCGTTTTCATTGCCCAATCAGAGACTCTAGTCTTATATTTCACTTGCCCTCACCTGCATAGCCCCGCCTACCGTTTTCATTGCCCAATCAGAGACTCTAGTCTTACATTTCACTTGCCCTCACCTGCATATTGAAAGCAACCCACAGTTCCCCATGAATTCCAAAGCTTTGTGTTGTTCCTCTTGCATGGCTCTTGACAATTTTAGCTAGTAGGACATTTTCAGTGGTAAACATATTCTTGTTCATAGCAGTACATTCACTTATATTAGTAATACAAGCCGTCCCATTTATAGAGGTTTGCTGCATAAAATTCTTGATGCTTCATAAAATTACTGATCTGGGTAGTAAGTTTTAAATAAAGATGTTGTAACAGTTTAAAACCAATTTGTACGACCTACATTTTTAGCCACTCACCCACCGAAGAACATATAGGTATTTTCTGTGCTTTGACTATTGTGAATAGTGCTGCTGTTACTAAATTGTTTGTTGTAAATAATGGGTGAACTTTAGGTACAATGTACACAAGGAATATATTTCTTTTATTAAGTAGCTGTTATTGCTGTTACTATTATGATTTTTGTGGCATGGAGATTGAAAGCAAGCATCCTAGCACTGAACAACACACCAAGCCTAAACTGTGCATTCAAAGTATGTGTTTGATTCTCTGGATTTTAGAACAACCTTTAAATTGATAATAAAGTAGTTATTTGATCTAGAATTTGGGATATCTATTTTTATCTAAGACTTTTTCAGCAAGATTTTGATAATGAATTTCACATAACATATACCTTATCAGGAACACGTCATTATATAAGCAATTTCTCCCAGAGGACAGTGGTTTGATCTTTGGATTTTAGAAAAGAATTTCTTATATTCACCTGTGATCATTAGGCAAATACTTAGCTATTCAATCTCAGGGAAAAAAGATGTAGCTCATTATGTCAGTATACTCATGTCTATTAAAACTGTGTTTTCTAAAGAGAACTCAGTTCCATCGTTCATGCTTTTACCTGTAGAACTTGAGGTCCTAAGTCTGCAATGAACACTAGATTGGAACAATCAAGACTTTGCTTCCACTACGTGTATTTTTAGGCCACAGTTACTAGGTTGTTACAATTTCATTGTCCATCCATAGTTTTCAGTGTGTATGTGTGTGTGTGGGGGGGTGATAGGTAGTCACTCTCCCCGCTCCCATCCTGCGCACACAGGGACTTACACGCTGAAGACATATTTAGGTGGTAGGACCTGCCGAGTCTGATTGAAGAAAGTGGGTCACTGTAGGCATATCTATCCTTGGTCTCATCCCTGTTTCTCTGCTCCATGGCCACCACAAAGCAAGGTGCCTCCTCTGTAACACAGTCCTGTTGCCGGTATTCTGCTTCACTTCAGGGCTAAAATGACAGGGTCAAGTGATTAAGGACTGACATCTTTGAAATCATGATCCAAAATAACCTATGTTCTTTCTTACCCAACTAATTAAACAAGCGCAGGCAAACCTGACCAAGAGTATCAATGCCAAGAATTAGAGTAACTGCTGTGTCAAAAATCAAACCGTGTGGTTCTTAGGCCCTTGTGAAGAATTTGGAAATGATTTTTAAAATCAACATATAGAATGCTTTAAGAGAATTTTTGTGTGGGAGCTGAGAAGAGCAGCAGAATGTGGAGAGTTCATGAGGTTTCAAATAGGAAAAAGGATTCCATTGTGGCAGATCTCTATTAGTTCAAGGCTAGCCTGCTCTACATAGTGAGACAAGGCTATATAGTGAGACCATTTTAAATATATAGGAGACCATCTCAAATAAAAGAGTGACTTCATTTAAACAGACTTGAAAAGTCTGACACAAGACTGCCTAAGAGGTTTTTCCCCAGCATTCCTTGTACAATGCTCAGTTCATAGCTAAGAGTTTGCTTGTATCACAGAATCAAACTATTCAACAAAAGGTGGTTGAAACTCTTGAAGGTACACAAAATGCATCTGCATTTTGACAAGGTCATGAGCCTTTAAGGGACAGAGGGACAGAGAGAGAATATTATGGTTTGGACAGATGTTATTTCCCCACCCCCCAAACCTCTTATGTTGAAGGCTTATGCTCCAGCTGATGATTGAATCATAGAGGTGCCATATTCAACAAAAGATTAATGCATTCATGGATTCATAGCTGAATATGGTATAGGGATATGGGACCTATAAGTCATTGGGAAAGCACCTTTGAAACATGAATCTATCCTTGAAAAAAAAGTCCACTAACCATTGTGTTGATTGGTCTATCTTACTGCTAGAAAAGTCTCATTTTCTTACTATATTTTTAATACACATAATTTGACATTTTATTGATCACGAGTTAGCTGAGAATAAGAGCCATAAGATATCCTCTTACATCAGTGTCATACAGAAATATATTAATGGATCAGCAAAATGGAAGTCCAATAATAGTACCCCAAGTCTATTACATTTATTAAAGGTAATGAGGGTTTTTCTACATAGTCTCAAAAATTAGAAATGCTAACTAAAATCATTAACCACTTCGAACTCCTACCCAAAGGTGTAAAGTGTCCTACATGTTCCAGTTGTTTTATTTCCTTACATGATGACACTTCCCATTCAGTACCATCATCTCACCTCACAGTCAGTAACATCTCACCTCACAGTCAGTAGCATCATCTCACCTCACAGTCAGTAACATTTCACCTCACAGTCAGTACCATCATCTCACCTCACAGTCAGCATCATCTCACCTCACAGTCAGTACCATCATCTCACCTCACAGTCAGTAACATCATCTCACCTCACAGTCAGTAGCATCATCTCACCTCACAGTCAGTAACATCATCTCACCTCACAGTCAGCATCATCTCACCTCACAGTCAGTAACATCATCTTACCTCACAGTCAGTAACATCTCACCTCACAGTCAGTAACATCATCTTACCTCACAGTCAGTAACATCTCACCTCACAGTCAGTAACATCATCTTACCTCACAGTCAGTAACATCTCACCTCACAGTCAGTAACATCATCTCACCCCCATTCAGTAACATCTCACCTCACATATCTGTGTCACTGTTTCTTAAATCACCTTAAAGTTCAATCTCTCAAAGTCAACGTTTTTTATAATCTACGTTTAAATAAGGCTTAATGTGGCCAGATCGCTTAGCATGAACTTCAGTAACTTGAAACTCAGCACTAAAATAATCTAAACGTTTGTTCATCCACATGTTTGCCAACAGAATCTGACTAAGCCTTGGCAGGGCTGCCTACATTAGGATTCGCTGTGTGGCTCGAGCTGCCTCACAGTTCCAATATCGTGCTACTGAATTTAAGTCATTCTTATTCACAAATAAATATGGATATCTCATGGGAGATATCAGTTCTTTCTGAGAATCATTACATCTTAGAATTCAATTCAAATACTATCAAACATTTGCAGTTCAGGAAAAGGATTATTGACATTAGTATTATTAGTTATAAGATTAATTAACTATTATCATTATTGTTATTATTATTTTACATATCTTATTTTCCTTCTCCTGGGAGCCAATTATTTGTAGGATGTATATAGTGCCATATGATACCCTCATGTCTTCTTTAAAAGTGAAGCTAGATACTGTAAGAGGCATTTTTCTAAGAGGTGACTTCATTTTAAGGCAAAACTACAGAAAAATAGCACTTATGTAACAAAGGTAATGAGCATAAATACTATGTTCTGTGACTCTTGGTGAATTTTTCCTTGTTGACTTTCTGAGTAATAAAAACAACATTGTAAGAATCAAGTAGACATGATACTTTGTTGCAACTAAAATTGTGTCAGATTTTGTTGCTTGTATTCTGTTAGGCTATTGTCAACTCACTTTTCTCAGCACCAAGGCGTATTATTTTATGTCTACAGAGTGATGATCTTACTGCAAAACTGGAAACCGCATCTTCCAAATGTCTACATCTCTATAAACAAAATCAGCTGCTTCAGCGAGAGTTACTGTCTATGAAAATGATACAAAGGAAGTGTGAAAAACTAAAGAAGCATAAAAAGAAGTTAGAACAAGAAGTAGTTAGCCTCAGAAGTCACATGGAAAAGAATATGATAGAGTGTGGTCAAATAGAACAGTATAAATGGGAAATCGAAGAGAAAACAAAGCAGGAATTGGTGGAAAAGTTAAAACAAGTCAACGTATTCTTGCAGGTAAATTATATGCAATATGTATTCATTCTTTTCACTGCAAATAATATTTTGTGTGTGCACATTTTATGATGCTTCTACTTCTCATGTCACAAGCTGCTTTATAAATTTTTAAAGAAATTGTGGGAAAGGCACACACGAAGCAGTCTTCCAGACAGGACAAAACCACACTATTCATAAACTCACAGTAGATGTGAGTGTGATAGCCAGCAGAAGATGTGGACAAGATCAAACCAGTCAACATTTTAACATGGTGTGGAGGGGGTTCATGCCCCTCCTCCTGAGGAGCCATGGACAGTTGATGGCTTCTAGGGAGGGGAGAGTATGTTTTTAATGGGTGTGGCCCCTAGTAAGTCAACCATGCTCAGTGGATGACCCCACGCCCATGAGTATATGAATAGCACAAATTGGGTACATTACATTTTTTTTAAAAACAACGGGAAATTGGATGTAGGAGGAGTTGAAGGGGCAGAGGGGATGGACTTGATCAAAGTGCATTCTATGAAACTCTCAAAGAATAAAAGTGTTTTGTTAGAAATTTTGGAAGGAAGGTGATACACATTTTCCCTTGAAATAGTTCCATCAGTGTATGCAAACTGATCATGCAGAACTCTTGTTCTTAGAGAACCATTTGATGTTTTAGACGAGCTGGCACAAACCTGACCTAGGAAGAAAAGGGAAAACTACGGAACAAAAATTGTACTTTGAATTGGACTGAAATTCCCTCGTTCAATTTTTAAAATTTTGAGTTGCTATTATTTTGTGACTTGTCAGATTGTGTGAGTATGAATATGGAATAACGTTGATCTGAGGCCACAGTTCATTGGTAGGGCATGTGCTAAGCACGTGTACTCAAGCCTCAGCACCACAAAATAATTATAAGGATAACAAAAGAATGATTCCATTTTTAAATTCAAGTTTGACGTAACTCACATTAAGAAAAAATATTTGGAATTTAGCATCATTTGACATATTTAAAATGCATCTGTGAAATAACTGGTCAAACTAAAGGAAATGGGTGCATGATAACTACTTGAGCTACGGTTATCTTTAAACTGTTTGCATTCAATTTGCTGTAGACACAAGCAGCGTATGAAGACAAACTAGAGAAGTTAAGACACAAACAGAACGCTTCGGTGCGAACTCAGATGGAGCTCAGAATAAGGGACCTGGAGTCCGAATTCTCTAAGATGAAAAGTCAAGTTGATTGTAATCAAATAGAAATGGAAAACTATAAGCAGCTCTACCTAGAAGAAGTGAAAATTAGAAAATCATTGTCAAATAAATTAAGCAAGTAAGTCAGAACTCAGAGAAGATAAATTAAGCTCAGTGTTCTGTCCCTAGAACACAATTTTTAATAAAACGGGTTATAGCAATTGGTGTGAAAATCAACTCTAGGATGTAAATTTGTAGGCTGGTGCTGACGCCCAGTCCAAGTGCGGGTCTAGCACATGCAGTGCCCACCCCCCACCCCCCCACAAAGTTACAAAGGAAAAGAGAATCGAATTTTAGAAAACAAAATCAACAACATAACTTATCCTCAAGGGGTTGGAGAGATGGCCCCAATGGCTAGGAGTGTGTACTGTCGAGCACCCAAGTTCAGTTCCCAGCATCCACGTCAGGCAGCTCAACACCTGTAATTCCAGCTCCCGGGGACCCAGTGCTTCAAGCTCTGCCAGCACCTGCAACTGTGTGAGCATGTGTATACTCCTCTTTTTAAAAATTTATTTTTAATAACTTAATCCATGTCAACTTATATCTCTTTTTTCTATATAGCTTTGTCTCCTTCTTTATGTTATCCTATAGTTAACCCGGCATACCTCTAAAGAGAGTGCATTTCATATACTCTTATTACCAAATTTCTGCTTATTATCCTCTCGAAAAGAAACATTGACAGGTTGGAAAATGACAGCTTGAGCCCATGGGTCATGGGACACTATTACTGTTGCAGTGGGCACATTCAAGTCACTGGCAGATTAACTTTCCTTGATTAGGTTTGTTTGTATTACCACTTGAGGGTCCCTAGACACAGACTCCCCTTTACCATTCTCTTTTGTACCTTAAAGCATAGTTTTGTCCTTAGCATAAGACTTAAGGAAAGCATACTTTGGAAAACAGTAAGACATAGTTTCTGACTCAGTGCGGGGCTGAGTAGAAGACAGGAAGGGTGGAGCCCGCCTGTAAAGTCTTGGCAAATGTGTAATGACTACATGGTCCTCAGAGGTGCTTCAGCTGTTTGTGATCACCAACTGGGCCACTTGTTCTCTCTAGAAGCTATTCCTCTGGGTTATTTTTCAGTGCCACATGCTTAATTTCTTTGAGGAAATGTGCGAAATGTACATGTGGTAAAAATGTCTTTAAGGGAAAGGGTTTTTTATCCTTATACTGATTTACTAAATTTGTGTATTTCTAACTTCCTCACTCTTCCTCCAACCTTCTCACAAAGTAGAATGGTGGTTAAAGCCAGGCAAGCTAACATACATGTCTTTTCACAGTTACCCTTTTCATGTATTTCCAATGATATCAGGAATCTTGTGCATTGGGCTTTTCCAGAAGTTTGCAGTGTAAGTGTCGAGCCATGTGTCATCAACAGACATCTCTCTCCTCTACACCAGTTGAACTGCTTGCTAATTAGACATTCTCCTAGGCATATAAGCGTGCACTGCTTTAGAATAGTTTTTACATATACATTCAGATCCACTGAATATGCCCTGACACAATTGGATTACTAAGATCCTGCTCAGTGGGGAATGCCATTAACTCTTTTAAAATGTAGGCTATTCAGGATCCACTCAGGAACATGAGGTATGAAGAATTTGTCTTTGCATTCTTCATAGAACAGACGAAAGACTGGCAGAGGTCAAAACCAAGCTTCTCCTGGAGAGAAGACAGAACAGAGCTTCACAATACAGCATGGTGGACACACAGCCTGTCCTGGAGTCCCCTTGTCGTAGAGACAGTAATAAATTTTTCATTCAAAGAAGTTTCTCGGGAGAAAACATGCTTCCTAAATCAAACCTTTGGCACTCAGTTGAGACCATGGAGAATTGCAAGACCAAGGTTAGTTTTAGTTCCTTACTTCCTTTTGGATCCCGTTCCTGGTGTAGCTCTTGTTCATTTCATGGAATGCCAAGCCGTTTAGTTGACTTACACATAATGAGTGAACATTATAATAATGTATGCTCATGAATAAAGAAAATAGAAATTTTATAATTTTCAAAATTTCCAAAATTCTCATTTGCAGGCAGTGCTCATTTGTTGACTTGATGTTTCAGATGTAACTGATCAGTGGGACTTCCGGCTTCTTTAAAAGCTTATCAGCTTGCTAACATTAGCAAACAGATGCCACCTCAGAAAACTAAAGAAATTTTAGTTTTAGAAATGCTTTGGCTTTCCTTGCAAGTGACTTAATTTGTGCTTCTTTATTTGTTTTAGGATTTTTTTTCCTAGCTGAGTGAAAATATTATTAGAATTTTAATGTAATTGATTTGACTCAAGGTTTGCTTTCCAGAACATGGCCAAGTCCACAATATTAGCTCTGGTGTCCTATTAGCATTATGGCATCTCTCATCTTCTGTTGTCTTCATCGGTTGTGTGCTTTGCTGCTTTAAACTGTTTGCAGTAAACTCCCCAGCATCCTCTTCCTTACCCACTCGACTTTGTGGGCACCTCTCCTTTATTCAACCATCAAGCCCAGTTTTGGTGCCCATGAGTCCATGAATGTGGAATGTGTGCAATCTATCTGTGACAACACTCTTAAAGAAAACAGTCTCTCTTTCAACAGCTATCAATTGTAATAGGTTCTTTGATAGGTGGAATTTCTTGTCCATTGTCAATTGCCATGCTGATATTTCTTCTGGCAGAGCTTGCTCCAGGCTTCTGTATGCTGTCATAGCCACTGTCAGTTCATATGTGCAGCTGCCTGGAAAACACTGGTTCTTTGTATTCACTCACCTCCTCTTGCTTTTACATTCTTTATGCCCCTTCTGCAATGATCCCTTAGGGTGCCATATAAAGGTGCCACGTAGGGCTGAGCATTCTGCAGGCTCTTATTCCCTGACCCTTGGCCAGCTGCAAGTCTCTGTGTTATCCCTAGCAAACAGAAAGCTTTTCCATGAGGGTTGAGGACATGCGTTAATCTATGGATCTAATGGTAAGTCATTAGAAGTCAGTTTAACATGGTGTCCACTTACCAGATGAATTAATAGTAGGTTCTCCCTGAGACCCAGGACTTGTCTAGCCAAGGCTCTTGGCCCAGTAATAATGGCAGGTAATGGTTTTATCTTGTTTAACAGTACTTAAATCAAATCAGACAGTTGTTGGTTACCCCCATGGTATTTATGACACTACTACACCAATTAACAGTCTCTTGCCGGGCCAGTTGCTATCATACACCACAGGGTTTCTCAGCCAGGAAGAACTGAAGATTATCTCCCTCCTCTAGCGGCATACATAGCATGCCCCAGCACCATGCAAGCTAGCCAGTATGAATACATTGTACAGGTCAGGACCAGCTTGATTTCTCCATATCCTATGACTCAAATATGTGGTGTCTTCAGGGGTAGGATTTTGACATCTAGTTCTGTGGATAACCACGAGCATTGGCAGAAACCTGTAGTGTTGATCCTGATGGCCAACAACACCTACAGAAGTAACCCATATCCAGGTTAGACTGTGGTGTCTAGTAGGGCCATTGTTGCCGTGTTATAGAACCTCCAGGTTGCCTCTTTTCTGTACGTGTATACATATGCTTTCATAAGTATTGCATTAGTAGGCTTCAATAGGGCTTTTTGGAAATCTCATGTGATTTATCCTTCCCAATTTTATTCTTTTACCCCACTCTCTGCCTTTTCGCCAAAACCCAAAAATTAACCCCTTCTTGCTCCATAATTCCCCTTTAGCCTTTCACACCTCTGCATTATACACCCCCTCTTTTGAAAGCCTCCGCATAGGCCCTTTGTAAGCTCCTCACCTCTGTGGGTAGGCCATAGGAAACACATATGTTGAAAGATTCAAGGTGACAACAACAAATGAGAAAACTAAACAAAATATGTGTTTATCTTTCTGGGGCTGGGTTGCTGCACTCCGGATGACTGTTTCCAGCTCTACCCAATTACCTATGAAGTTCATTAAAAAAAAAAAAAAAAGTTGCAAATAAGGAGCTGAAGGGGATTGCAACCCCATAGAAAGAACAATATCAACTAGCCGGACCACCCAGAGCTCCCAGAGACTAAACCACCAACCAAAGAGGGATTCCTGTCTCCAGCTGCATATGTAGCAGAGGATGGCCTTTCCTGACACCAAAGGGAGGGGAGGCCCTTGGTCCTGTGGAGGTTTGATTCCCCAGCGTAGGGGGATGCTAGAGCAGTGAGGTGGGAGTGGGTGGAGGAGCACCCTCACAGAGGCAGAGGGGAGGGGGAACAGGGAAGGAGGATATTATTTGAAATGTAAACAAATAAAATGATTAATAAAAAGTTTATTTTTAATAGCTGATTAATTTATTTTAATAGCGTTTTCTTAGTAGCTGATTAATATTAATTGTGCAAATAGACTACATCTTTATTATCCATTCATCACCTGATGGACATCTAGGCTGTTTCTACCCTGGCTATTGTGAATAGAACAGCAGAGAACGTGGACACACAAGTATCTCTATAGTGGTACATAGAGTCCTGTGACCATATATCCAAGAATTGTAGAGCTGGGCCATGTAGATGTATTTTCAGCTTTTTGAACAACCCCCACCTTAATTTTTATACTGATCAAACCACTTTGCAATTCAACAAGAGTGAATAAGTGTATCTGTTTCCCTACACCCATGCCACCATTTATTAACATTGGTTTCTGCAATCTATAAAGTTATATATTATAAATAATATCTGACTGATTTCAGGTGCTTCAGGAGTGGGAACGAAGTATAACCAGAGAATTAAGACAAGGTAGGTGTAAAATTTTATTTGTTGAATTTGGGTTAATTAACTGGTTCATGAAATAAAGAATAAACATCTAGCTGTGTCACTTTCATTGGTAGTTTCTACATTACTATTTGTTCTTACAAATCCAAGTAGAAGGTAGGAAAAGACAAATGTCCTTAGTGAGGAGTGCATTTACACAGCATTTATTCCTGTCCTATCACTTAGAATTTTTGAGACCCTCTGTACCTTATCTGGCTTACCACTTTCTTCACTTCTGCAATCCTTATGAAAGCATCGGCCTGCATGCTGAAGCTCTCCTTAAAGATGATGCCATAGCTTCTGAAAACCTAGGGATCACAGGCAACTACGGAGCCCTGAGATCAGGTTAAGTGCACTACTCTCAGCACACTGGTTGGTCATCCAGTACCACGTGGTCAGCCCTGAGAACATACACACAAGCAACAGCACAGAGACGGAGCAGGGTGTCCTCATGCATTTAGTAATGCGTGTGTGTGTGTGTGTGTGTGTGTGTGTGTGTGTGTGTGTGTGTGTAGCAACAATTAGTGAAAAAGAGGCCATGGATAGAAAAAGGCTTGAGGGAGGGGTATATGAGGGGAGCGAAGAGAGGAAAGGGAAGGAGAAGGGATACAATTATATTATAATCTCAAAAAATAAGAAATGATTAAATATGAAAATGTAATGGCATGCTGATCTTCTCAGTTTAGGACCAAGAAACCAAGGTTTATTTACTAAAGCTTACCAACAACAACAATGAAAAAAACACACTTCATAAATTGTCACCTGTCAAGTGCTATTTCAAATCCCCTAGGATTTATTGCCTTATTTGTTTAGCTCAGGGAAAGCTAAAGTTTCCTTAACACGAACTGAAAATATCCAAACCACCTTTATTCCAGACAGTAACTGAGACTTCCCTCTGGACAAGAGCCCTAGTGTGCCTTTTGCACTCACTTGTAGCCAGCCCAGACAACTAAACTTGTAGCCAGCCCAGACGACTCACAATTCTCCATGAGCTCTTCCTCACCTCTCTGTTGTCATGTCTCTTTCATTCTGCTCCTGGCTTTCTTTCTTTCTTTTTTTTTTTTTTTTAAATTTTTGATACTTTATTTACATTTCCAATGTTTCCCCTTTTCTGGGTCTCCTCTTTGGAAACCCCCTATCCCCTCCCCATCCCCGCCTCTATGAGGGAATTCCACCTCCCACCCACCCGCCCACCCATCCCCATATTCCCACCTTGACATTCCCCTTTACTGGGGCCTCTAACACCCTCAGGGCCTCTCCTCTCTCCCTGAAGGCCATCGAGGTCATCCTCTGCCTCATAGGTGGTCCAAACCATGGGTCCGTAGATGTGTATTCTTTGGTTGGTGGTCCAAACTCCAGGGGGGTGGTGGAGGGGGTCAGGCCCATTGACGCTCTTGCTCCCTCCATGGGGCTGCAAATTCCCTCAGCTCCTTCAGACCTCTCTCCAACTCCTCCATCTGGGACCTCACTCTCAGTCCAGCGGTTACCGTTAAGTGAAACTTGGGCATTCTGACTTTTGGGCTAATATCTGCTTATCAGTGAGTACATACCATGTTCCTTCTTTTGTGACTGAGTTACCTCGCTCAGGATGATATTTTCCAGTTCCATCCATTTGCCTGCAAATTTCATTAAGTCATTGTTTTTAATAGCTGAGTAGT